>CP032250.1:18398121-18998121 GCA_005610355.1 Gossypioides kirkii
ATAATAGCCTTGCAATGCTCCTTCCCCTTCTGATTTGGATTTTTCTTGTCACTTGGCAAAGCACCTAATGTTCTTGTGCTCATATTAGAAGCCAGCTGTCCTAGTTATGCTTCCAACGCACGGATGAAAGAAGAATTTCCTTGGACGATATCTTCAGTTATGGTAATATACTTATGCATCAAAGCTTCAAGAGTTACTAATGGATCTGATCTTGGTTGAGAATACTGTTGTTACTGTTGTTGATGTTGTCCTTGCATATTTGGTATTGCAGTTTATTGTGGTTGCATGCGAGCATGTGGTTGCATCTGATTCTGTGACTGGATCTGATCAGGATGTGAATGTACTTGAGGATTATGATTGTAATTTTGATGTTGATGGTTGTAACTCCCTTGTCGAAAGTTCCCTTGATTTGAGGATTTTCCATATCTAAATGTAGATGTATTCTGATTTACCCAAGGTTGTTCGGTCCTAGTTGAACTATTATACGAGTTACCATATGAATTCTCTCTAATGTTGTTGACATAGAATGCATTCTCAGCATGTTGTGGACCATACTCAAAGCTATGGTTGTCACCGCAAATTTCACAAAAAATGTCTGGACATCTATTTGTTGGGCTACTTGAATAGGGGCAACCTCACTTGTCCCCTTCATGTTCTTGATCATATTCACCAATGAGGATACTTGTGCACTTAGAACTGAAATGGCATCTAACTCAATAACTCCAGAATTTGCTTTCACTTGAGTAGAATGAGAAATCGGGTACTGATAATCATTTTGCACAATACTCCCTAAGATTAGCATGGCTTCATCGTAAGTGCAATCTAAAGCACCGTTTGCAGATGCGTCGACAAGATTTCTTGACTGTGCATTTAATCCATTGTAGAAGATTTCAGTCTGCGTCTCCTGTTGGATTTCGTGCATGGGACAACGCCTAGGTAGAGTTTTGTAATGCTCCCATGTAGTGCGCAGGTTTTCATCATCCAATTGATGGTACGTCATGATATCATTCCGCAATCTAGCATTCATTGTGGGTGGATTGAATCGCAGAACGAACTGAGTTGCTAGCGCATTCCATGAAGTAATAGATCCAGCTGGTCAACTAAGAAACAATGTATGTGCCCTTTCTTGTAAAGAATAAGGGAACAACTGCATCTTCAAAGGGTCATCAGGAACACCATGTTGACTAAACGAAGCACATATTAACAGAAAAGATTTGAGATGCTCCCTCACATCATCATGACACAAACTAGCATATTGCCCATTCGAGTTTAACATTTGAAACATAACCGGTTTCAATTAGAAATTCCCAACTTGTATTGCTGGTCTAACAACCCCTGGTTGCACATCATCGAGTACAGGAACAACGAAATCTCTAATTGTCCTATTTTAGATTTGCTCTTCTTGCGACAGCTGTCTATTGTTGACATGTTATGGTTGCACTAGAGGAATAGTGTTTTGTGGTAGCAATAGTGGAACTTTGTTATTATTTCCAGCCATCTTTCTTTGCTCTTTCTCTTCCTCTGAATAGTTCTTTCAATTTCTGGATCGAAATTGACAATGTTGTTAGAATTTCTCCTTGTGGACATAAAACACCTAAAAAGAATTGAAAAGAATTAATAAAAGAAATAAAACAGATTAGTAACAAATAGAAGTCAACAAAGAAAGAATAATTGCAACTACAAAAATAAACATCAAAGAAATGCCATCCTCGATAATGGTGCCAAAACTTGATCGAGCTATAAACATCACAACAATTATGTGCAAGCGGACACTGTTGATGCCATTATAATAGACAGATGTGAATTTGTCGGATATCGATCCCACGAGGATGGTGTTCTTGTTATTTAAAATTATCGAAACAAATGGAATTAAAATAAGGAAAGTTGTTAGAAATAATGTCAATGCAATTAAGTCAAAACTGCACAAAGATTAGAATTAAATTTGTCAACGCAAATACTATAAACTGTAACGTAAAATGTCAAGGCAATTTAATAGAAAAATGAATTGAATATTTGAAAATGTTCTATGAATACAAATTCAGAAAATTAAAAGAAGTAGATCAAGTGTAAAGAAATGGGGGGATCCTTGACTTGGCAAGTTGGCAGACACTAAATGTGACTACAAGGTAACTGGTAGATAAATTATCGCTGCAATTAAGTTCTAATGAAATATCACTACTATCAACTTCTCTATTTAGCAAAGACCCAAGCACTCATAATTACCACACCTTCCAGTACTGGTAATGCCTTGCACTTGAGAGCAAGTGGCTAGAATTCCTTCTTGCCTCAAGCAACTTCCGTTGTCTTGCTTGTTAATCTAACTATGTCATTGCACCTTCGAGTGACTGTGACTGCAATCGCAATTCCATGGTCAAAACAGTTAAATCGAAAGATAAACAGATGAGAAGAATTTAGTAGAAATCAAAATAGATTTAACATTAATAGGTATTTCCATGCATAATTAAGTCAACAGAATTTATCAACATTCAAAAGGAATTAAAGAAGAAATTGAAGCATGTTATTCCTAATCTATTAGAATCCTTCTGTAATTGCTCCTCTTGCGTCGGACTTAGGCACTTCTCGTCAGAAGTAGTCGCCTCCTCGTTGCGTCAGATCACCCTGTTGGGAAGTTAAGCTTTCATGGTAGCTCACTTTAAAAGAGAATTAGAAAATGTAGAATTAATTTCTTCACCAGCTTCATTATGATCTTCTCTCTCTTCCCTCTATTAATAATCACTAGAAGGTATAGATTTCTTCCCCTTCTCAAATCTAACTCTCTTTTGCAGCTGTACAAGTTGGTTATTTCCAGCTGTACACTCATGCAGATCTAGTTTGTGCATTAGGTAGTTACAGGTTGTCGCGACATTGCTGGACGTAAATTAAGATTTTTATTTGCTGCGACAACTTGACATTCTCCTGCGCTGGTGCTTTTGGATATGTTAGCAGCATAAAGTCCCTGGTGTAATGTAGAAATATTCATGCGCTGACAACTTTAGATGCAAAACTGATGCTGAATGCAGCGACATTAGTAGCACAAATGAGATAAAATGAAAGAAAGTAAGACCATACAACACTGATTTAGAAAATGCATATACTAAGTATAAAATGCTGAAAATGAATGCTAAATGTAATATTAAGGAGACAAAGTATACACTAATCAGAGAGATTTCAATGGTCATTTCTAATGCCATCAGCTTCCTATTTCCCCTGTTTAATTTGGCAAAATAATGTGATTATGTGAATAATTGTGGATTGAGTATTAAGTTGAGATAATGTGACATGTGATATATATTTTGGTAGCTCTTATGAATGTGTTACTGTGGGCATACTAAATAAGTTGGATGATAGTGATGATGTTGTGTTAGTGATATAAATGTGCAGTGAAAGTGTGCAAAAATCGATAAGTACGTATTTGTTGAATTGTGGAATGTCATGATAATGTAATAGGTAATGTATGTGATAAACTAATTTTAATGCACTCATATGTGGTCAAATATGTGATGGCTCAATGAGCATTATTGTGGCACTTTAAGTGCAATTAAATGTGAATTCGATAAGCATGCATTGTGTACAAGTTTGTGATGTAAATTGATGAATATGATGATGTGCATTAAATCAGTAAATTAAAATTGTGTAATTGTGGATATTTTGGCATTGTGATCTCTTGAAACCGTTGGATATAGTTGGCATGCCATAAGATTGTGAGTACTCACCCTTTTGTTTTATGATTTGGGCATTGAGGCCCCGGGATAGTTTTGAGAGATGAGGGAATGTGAGCTAAGGTCCATTCACCATGATATGTCGATATGTTGGAGAGTGATAGTCATATGCTTCACTTTTGGGATATGTTCAACTCTACGAGTCATTTGGTGTGTTAGAGATCCATGTATCCGATGAGTGGTGATAATGCCCACTTTTATGTTTATAGCCTCAAGTTCCAAATTATCGTTTAAATGTGATCGAATATATTGTGATAATACAATATGAGATGGATGCATAAACATGTTAATAGTATGCTAAATGAGTTGATTTAAGTTTCATGAATATGTAGGTATGCTCTCATAGTAAATTGCATATGTAATCATGGTTTGTGTCATTTTCATTTAACTTGTGAGTGCATGTGAATATATAAGCTAGACTTGTGAGTTATTAAAGCATGTATACATTGTTTACTCTTGACAAAATATTGCAAAATGAATTATGTATATATGAGCTTAGTGTGATTGCATGTGAAAGTATATGCTAGATTTATGAATTAGTGAAACATGAACACGTAATTCAGACTCTATGAGAATATGGTTGGGAATGTGTTATATTATGCTCTTATTTAACCTTTAACATTATGTATACTTTGTGGTTACTCCGACATTCACTAAGCTTGTTTAAGCTCACCCGCTCTTTGTAACCATTGTAGATATTTAGCGCTTGCGGCGGTGTGAGTGGTGCGGAATTCCAAGGAAATGATCCAAGCAAGACTTTAGTATTATTTCGTAGGTGTTTATTATTCGTTATGTTTTGGGAAAAAAAGAAAATGTGGTAGACTATTTACTGGTTTTTTCTATGGTTTTTTAGTTATTTACTTTACGATATTAGTTTAAAATTTACGGACATTGAATTTGGTATGTTGATTTCTTCCTCGTTCATAACTATGATTTTTTTGGATTGGCATTATTGACATTTTGGTGATGGTTTGATGAAGTGAATGTTGCATGATTGATAGACTTAGGTTGGAATGGATTATATGCTTGTATATGTTGTATTTTGGTTGTCTGAAGCAGAGGTATCGATATTCAGGCTTTAAAATCGATACCTCCATGATTTTTGAAAGTGTAGGAAGTCAGTAATGTAATTTGGTATCGATACCATATCACGAGTATCGATACTCAGGGTAAAATAATTGATACTTTAATAGAGGTACCGATATTTTTTGGGATTTTGATTTTTAAGCGAGAAACAAAATGTTGTTTTGGTATCAATTTTTCAATCGATATCTGTAACACCCAAAAATCATAACCATCCCCGATCCAAGATCTTAGGGTTTATAGAACTTTTTGAGTCTTTTCTCTTGTTTTTTATACATACAAATCAATCACAATTTATACAAATACAACTTGTAGCTCAGAATACTAACTTCATTTAATCTTACACATTCATTTACAACCTTTCAATCAATCAAGAATCAAATTCAATCACGCAAGAAATTAGGAATCACGTATGAATATTTTCCATCAGGGATCACATGGTCCTGTCTCAAACACATAGTTCTCACCACTAGCTAACCAAACTATAACCAAACAGGCTTATCATTACATTGCAAGAAGGAATCAATATTCATATCACAAATCATGACATCTATATTCCATATCAACCATAATATCACAATACCATCCAAGCTACATCAATTATTCTTGCTATCATTGTATAGTACCTAAACCTAACATTCGTCGCCGGTTAGGGTTCCGAGGTCAATTGCATGCATGCCTCAAATCGTTACCTATTCAATCTTATTTCAATATCATTCTTGATTTAATAAAATATATATTTATAATTCGCTATTCTTACTTTGTTTATCAACTCAATAAGGGTAAAAATATCATTTCCACAATTCTCAGAGACTTCTACTGATACATGTTGGGCAAGTATAGGTAGTTGTCAAGTTAGTAAACAATTCAGGAAACAGTGTAGACTTCTACCGATACATATGATAATTCTACCGATATAGGTGAAGCTTCTACCGATACAAATACATAAACTATTGACACAACTCAAGTTAGTGAACAACCTCTCTCCTACTCTGTACTTCTACCGATACCTGTAGAGGTTCTACCGAAACAGGTATGCAGAATTTAATTAATCACACAAGTCCTCAAGTTTATCAACCATCATTCATCACAAGACTCTTATTCAAATTCTCATCTTGCAAAATCTATACATGACAATGCTTGTTTCATCATATAACAAAAAATAAATCAATCAATACAAGAATTCTTAAATTCACATGTCAACTCATTACAAAACACATTTTCTTAATTAGAACATCAAGCAAGCATGCAAGTTTAGTTCAACAAAGAAACCAACAATCCAAAATAAAGCATTTCAAGGGTAACATAATCCTAGTACATGCCATATAACCAAGTGATAAAGGACTACCAAACAGGCTCCGCGATAGTGTGACTTCGTGAAGAAAATCCAATCTTCAGGCAACAAGAAATCTACAAAACAATAATAACATCTTTGGTAAGCTTTATAGCTTAGTAAGTTCGAAGAGTCTAAAGAATTACCAATCATATGCATGAAGCAGTTATAACTCAACCGAGCTAGGATGAACTGTTGCTTCCTCAAGCCATATTTAGTGTTCCAACTTTCCTATCTATAACTTTTCTATTACCAGTACCCGATATTGCTCACACAAGCTGTCGAGGACTCGCAACATATATGGTACCCCAACAATTGATACGGTGTTTGTCTGTAAACTGGCCCTTGACAATACTGCTCATACAAGCTATCAAGAATATGCATTTAAGCATAAATCCTAGCCATCGTAGGGCCTATAATCTATTTAGGATTCATATCTTTTTTTCGACTCACGATGTTGCTCACATGAGTTATCGAGGACTCGCAACAAATGTGGTACCTCAGCCATCGATACGGTATTTGTGCATATATTGTCCCTTAACAATGCTGCTCACACGAGCTGTCGAGAATATGCACTTATGCATAAATCTCAGCCATCATAAGGCCTGTAATCCATTCTTGGATTCTTTTCTAATTCCCTGACTCACAAAGCTGCTCACACGAGCTGTCGAGGACTTGACACATATGTGGTACCTCAACCATCGCGTCGGTTTCAAATCACCAGCTCAAAGCCTGATATCTCTTTCATTCATTTCTTTTTCATCTTTCTCAATTTCACGTACCATAACCTATTCTGCAATAATCATAAAGAACATAAATAATGTATTATTTAAATGTAAATTTAACGTTACGAACTTACCAGACGAAATTGTAGTTAAAGTGAATTTCAGGGGAAAATTTGTAATCTTCCTTTTTCCATGATAGGGACACGATCTTGATCCAATCTAAGAACCCAAGTAACCGAGGCTTGCTTCTCCCCTTGGAAATGAAGTTTCAGCTCCTTGGAGAAGAAGATGACTTAATTTCATCTTTTAATTCTGGTTTAGACCATTTATTTACTTAATTTACCAATATGCCCTTTGTTCACACTTTAATTTAAACCAAATTTTAGTCAAGATCATCCACTCAAATGACAAATGGTTATATTACCATTTAAGGACCTTAACTTACTTTTCAATTGACATATAATACCTTTAATTAAGAGAATTCGACTTTTGCACCTTTTCAATTTAATCCTTTTTACTTAATTAACTACCTAAACAATAAAATTTCGTAACCAAATTTTAATATGATGCAAATGACCTCGTAAATATTAAATAAATAATATTTACGGTCTGACACATCGAAGTTGTGGCCTCGAAACCACCATTCCCGATCGTACTAAAAATACACTAATTAGTAAATCCTCATTTAATTAGGGTTTAATTGCAATTTACCCAAAAACTAAAGATTGCCACCTCATTCCTATTACTAGGCCACTTAAAGAGGGTCCAATTTCATAATTGGTCCTTCAATTATATTAAATTTCAATTAAACAAACTTAATTCCAATTTAATCCTAAAATAATTAGGACTAAAAGAATAAATGACCCAAAAGTTAGTGGATGGTAATCAGCTTGGACTTTTTGACCATGGTTTAATTACCATTTTGGTCCCTTTACTTTTTTAATCTATAGCAGTTAACTTTTACCTCTTTTAATATTTACTCATTTTTCCTTAATGAAGCAATTAATTATCAAAATTACCCAACCAAAGTTCAGAAATGAGGTCCCGATACCTCATTTTCTAAAACCACTTGACTTTTGAAACAAACCACTTATACTATCTTTTAATTAAATAATTAAAATTCCTCAATTCAAAATCCATATAAAATTAATATTGACTTATTTAATTTACTCATTATAAAAAATTTCCCGTCCGGTTTGTGGTCTCAAAACCACTATTTTCAACACCACTGAAAAATGGGCTATTACAATATCGATACCATTTAAGAGAAATATCAATACCTTTGTTTCAGTATGGATACCTACGTGATTCATTCTGAATTTTTTCTAAGTGGTTTTAATGCATGTATTAATTGTTATTATAAGATTATTTGAAGTATGTATAGCATGTTTTAATTATGATTAGGCTGTGTTTAACTTAAAACTCGAGCAAATGCTAAATTAGGAAACGATTCCTTAATAATGTAACAATTCACGGTATTATGATGTGTGATGGTGGTGTAGCGTCCTGTTACTCGGGCTCAGTGAGTGGGTTAGGTATAGGGTGTTACACGGTAGACCCGAATCGAAGAGATCACATTCGCCATCGAGGTGACTCAATCTTTTTACAAATAAATTACAAATAGTAAATCAGTTTTATACATTGATTATCTCTATTTTATCAATTTAAAACTAACATAAATTTTAGCAGAAAATAAATCAATAATCTTTATATAATAATGAATTGTTTTAGTCACTTAATAAATAAATATCATCCTAATTAATTAATCCTAATAAATGTCAAATATTAATATAATCTTAAATCATTAACGATGGTAAATAACATTTATAAATAACATGCATCCTAAGTGACATATTAAGAATAATTATCCCATTACACGGTTCATAGTAAAAAAAAATGATAATGATAATAAATAATAATAATAAAATGTTGGTGAGAACAAGCCGAGACCCTCCTCATGCCACGTCCTTGTCCTAGCCCATAAATTATTTGAAAAGATTGAAATTAAGGGGAGTGAGCTATGGAAGCTCATTGTGAGTCCCTTTACAATAAACCAATTCAATATTCAAACATGCATAAAAATCACAACAATTATAATTACATATAATATGATAATTTAGTACCAATTACCCTAGATCAACGGAACAATCAATATTCAAATAAGTTCAATGGAGTAACACAATCAATATTAATGAGCACAGATCCACAACCCCTCGTAGATAAAAGCTTTCAGAGAAAGTTATGGATACTCTGTTTATAAAGTAGTAGTTGGAATCTGCTAAATTGTGAATACACAACAAACTTATAACATATATGCAGTACAAACTGTCTTACCGATAACATATATGCAGTATAAATTGCCATTTCCTTCCACCTTTCATATTTCCCTCCATGCATATGCAAAACAATCAGATCCTTACAGTTCATTCATTTGGTAATTGTTCCAAAAAAAATTTATATAGTAGTACTATATTGATGAGCGTGACATTCGCTCGACATATATATATAATGTTTAGTTTAAACATAATCATACATGAATTAGAATGGCTATTCCTTAAGCAAGCATATATCATTGATAATCATGAAAATTAACGTAGGCAACCACGATTTATCATAATCATTCCTAAGCAATCATATTTTATCGATGATTAGGCTATCATTCACAAGTTTATTCCATTATTCATAAAATCATAGAACAATTCAGAAATTCATGTCACAAATCATAAGCAAATAAATCATAAAAATTATGCTTTTAAAGCATACTTTCATTCAATCATGAATACTTTCAACATGCTATTTTATTGCTTAACAATGACATTCACGATTATATCTATCAAGCATTAGCTCAAGCAAATAGGCATTCGAGACATTTGTTTAGCATTTATAATAGTGATAAACATAAAAGAATTTATGGATCAAGCAGTCAATCAAAGTAATTAAAAACTATGTGTTCATTCATCAATATATTTAATCATTCTAATCCTAATTCGGGACCTAATTGTGAAATCCAATTCGCTAGAAGCCATCAGAACCTAATTAAGGACTGAATTGCATTGAATAAGTAAGGTTGCAAAACTATAATTTTTTTAAGAATAGTGGAAAAACTTATTTAAGTAAATAGATTGTAAAAGTTTGAAAAGTTCAAAAGTTCGGACAAGAACCAATAGAGAAACAATTCTTAGGTAAATAAGTTTTTAATTCAAAGACCAAAAGTTGTTTAAAAAATGACAAACTATTCAGACCAAATGATTTGATTTGCCAAGCATGGAATGTTCGGGAAATTGCTCGAAGGAATGAATCGTCTTGAATACTTTTAGGAACCGAAATTATAAAAGAACTTATAAAATTTTGACAAGTTCTAAAGTTTGACCAAGAGCCAAGAGAGAAACAATTCTCACATAAATTAGTTTTCAATTCAAAGACAAAAAGCTCTTCACAAAATGACAAACGATTTAAACCAAATGATGTGATTTCTCGAGAATGGAATGTTCGAAAATTGCTCGAAGGAATAGATCATCTTGAATACTTTAAGGAACCGAAGTTATAAAAGAAATCACAAAAGTTTGACAAGTTCGATAGTTTGGCAAGGAACCAAGATAGAAAAATTCTCATGTAAATAAGTTTTAATTCAAAGACCAAAATTTGTTTACAAATTGACGACATTTTTAGACCAAATGATACGATTTCCCGAGCAACAAATGTTTAAAAATTGCTCAAAGGAATGGATCGGCTTGAATACTTTAAGGAACAGAAGTTATAAAAGAAATCACAAACGTTTGACAAGTTTGGTAGTTCGGCAAGGAACCAAGAGAGAAACAATTCTCACATAAATAAGTTTTTAATTCAAAGACCAAAAGTTGTTTACAAATTAACGAACTATTTAGACTAAAAGATGTGATTTCTCGAGCCAGGAATGTTTGAAAAATTATTCGAAGGAATGTATCGCTTTGAATACTTTAAGGAACAGAAGATATAAAAGAACTCGTAAAAGTTTGATCAATTTGAAATTTAGGACAAGAACCAAGAGAGAAACGATTCTCACGTAAATAAGTTTTTAATTCAAAGACTAAAAGTTGTTTATAAAATGACAAACTATTTAGACGAAATGATGCAATTTCCAGAGCATGAAATGTTCAAAAAATTGCTTGAAGGAATTGATCGTCTTGAAAACTTTAGGGAACTGAAAATATAAAAGAACTCGTAAAAGCTTGAAAAGTTTGGAAGTTCAAACCAGCACCAAGAAAGAAACAATTCTAACGTAAATAAGTTTTTATTTCAAAGACCAAAAGTTGTTTAAAAAATGACAAACTATTTAGACCAAATGAATTGATTTACCAAGCATGGAATGTTCGGAAAATTTCTCTATGGAATGGATCGTCTTGAATACTTTTAGGAACCGAAGTTATAAAAGAACTCGTAAAATTTAGACAATTTCGAAAGTTCGGCCAAGAACCAAGAGAGAAACAATTCTCACGTAAATAAGTTTTTAATTCAAAGACCAAAAGCTATTTACAAAATGACAAACTATTTAGACCAAATAAAGTGATATCCCGAGCATGGAATGTTCGGAAATTGCTCGAAGGAATGGATTGTCTTGAATTCTTTAAGGAATAGAAGTTATAAAAGAAATCACAACAGTTTTACAAGTTCGGTAGTTCGGCAAGCAACCAAGAGAAAAACAATTCTCACGTAAATAAGACTTTAATCCGAAGACCAAAAGTTGTTTACAAAATGACAAACTATTTATAACAATTGATGCAATTTCCCGAGCATGGAATGTTCAAAAAATTGCTCGAATGAATGGGTCGTCTTGAATTCTTTATGGAACCTAAGTTATAAAAGAACTCGTAAAATTTTGAAAACTTAAGAAGTTCGGCTAAGAACTAAGAGAGAAACAATTCCCACTGTAAATAAGTTTTTAATTTAAAAAACAAGACTATTTACAAAATGACAAACTATTTAGACCAAATGATGCGATTTCCTGAGCATCGAATGTACAGAAATTGCTCGAAGGAATGGATCGTCTTGAATATTTTAAGGATCCGAAGTTATAAAACAAATCGCAAAAGTTTGACAAGTTCGATAGTTCAGCAAGGAACCAAGAGAGAAACAATTCTCACGTAAATAAGTTTTTAATTCAAAGACCAAAATTTGTTTACAAATTTACGAACTATTTAGACCAACGGATGTTATTTCCCGAGCCTGGAATGTTCAAAAAATTGTTTGAAGAAATTAATCGTCTTGAATACACTAAGGAAAAAAAATTATAAAAGAACTCGTAAAAGTTTGACAAGTTCAAAAGTTCGGACAAGAACCTAGAGAGAAACGATTCTCACGTAAATAAGTTTTTAATTCAAAAACTAAAACTTGTTTATAAAATGACAAAGTTTTTAATGCATCATTTTGTCTAAGTAATTTGTCATTTTATAAACAACAATTAGTCTTTGAATTAAAAACTTATTTACGTGAGAACCATTTCTCTCTTGGTTCTTGTCTGATTTTAATGCATCATTTTGTCTAAGTAATTTGTCATTTTATAAACAACAATTAGTCTTTGAATTAAAAACTTATTTACGTAAGAACCATTTCTCTCTTGGTTCTTGTCTGATCTTTCGAACTAGTAAAAATTTTACTAGTTCTTTTATAACTTCGGTTCCTTAAAGTATTCAAGACGACCCATTACTTTGAACAATTTTTTGAACATTCTAGGCACGAGAAATCGTATCTTTTGGTCTAAATAGTTCATCAATTTGTAAACAACTTTTGCTCTTTGAATTAAGAACTTATTTGCGTGAGAATTGTTTCTCTCTTGGTTCCTTGTCGAACAACCGAACTTGTCAACCTTTTGCGATTTCTTTTAGAACTTCGGTTCCTTAAAGTATTCAAGACGATCCATTCCTTCGAGCAATTTTCAAACATTACATGCTCTTGAAATCGTAACATTTGGTCTAAATTGTTTATCATTTTGTAAACTACTTTTGGTCTTTGAATTAAAAACGTATTTAAGTGAGAATTGTTTCACTCTTGGCTCTTGGAAAAACTTCCAAACTTGTCAAACTTTTACTAGTTCTTTCAAAACTTCAGTTCCTTAAAGCATTCAAGACGATCCATTCCTTCGAGCAATTCTTCGAATAATCCATGCTCAGGAAATCACATCTTTTGGTCTAAATAGTTTGTCATTTTTTAAACAACTTTTGGTCTTTGAATTAAAAACTTATTTACGTGAGAATTGTTTCTCTCTTGGTGCTTGTCCAAACTTTTAAACTTTTCAATCTTTTACGAGTTCTTTTATATTTTTGGTTTCTTAAAGTTTTCAAGACGATCCATTCCTTCAAGCAATTTTCTGAACATTCCATGCTTTGGAAATCGTATCATTTCATCTAAATAGCTTGTCATTTTATAAACAACTTTTAGCTTTTGAATTAAAAACTTATTTACGTGAGAATCATTTGTCACTTGGTTCTTGTTCGAAATTTCAAACTAGTCAAACTTTTACGAGTTCTTTTATATATTCGGTTCCTTAAAGTATTCAAAATGATCCATTCCTTCGAACAATTTTTCAAACATTCCAGGCTCGGGAAATCACATCTTTTAGTCTAAATAGTTCGTTAGTTTGCAAGCAACTTTTTGTCTTTGAATTAAAAACTTATTTACATGAGAATTGTTTCTCTCTTGGTTCCTTGCCGAACTACCGAACTTGTCAAACATTTGTGATTTCTTTTATAACTTCGGTTCCTTAAAGAATTCAAGTCGAATTCATTCCTTCGAGCAATTTTCGAACATTCCTTACTCGAGAAATCACATCATTTGGTCTAAATGGTTTCTCATTTTGTAAATAGCTTTTGGTCTTTGAATTAAAAACTTATTTGCGAGAGAATTGTTTCTCTCATGGTTCTTAACCAAACTTTCGAACTTATCAAAATTTTACAACTTTGGATCCTTAAAGTATTTAAGACGATCCATTCCTTCAAACAAATTTTCGAACATTCCTCGCTCGGGGAATCGCATCATATTGTCTAAATAGTTTATCATTTTATAAACAACAATTAGTATTTAAATTAAAAAGTTATGTTCGTCAATTTGTAAACAGCTTTAGGTCTTTGAATTAAAAACTTGTTTACGTGATAATTATTTTCTCTTGGTTCCTTGCCGAACTACCGAACTTTTCAAACTTTTGCAATTTCTTTTATAAATTTGGTTCCTTAAATTACTCAAGACGATCCATTCCTTCGAGCAATTTCTGAACATTTTATGCTCGGGAAACCGCATCATTTCTTCTAAATAGTTTGTCATTTCGTAAATAGTTTTGGTCTTTGAATTAAAAACTTATTTACGTGAGAATTGTTTCTCTCTTAGTTCTTAGCCAAACTTCTGAACTTGGCAAAATTTTACGAGTTCTATTCTAACTTCGATTCCTTAAAGTATTCAAAACGATCCATTCCTTCGAGCAATTTTCAAAACATTCCATGCTCCGGAAATCGCATCATCTTGTCTAAATAGTTTGTCATTTTTAAACAACTTTTGGTCTTTGAATTAAAACCTTATTTACGTGAGAATTGTTTCTCTCTTGGTTCTTGTCTGAACTTTTGAACTTGTCAAACTTTTACGAGTTCTTTTATAACTTCGGTTACTTAAAGTACTCAAGATGATCCATTCCTTCGAGTAATTTCCGAACATTCCATGCTCGGGAAATCCCATCATTTTCTCTAAATTGTTTTTCATTTTGTAAATAGTTTTGGTCTTTTAATTAAAAACTAATTTACGTTAGAATTGTATCTCTCTTGGTTCTTAGCTTAACTTTCGAACTTTACGAGTTCTTTTATAACTTCGGTTTCTTAAAGTATTCAAGACGATCCAATCCTTCGAGCAATTTCTCGAACATTCCATGCTTCGAGAAATCACATCATTTTGTCTAAATAGTTTGTCATTTTGTAAATAGCTTTTGGTCTTTGAAAGAAAACCTTATTTACATGAGAATTGTTTATCTCTTGGTTCTTCGTAGAACTTCCAAACTTGTCAAAATTTTACGAGTTGTTTTATAACTTCGGTAACTAAAAGAATTCAAAGTGATCCAGTCCTTTTATTAATTTCCCGAAAATTCCATGCTTTGGAAAACACATCATTAGGTCTAAATAGTTTGTCATTTTTTAAACAAATTTTGGTCTTTGAATTCAAAACTTATTTACGTGAGAATTGTTTCTCTGTTAGCTCTTGTCCGAACTTCCGAACTTTTCAAACTTTTTTGAGTTATTTTATATTTTCGGTTCCTTCATTTTTCAAGACAATCCATTCCTTCGAGCAATTTTTCGAAGATTACATGCTCGGGAAATCACATCATTTTGTCTAAATAGT
Source organism: Gossypioides kirkii (assembly GCA_005610355.1). Classification (NCBI taxonomy): domain Eukaryota; kingdom Viridiplantae; phylum Streptophyta; class Magnoliopsida; order Malvales; family Malvaceae; genus Gossypioides; species Gossypioides kirkii. The sequence continues at coordinate 18,413,334 of CP032250.1, forward strand.
TTGTCATTTGATAAATAACTTTTAGTCTTTCAATTAAAAACTTATTTATGTGAGAATCATTTCTCTTTCGGTTCTTGTCCAAACTTTTGAACTTGTCAAACTTTTACAAGTTCTTTTATAACTTCAGTTCCTTAAATTATTCAAGATGATCTATTCCGTCGAACAATTTTTTGAACATTCCAGGCACGAGAAATCACATCTTTTGGTCTAAATAGTTCATCAATTTCTGAACAACTTTTGCTCTTTGAATTAAAAACTTATTTACGTGAGAATTGTTTCTCTCTTTGTTCCTTGTCGAACTACTAAACTTGTCAAACTTTTGTGATTTCTTTTATAACTTCAGTTCCTTAAAGTATTCAAGAGGATATATTTCTTCCAGCAATTTTCGAACATTCCATGCTCGGGAAATCGCATCATTTGGTCTAAATAGTTAGTCATTTTTTAAATAGCTTTTGGTCTTTGAATTAAAAACTTATTTACATGAGAATTATATCTCTCTTGGTTCTTGGTCGAACTTCCGAAGTTGTCAAAATTTTACGAGTTATTTTATAACTTTGGTTCCTTACAGTATTCAAGACGACCCATTCATTCGAGTAATTTTTTGAAGATCTCAAGTTCTGGAAATCGTATCATTTAGTCTAAATAGTTTGTCATTTTGTAAACAACTTTCAATCTTTGAACTAAAAACTTATTTTCGTGAGAATTGTTTCACCCTTGGCTCTTGGACGATCTTTCGAACTTGTCAAACTTTTATTAGTTCTTTCATAACTTTGGTTCCTTAAAGAATTCAAGATCACCCATTCCATCAAGTAATTTTTCGAATACTTCGTGTTGGGGAAATTGAATCTTTTGGTCTTAGTAGTTTGTCATTTTGTAAACAACTTTTGGTCATTTAATTAAAAATTTATTTACGTGAGAATTTTCTCTCTTGGTTCTTGTCCAAACTTTCAAACTTTTCAATCTTTTACGAGTTCTTTTATATTTTCCATTCCTTAAAGTTTTCAAGATGATCCATTCCTTCAAGTAATATTTTGAACATTCCATGATCCGGAAATCGCATCATTTGGTCTAAATACTTTCCCATTTTGTAAATAGCTTTTCGTCTTTGAATTAAAAACTTATTTATGTGAGAATTGTTTCTCTCTTGGTTCTTGGCTGAACTTCCGAAATTCTCAAAATTTTACGAGATCTTTTATAATTTCAGTTCCTCAATGTATTCAAGACGATCTATTCCTTCAAACAAATTTTCGAACGTTTCAGGCTAGGGAAATCGCATCATTTGGTCTAAATAGTTTGTCAATTTGTAAACAATTTTTTCTCTTTGAATTAGAAACTTATTTACGTGAGAATTGTTTCTCTCTTTGTTCCTTGCCGAACTACCGAACTTGTCAAACTTTTTCATTTCCTTTTATAACTTCGGTTCCTTAAAGTATTCAAGATGATCCATTCCTTCGAGCAATTTTCGAACATTCCATGCTCGGGAAATCGCATCATTTGGTCTAAATAGTTAGTCATTTTTTAAATAGCTTTTGGTCTTTGAATTAAAAACTTATTTACATGAGAATTATTTCTCTCCTGGTTCTTGGTCGAACTTCCGAAGTTGTCAAAATTTTTCGAGTTATTTTATAACTTTGGTTCCTTAAAGTATTCAAGATGACATTCATTCAAGCAATTTTTGCAGATCCCAGGTTTGGGAAATCGCATCATTTGGTCTAAATAGTTTGTCATTTTGTAAACAACTTTTGGTCTTTGAACTAAAAACTTATTTTCGTGAGAATTGTTTCACCCTTGGCTCTTGGACGATCTTTCGAACTTGTCAAACTTTTACGAGTTCTTTCATAACTTTGGTTCCTTAAAGAATTCAAGATCACCCATTCCATCAAGCAATTTTCTGAATAGTTCGTGCTCGGGAAATTGAATCTTTTGGTCTTAGTAATTTGTCATTTTGTAAACAACTTTTGGTCATTTAATTAAAAATTTATTTACGTGAGAATTGTTTCTCTCTTGGTTCTTGTCCAAACTTTCAAACTTTTCAATCTTTTACGAGTTCTTTTATATTTTCCATTCCTTAAAGTTTTTAAGATGATCCATTCCTTCGAGCAATATTTTGAACATTCCATGATCGGGAAATCGCATCATTTGGTCTAAATACTTTCTCATTTTGTAAATAGCTTTTCGTCTTTGAATTAAAAACTTATTTACGTGAGAATTGTTTCTCTCTTGGTTCTTTGCCGAACTTCCGAACTTGTCAAAATTTTATGAGTTCTTTTATAACTCCGGTTCCTAAAAGTATTCAATACGATCTATTTCTTCGAACAATTTCCCGAACATTCCATGCTTAGGAAATCAAAAACTTTGGTCTAAATAGTTTGTCATTTTTAATCAACTTTGTGTCTTTGAATTAAAAACTTATTTACGTGAGAAATGTTTCTCTGTTAGTTCTTGTCCGAACTGCTGAACTTTTCAAACTTTTACAAGTTGTTTTATATTTTCGGTTCCTTAAATTTTTCAAGACGATCCATTTCTTCGAGCAATTTTTCGAACATTACATGCTCGAGAAATCGCATCATTTTGTCTAAATAGATTGTCATTTTATAAATAACTTTCAGTTTTTGAATTAAAAACTTACTTACGTGAGAATTATTTCTATTTTGGTTCTTGTCCAAACTTTTGAACTTGTCAAACTTTTACGAGTTATTTTATAACTTCAGTTCCTTAAAGTATTCAAGACGATCTATTCCTTCGAACAATTTTTCGAACATTCCAGGCACGAGAAATCGCATCTTTTGGTCTAAATAGTTTGTCAATTTGTAAACAACTTTTGCTGTTTGAATTAAAAACTTATTTACGTGATAATTGTTTCTCTCTTGGTTCCTTGTCGAACTACTGAACTTGTCAAACTTTTGTGATTTCTTTTATAACTTTAGTTCCTTAAAGTATTCAAAACAATCTATTCCTTCCACTAATTTCCGAATATTCCATGCTCGGGAAATCGTATCATTTGGTCTAAATAGTTAGTCATTTTTTAAATAGCTTTTGGTCTTTAAATTAAAAAATTATTTACGTGAGAGTTATTTCTCTCCTGGTTCTTGGTCAAACTTCCAAAGTTGTCAAACTTTTACAAGTTCTTTTATAACTTCGGTTCCTTAAAGTATTCAAGACGACCCATTCATTCAAGCAATTTTCTGAAGATTCAAAGATCAAGAAATCGTATCATTTGGTCTAAACAGTTTGTCATTTTGTAAACAACTTTTGGTATTTGAATTAAAAAATTATTTACATGAGAATTGTTTCACCCTTGGCTCTTGGATGAACTTTCGAACTTGTCAAACTTTTACGAGTTCTTTCATAACTTTGGTTCCTTAAAGAATTTAAGATGATCCATTCCATCAAGCAATTTTCCGAACAGTCTATGCTCGAGAAATCGCATCTTTTGGTCTTAATAGTTTTTCATTTTGTAAACAACTTTTGGACATTGAATTAATTCCGAACTTTCAAAATTTTCAATCTTTTACGAGTTCTTTTATATTTTCCATTCCTTAAAGTTTTCAAGATGATCCATTCCTTCGAGCAATTGTTTGAACATTCCATGATCTGGAAATCGCAACATTTGGTCTAAATACATTCTCATTTTGTAAATAGCTTTTGGTCTTTGAATTAAAAACATTTTAGGAGTTTTTTTATATTTTCAGTTCCTTAAAGTTTTCAAGACGATCCATTCCTTCGAGCAATTTTTCGAACATTCCATGCTTGGGAAATCGCATCATTTTGTCTAAATAGTAACTTATTTTCGCGAGTATCGTTTTTCTCTTGGTTCTTTTATAACTCTGGTTCCTTAAAGTATTCAAAATGATCCATTCCTTCGAATAATTTTTTGAACATTCCAGGAATGAGAAATCGCATCTTTCAGTCAAAATAGTTCGACAATTTGTAAACAACTTTTGGCCTTTGAATTCAAAACTTATTTACATGAGAATTTTTTCTCTCTTGTTTCCATGCCGAACTACCGAACTTGACAAACTTTTGAGATTTCTTTTATAACTTTGGGTCCTTAAAGTATTCAAGATGATCCATTCCTTCGAGCAATTTTTCGAGCATTCCACACTTGAGAAATTACATCATTTTATCTAAATAGTTTGTCATTTTATAAACAACTTTTAGTCTTTGAATTAGAAACTTATTTACATGAGAATCATTTCTCTCTTGGTTCTTGTCCAAACATTCGAACTTGTCAAACTTTTACTAGTTCTTTAATAATTTTGATTCCATAATGTATTCAAGATGATGAATTCCTTCAAACAATTTTTCAAAGATTCCAAGCTCGGGAAATCGTATCACTTGGTGTAAATAGTTCATAAATTTGTAAACAAATTTTAGTCTTTGAATTAAAAAACTTATTTACATGAGAATTGTTTCACTCTTGGTTCCTTGTTAAACTATCGAAACTTTTGTGGATTATTTTATAACTTTGGTTCTTTGAAGTATTTAAGACGATCCAATCCTTCGAGCAATTTCTGAACATTCCATGCTCGGAAAAACGCATCATTTGGTCTAAATAGTTTGTAATTTTGTAAATAGCTTTTTGAATTTGAATTAAAAACTTATTTACTTGAGAATTTTTTCTCTCTTGGTTCTTGGCCGAACTTCCGAACTTGTCCAAATTTTAAAAGTTCTTTTATAACTCCGATTCCTATAAGTATGCAAGACGATCCATTCCTTCGAGCAGTATCCTGAATATTCCATGCTTTGGAAATCACATCCTTTGCCCTAAATAGTTTGTCATTTTTTAAACAACTTTCAGTCTTTGATATAAAACCTTATTAACGTGAGAATTGTTTCTCTCTTGGTTCTTGCCCGTTCGAACATTTCAAACTTTTACGAGTTCTTTTATATTTTTGGTTCCTTAAAGTTTTAAAGACGATCCATTCCTTTGACAAAATTTTGGAACATTACATGCTCGAGAAATCACATCATTTCGTCTAAATAGTTTTTTATTTTATAAACAACTTTTAGTCTTTGAATTAAAAACTTATTTACGTGAGAATCATTTCTCTCTTGGTTATTGTCAGAACTTTCGAACTTCTCAAACTTTTAAGAGTTCTTTTATAACTTCGGTTCCTTAAAGTATTCAAGACGATCCATTCCTTCGTCAATTTGTAAAAAACTTTTGGTCTTTGAATTAAAAACTTATTTACGTGAGAATTGTTTCTCTTTTGGTTCCTTGCCAAACTTCCGAACTTGTCAAATTTTATGAGTTCTTTTATAGATCTGATTCCTAAAAGTATTCAAGATGATCAATTCCTTTGAGAAATTTCCCAAACATTCCATGCTTGGGAAATCAAATCATTTGGTCTAAATAGTTTTTCATTTTGAACAACTTTTGGTCTTTGAATTAAAAACTTATTTATGTGAGAATTGTTTCTCTCTTGGTTCTTGGCCGAACTTTTGAACTTGTCCAAATTTTATGAGTTTATTTACAACATCAGTTCCTTAAAGTATTCAAGATCACCCATTCATTCGAGCAATTTTTCGAACATTCCATGCTCGGGAAATTGCATCATTTGGTCTAAATAGTTTGTCATTTTGTAAACAACATTTGGTCTTTGAATTAAAAACTTATTTACGTGAGAATTGTTTCACTCTTGGCTCTAGGACGAACTTCTGAACTTGTAAGACTTTTACGAGTTCTTTCAAAACTTTGGTTCCTTAAAGCATTCAAGACGATCCATTCCTTCGAGCAATTTTCCGAACAGTCAATGCTCGAGAAATCACATATTTTGATCTAAATAGTATGTAATTTTGTAAACAACTTTTGGTATTTGAATTGAAAACTTATTTACATGAGTATTATTTCTCTCTTGGTTCTTGTCTAAACTTTCGAACTTCTAAAACTTTTACAAGTTCTTTTATTACTTCGGTTCCTTAAAGCTTTTAGGACGATCCATTCCTTCGTCAATTTGTAAACAACTTTTGAAATTTGAATTAAAAACTTATTTAAGTGACAATTGTTTCTCTCCTGGTTCCTTGCCAAACTTCTGAACTTGTTAAAATTTTACAAGTTCTTTTATAACTCTGATTGCTAAAAGTATTCAAGACGATCTATTCCTTCAAGCAATTTCATGAACATTCCATACTTGGGAAATCAAATCATTTGGTCTAAATAGTTTTTCTTTTTGATCAACTTTTGGTCTTTGAATTAAAAACTTATTTACGTGAAAATTGTTTCTCTCTTGGTTCTTGTCCGAACTTTCAAACTTGTCCAAATTTTATGAGTTCTTTTACAACATCGGTTCCTTAAAGCATTCAAGACGATGCATTCCTTTGAGCAATTTTCCGAACAGTCCATGCTCGAGAAATCACATATTTTGATCTAAATAGTTTGTAATTTTATAAACAACTTTTGGTCTTTGAATTAAAAACTTATTTACATGTGTATTATTTCTCTCTTGGTTCTTGTCTGAACTTCCAAACTTTTCAATCTTTTACAAGTTCTTACTTAGTGATGCTTGGTTTAATTTTTTCTTTAATTTTATCCTGTTTTTGCTATTAATGTCGCCACAACTAGTGTTCAGTATTGCATCTAAAGATGTTAGTGCAGGAGTCTGTCCGGAAAGATCAATGCATGAAGGTATCCAGGGTTGTCGCCGCAAAATAGAATCTAAATTTGCACCTAAAAATGTCACCACAACCGACAACTGTCTGATGAACACCAGATATGCATGAGTGTACAACTAGTATAACCAACTTGTACAGCTAGAGGAAGTTGGATCTGAAAGAAAGGACACCTGTACATGGCAATGATTGATAAATACTGATGAGGGAGGATCTTCTTAGGGTATCATCTTCCAGATTTGTGACGCGTCAATTCTCTTCTCTTCAACATTTTCTTAAGCTTGCTTTCATGGAAACTTAACTTCATTGAGGGTGATTGACTATGACGAGAAGGAAAATCTACTCCAGACAAGGAGCACGCTTAATTGCGCGCAAAAGGAGTGTAAGGGAATGGTTCTAGTAGACTAGGAATAGGATGCTTCAATTCATTCTTTTATTCTCTCTTCAAACATTGATGAATTTTGATTAATTGAATTTGTATGGAAGTATAGTTTAATTTCATATCAAGTTTGATATCTATTGAATCTTTCCTTCATTGTTTATCTTTGGATTTAGTTGCTTGACAATGAAAGTGTAATTGCGGTCACTGTCACTGGAAAGTACAATTTAATTTTAGATCCTATTTTTTATATTAATGTCTCCACAATTAGTGTTCAGTATCGCATCCAAAGATGTCAGTGTAGGAGTCTGTCCAGAAAGATCAACGTATGAAGGTATACTGGGTTGTCGCCATAAAATAGAATCTAAATTTGTGCCCAGAAATGTCGTCACAACAGACAACTGTCTTATGAACACACCAGTTCTGCATGAGTGTACAGCTGGTATAACCAACTTGTATAGCAAGAGGAAGTTGGATCTGAAAGAAAGGACACCTGTACATGGAAATGGTTGATAAATACTGATGAGGGAGGATCTTCTTAGGGTATCATCTTCCATATTTGTGACGCGTCAATTCTCTTCTATTCAGCATTTTCTTAAGCTTGCTTCCATGGCAGCTTAACTTCATTGAGGGCGACCTGATTTTGATGAAAAGGAAAACCTACTCCTGACAAGGAGCATGCTTAATTGCGATGCAATAGGAGTGTAAGGGAATGGTTCTGGTAGACTAGGAATAGGATGCATCAATTCATTCTTTTATTCTCTCTTCAAACGCAGATGGATTTTGATTAATTCAATTAGCATGGAAGTACAGTTTAATTTTAGATCAAGCTTGATATCTATTGAATCTTTCCTTAATTGTTTATCTTTGGATTTAGTTGCTTGACCACGAAAGTGCAATTACGGTCACTGTCATTGGAAAGTGCAACGACATGTTAACAAGCAAGTCAACGGAAGTTGCTTGAGGACTGGAGAAATTCAGTCCACTTGTTCTTGAATACTTTGCATTGCTGGCAGTGGAAGGTGAGGTTAGTGTGAGTATTTAAGTCTTTGATAAACAGCGAAGTCGAGGTTGGTTAGATCTCATTGAGCTTAATTGCGGATACAATTTATCTCTTGGTTACTTGTCGGACTACCGAACTTCTCAAACTTTTACGATTTCTTTTATAACTTTGATTCCTTAAAGTATTTAAGATGATCCGTTCCTTCAAGCAATTTCCAAACATTCCATGGTCGGGAAATTGCATCATTTGGTCTAAAAAGTTTATTATTTTGTATATAACTTTTTATCTTCAAATTTTGAAATTACAGGTTTGACATTAAAACCATAATTTTTGTGAGCTTTTGAGCCTATAGAGCACACATTTTTTTTGTTCTCATGCTATTTTTGGTCGTGTATATGTCAACTTGATTTGTTATTCTAGAACTTGCTTTGATCATGCATGTTGAGACCACATTGATTTGATATGCTGAGATGATAGAGGCACTTAGGATTTAACCCCCTTTACCATTAAAAAGCTTACCTAATAAATTAACCCCTAGTGGACCTCATTGAGCCTAACATCGTTTTATTCATTAAACCCATGATCCATTTATTTGTGGTATATTTACCCTTTTATTGGCTCCCTTTTTGTCAAGATTTGATTTGGTTAAGTTGCCTAATTATGTTCCACCATCTGAATTGTTGAATTTTAGTGTTTAAAAAAAAAGTCGAAAAGAAAAAAATTGATTGAAAAAAAATTGAGAAAAAAAGAAGAAAAAGATAAAAATGTGTTTGAGCTATAATCATTAGTGTCATATACTGTTGAAAAGCTTGTGTTTATTATTATTCGTGTTGATCCACTTTTTTTTAATTCAACAACTGATTATTTTTCTAGTTTGGTAACTTATCAACTCAATCTTGATTTTAACCAGTTCTTCTAGCCTTTTCGATACCCTTAACCTTAGCCCCATTACAACCTTGTAAAGACCTCTTGATTGGTGTGTCATGTCATTTTACAGTGGTGGAGATTTTATTTTCAAGCAAGCCTATAGTAATAACATGTCGTGTTTGATTATTGAGTGCTTATTTAATGAACCTTAAACACGTTGAGTGCTTTGATTGAATCTTTAGTGGGGATGTCAATTCTTGCTAATTTTGAATTTAAGGTAATTATTTAGATAAGGGGAGACAACTATATTTTTGTGCTAAAAATTTTGTAGCTTAGATTGCTTGAATCTTTAGTGTTCTTTTAGATGAATTTCCAATGCATGATTGTTTGCAATTTATCTTGAAACATTATAGATGAAAATAAAGAATTAAGAAAGTAACTTGAATGTGGGTTGAGAATTTTGCTTGAGCACAAGCAAATGCTTAAGGTGTGGGGATATTTGATAAGTGCCAAAAGTAACATGTTTTACCCTCATTCTTAATGCGTTTTTGGATGATTAGTCAATTTAAAATAATGAATTTTATGTTCATAATCCTTTAAATTCACGTTTCTATACTTAGGAAAGCATTTGGGAGCGAAAAATAAGCGAAAACCGGACAAAATAGCATATTTTAGGAGCCACACGGGCTGGACACATGGCCATGGACTAAATTGAAGACAAAAAGGAAAATTTGGGCCAAAAAGCGTGAATGTCAAAAGTTAGGAAGAGATTTATTGGATATAAGATTTTATTTAAATTTAAACTCTATTTTTAGGATTAATATTCAGGATTATTATTATTGTTGTTGTTGTTGTTATTATTATTATTATTATTATTATATTTAATTTTAATTTATCTTTTAGGCTTTATAAATTAGAGTTTAATTTGGATCCAATTAAGGAATTATTGTTTAGATTTAATTCTAATTATCTTTTTAGAATTTAATTTGTATCCAACTAGATATTTCTATATATAATAAATAGGGATGGAGTGATATGAAGGAGACACTTCCAACTTTCTGTAAAACCCCAAACCCTAGCCATTAGAGATTATTCAAGAAAACAACTGAAGAAACACTATTGAAGCCGTCTTTGAAGTAGATCTCCATGAAGATTGAAGACCTCTTTTTAATTTCTCTTGATTTTATTATGAGTTTTTTCATCTTGTGGTTATTATCTTTGAGATGTTTTTACTCGTTAGCATAAACTAATTTTCTAAATACATAGGGGAGATGAACCCTACGATGAATTCTGTTATTTGATTTCTGTTTTTATGCAATAAATACTTAGATTTTGTTCTCAATTGTGTGGGTTAATTCTTGACTTAGTATTTCAGGGAGATTAATTCTTGTTTGATGTGCTTAAATCAGAGGAGGAATAGCCTTGTTTAAGAGTAGATCTAGCATAATTAAGTGGAGTTACATGCAATCCTAGAAATAGGACAACATAAATCTACGGAAATAGAGTCAAATCTAGTAGGGGAATCCATAGATCAAATTAATGCAACAATAGGGGTTTTAATTAGAAAGAAATTTCAATTAATCAACCTAGGATCAGTTACTTTTATGCTTGAATAAAGGTATTAGCATAACTTAGGGATTTCTACGGATCAAAATACTAAGTGAATAAATTGCTTAATTCAGAATGATAATGGCAGATGAAATCTAGGTTGATTATTTCTTGGGTATTGTCTCGCTTCTTGGTATTAAAACATTTGTTATCTCTTGATTTATTCTTTGTTGCACTTTTAGTTTATTAATTTAGTTAAATTTAGTTTTAAACAATCACTTTATTCGATCAATTAAATAATAGGAAGACAGCTACTACTAGTACTTTTAGTCCTCGTGGGAAAAAAAATTTGTGCTCACTGTAACTATACTATTAATTGATAGGTGCACTTGCCTTAGTCATATTTTTAGTTAGTTTCGACTGCATCACAGAACATTCCATGGTCGGGAAATCGCATCATTTGGTCTAAATAGTTTGTGATTTTGTAAATAGCTTTTGGTCTTTGAATTAAAAATATATTTACGTGAGAATTGTTTCTCTCTTTGTTCTTGGCCGAACTTCCGAACTTGTCAAAATTTTACAAGTTCTTTTATAACTCTAAATCCTGAAATTATTGAAGATGATCCATTCCTTTGAGAAATTTCTTGAACATTCCATGCTTGGGAAATCAATCATTTGGTCAAAATAGTTTGTCATTTTTTAAACAACTTTTGGTTCAACTTATTTACGTGAGAATTGTTTCTCTCTTGGTTCTTGGCCAAACTTCCGAACTTGTCAAAATTTTACGAGTTCTTTCATAACTTCGGTTCCTTAAAGCATTCAAGACGACCCAATCATTTGAGAAATTTTTCGAACATTTCATGCTCGGGAAATCGCATTATTTGGTCAAAATAGTTTGTCATTTTGTAAACAACTTTTGGTCTTTGAATTAAAAACTTATTTATGTGAGAATTGTTACTGATACGAGCCATAAGGCCCAAAATCAAGCTTATGAACATGATGAGCTCAAATTTCCTTAAGGCCCAATAATGAGGTCAAAAGCCAAGCAAATTCGAGCAAGATTGAACTTGACCATCCAAGAGTTCGTTACCAAGGCCTTAGATGTGCACATGGTCGAAAAAAGAAAATCAAAATTCACATTCTTGTTTTCAAGAAAATCAAGAAACCAAATCTTGGCCCAGTTTTGCCGTTCTGAATAATTTCAAGAATCAAGAAAATCAACATTTCAAATCTTGGAAATATTAGTCCAAGAAACCGAAGCTATGAATTTTCAAGTTTGGAAAATCAGCAGACTTGTGATGACATTTTGGATGGGATCCAGGCATTTATGGTTTGATATGTGTCATGGATTTCGAAGATCTATCTCTTAGCTTTGAAACTCACTTTGAATAACTTGATTTTGAGTTCGGGAGCTCAAGTTATGACCGTTTTAATTAAAACTGCGTGGGCAAAATTTCTAGACGTGATTATGACAGGAGTTACGAGTTTCGGGTTTTTAATTCGAGTTTAAATCATATTGGGTTTGGGTTTTAGGCTTAATTGTTATTATATATGAGCCCAATATTGTATTTATCAGCTCCTATTATTTTATTATTATTTTATTCCGAATTTTTAATAATTATTAAGTTGTTTAAGTTACTTTTGAGTTTTATGTCAACAAGAAAGTTTAGTTTAAAACTACTTCTTGTTTAGATTAATTAGAGTTCTAGTTAATTAAGAATTTTATTTAAATTTATTTAGTTAGCCTATATATAGGCCTTGGCATTGTAAACTAAAGGCACTTGATTTTTATTCTTTGATTCAATAATAATTCTCTTTGAGTTTTTCTTGAAGGGTTGCTCTTGAGTTTCTTTTAGAAGTTGTTTTAACAATCTTTTAGATTGTGGGAATCATATTCAAGCTTTTACTTGCCAAGATCTCTTTCTTGGAGGGGGACTTAGAGCCATTGAAGGGAGTTGTGGATTCTTATTGTTTCCAAGGCTTCTTAGGACGTTATATTCTCTTTTCTATCTTTGATCTATCGTTCTTGTTTGATCTAGTTTATTTCTTGCAGTTTTGGGTTGTTGATTTGGTTGATTTTAGTTCTAGGTTGAAATTGCTTCAAGAGGGACGTTCTCCTACCTTGATCCATCAAGAAACACATAAAAAATTTGGAGATTCAATCTTTTCTTACTATTTTAATTGTTCTTGCCTAAACAGTTTGTTTCCATCTTCTAAATCACTTTTAACGAATCTGTTTGTGTTTTTATTTTTAAAATCTAGTTAGGACGTTTCCTTGAGGTCCAAGGGTGATTTCTTTCATGCAAAAAACCTAATTTCATTCTCTATTGGATCCTTTACCAGCCATTCTCCTTTCTTTTGTTTTAGTTTCATTTGATTCTTCTTCTTGTCAACTAATCTGTCTTTCTTTGTTTTAGTTTTAGATTACATTTGTTTAGAGCTTTAGGGTAGATCTGTGACTTTGGCAAACTATGATCCTCTTTCGCCTTCATTCCTTATCATTTGGTATAAGATTTTAGGCGTTCTTGGTTGCTTTCTAAACTGATTTCCATTACAAACAGCCAATAAGTAATTTTTACCCAGAAATATTTCAAAAAAATATTATTGAGTGGGTTAAGGTTTTTCAATTGATCTAAAATTTTATATACTAATTATTGGCACTATATTATAGTATAAAAAATATTTCCGACAAAAAAAGTGATCAAAAAAGTAGAGAAAAAAGGAAAATACGAAAAAAAAAAATTAAAAAAATATTCTGAGTTTAATTTCGTGCTGAAATTTTCCAGATAAGAAATACATTATTTAGAGAGGCTCCTGTTTAAGTTTCATGATGTTTGGAAAATGGGAACACCTCGAACGAAGTTTGTCAAGTTGCTTCGTACTTTTTTTGGGTTTTCAGGTTTCTGCAATTTTATTCATTCTTAGTTTAGGATTTCATTTGTTTTGACTTTTTATTGTTTCTTTACACATTCTAACATGTTCTTGTTTCTTGTGTTAATAGGTTAACGAACGTTGCACATTCTTTCCTCCGTTCAACACAATTATTTAGTGTCTAGCCAATTTTGGATTCATAGTGCCATTAGGATTTCTTTGTTAGTTTTATTCTAATACGTACTGATTGATTGACATAAAAACTTCTAAAGGACTCACAAGATTAATTCTTACCTCATTGAGAATTTTATTTTTTTAGTGCATAACGGTAAGGTTTGTTTAATTTTTCTCTTTGAGTGTTGTGTTTTTTTTCCAGATTTGTCACAATGTCTCATAGTGGAAAAGGGAGAGATGACCAGAGTGACAAACCGCTAGTTAACATCGAAAATCTTACTAGTGTCGCAACAAAGTTAGATCTTCATGATAAGTTCGAAACCATGATCAATAAGTTGCAATGAAATCAAACCATCATGAGGAAGTAAATAGACAAAGGGATGCTCTATTTCAGACAATGAGTAATACCTTAAATCAGTTGTGACCTGAGCAAAGGACTTAACATTGGGGTGCTAATGATAATGATGGGATTGAACAACCTCGTGCTCGTAGACATCAAGCTAGACATGTCCCTCGTATGGATGATGATCCTTTGGTTACTATTGGTTGTGGGCAATATTTTTAGCTAAATCAAAGTTCTCAATTCCAGAATTTCATGGAAGGAATGGTCAAGAGACTTATTGTGATGGAAAAGTTAATCATAAATTAGTTTTTCAATCCAAGGGGAGTTGGCTAAACCAAAAGGAGGAATACAATTTAGCTATCACCTTTTGTGTAATGTTATTGGTGTAGTTCAAAAGATCATGAGAGTTTTCGATGTCCAATTCAATATCCAACTAGAGAAGAAAGTAAGTATGAATTTGCGCCTTTTGTTGACTCTAACTCTAGTGGGAAAGAGATTTGTGATGGTGAACTTTGTGAACCGGAAAAAGATGATAATGAGAATTTTTCCCTTGAATCTATAGATGAAATAGAAACGTCATGTTCTCCTACTAAGATGTCTTGTACTGAATTGAATATTCATAATACTTGTGAGGGGGATATGGGAAATGAGGAAAAATCATGTGAAAAGACTGAGAGAAAAGAGGCCCTGAGTGATAAAAGTCTACTTGATGGTCCAAATTTGGTGAGCGAAAATCCATATGAGGTAAAATTGCAGAGTTTTCAAGAGGAAAAAGAAAACGAAAAGCAAGAAAATACCCATACAAATGTGAGGAATGATTATGTTTTAACTAACCCTAACTCAAATTTCTTTGGTGGTGTTTCTTTGTTACAAGATTTCAAGGATCCATTGATGGACTTTCAATTATCTTATTCTACCATCGGGAGTGAGTAGCGGCAAGAGATCTAAGATTAACTAAGTACAGTTCCTATAGGGCATTGTGTTCCCAAATGGTAAAACATGCATAGGTAAAACATGCAGTTTCAAACAACATAAGCAAGCAAACATCATAAATCCAAAATCGCAATTAATTTAATATTTGACAACCTTAAGCTAACCTAAGGTTTTAAACTTAGCTTTGATACCATCAAATGTGACACCTCAAACCTGACCGGGATAAATTGGCCCGAATTCTAAGCGTTACATTAGCCACCTAAGTGACTCTTCAGCTAACGACCATGCAAGACACATTCCGACCTTATAACACCACAATCTTATCAAATTATTAATTATTTATTAATGCGAAAGCAATTTGAGAATTAATTTTAATCTTTTTATATGTAATTTAATCTAAGGGCATTTTCATCATTTTACCACCTGCGGTTAAACTAATCCGATTTTAGATCTAAACATTTATCGACCCTTTTTTAATCAATTTATGTAAGCCCTAAAAATTTCACCTCAATCCGAATTTATTTACTATGTTTAATTCAAGTTTTAACGTTAAGGACTAAATCGTAACATTTTCAAACTATTAGTACTGTATTCGAATATTAAATTTAGTGCTTTTCTAACAAATTTTATCATTCACGAGTCTAATCCTAAATTTTTACTAAGTTTTCTTATCATTTAAGGCCCTAATTAGACTTATCAAGTTTCAGGACAAATTTGTAATTTAAACGGATTAGAAAACCAATTTAAAAAGACAAAAATTCAAACCCCAAAAAACCCACACCGCCGTGTGGACAGGTACACACCCGTGTGACAACCATTGCACCTATTTTTGCGAAAAAACTCATTTTTAAACCTGATTTGGCCTATTCTAATGGCCAATTAAACCCAATTTAGCTACAATTAAATATCATACATATTCATACACCTTCAATTGAATTTATTGACACCAATTAAGCCTCAATTAAATAGTATTAAACAATCAATTTTATGCATATCACCCACGGATCTCCTTACTCCCAATCAAAATTAGAATCAGTCCCAGATTGAGTGGGCCGAAGCCACACGCTCTCTTATATCGCCTCAAATCAGTATCGTTGAGTGCAAACACAAGCTCAAAACTCCTTCATCAACTCTAAATCAGTCCTCCTAAAGCCTCATTGCTCACAAATAACATATCAATATAGTGAGTACTCACAAATCCTATGGCATGCCAACTATATCCAATGGATCCACCATACTATAATGCCTATATAATCAATCAATCATAACATAGCATCAAAATGCATATGTGAATCATGTATCATAGCCATTTTAACATCAAATTAAATCAAACATACTAATTACCAATTATAACTGCTCATTTATCATTTAAAATATCAACATACTGTGAACCAAAAACTCCAGCATACATGCTTAAATCATCATTATAGTCAACAAAGCACCTAAAATCACTAGATGCTCACTTACCAACACCTAATAAAATTTTTATCACTAGGACATATATCAATAATCTTGCAAAATCAACCAACCAAAACTTAATTAAGTATTTGTAATCAGTAATTAATCATCTAATTAAGCATAAATGAAGGTCAATTTACCAAATTGCCCTTTATTAACACCCACCATAGAATCAATTCAACCCACGACCAAGTGATCAACAAAGCAAATCCAACCTTCAATTTCGATTAGCTCGATCCTCCTCAAGATTCGAAGCTTTAACAGAGATAAAATAGAGATTACCACCTTTCAAAAGATATATTAAACGCGAATTTTCATCAACCAGACTAGACGAATCTCTCCCACAAAGTTACCTTACCGGATTTGTAACATCTAGTCGAAAACTCGAATCCTCACAAAATCGATCACTCTAGCCCTCCTAAACACTTTCAAACATAAATACTAGACCAAATAAACATATATTAAGCATCAATTTCACAAAAATTCAAAAAATTGATTCAAGAAGATGATGAAATTCGAATTTCTTTAAATTACTTTACAAAACATGTTTAATCTTGATAACTGAGGTCAAAATCCTTTTAATAGATCCATTTTGAGAACATCCATTAATTTGTGGATTTCCTCTCAAAATTCAAGATCCACCATTAAAGCACCTTAAGCTCTTGAAGAAGATGTCATAGATAAGAAGTCATGTATTTATCACTCAAATCATATAAATATGTTTCTAATCATCATAAAAATAAGTTTAGAAATAGTAATTAGCTTTGATTCGTTCTAGTTCCTTTGATTTAAAATCTTAATCCAAGAATCTTGGGAAATTTTAAAATATTTTTTTGCTACTTTTGTGAATAATTTCGGGTGAAAAGAGAGACTATTTTGAGGAGGAAATTTGTTGGATCTATTCTCTGATGATATATCTTTAAAACCATGCAAAGAAAACGAATTTTAAAGCTATCTCCCACATTGTTTTTAAAGCTGAAACAACCTACCAAAAAATTTAAAAATTGAGAAATTTACCTAATGGTCACTCCCACATTTCCCTTACTTTATCATTTGATCTTTTCCCTACAAAATTCTGAATTTACATGTTTATTTGCAAAATAAATAATAAAAAATTTCCCTTATTTTACAATCAAATCTAATTTAATTAATATTAAATTTAACTCAAATTAACCCTCAATAAAAATTATTTTAAAATTCTTTTCGACCCAAATTAATTATTTTCACTAATAATTATTTAATTAATTTAAAATTAATTTTTCAAAAACATTTTTATTTTTTGGATTATTGTTTAATTGATTTTAGATGAAATTGACCTCCTAAATTAAAGTAAAAATTACTATTAACTTGATAAATTCCTAAATTCATGCTTGAAACCCGAAAATTATACTCGAAACTACTAGACCCGATTTAAAGATATTACAAAAGTCTAGCGAAATATCATATAATTAGACTAAATTACAAGCAGTCAAACATTGTAATAGCAACATTTAATTGTAAAAGCTATTCAATAAAATGAACCACAATAAAAAGTATTAAGCATCAAAATCATAGTATCACTCTAATACGACAAGGTAACATATAAATTAATCGTTACACATTCGACAGCATAAAGAACCAGTTAGCCCAAGTAACCATTTACGGGAAAAATATGTTGGATACATGATTATTCATATGAACCCAACAACGATAAGATATAAATGATAATAATACCCCAGTGCGTGCAAAGCATGACTTAGCCAACCAGCACACAAAAAGCACAAAACGCAATGATACGATACTGCCAAGTGCATATAGCAGCCCATATTAACACATAATTGAAGATCTCTATACTCTATGGCATGTCAACTATACCTTGATAGCTTTCCTATAACATTTACAAGGATAAAGAATAAATATAACATTCACTTTCAATTAATGACCACATGTGCATACTTTCAATACACTAGAGTATTAAATTTATAACATATTCATAACAAGTAATTTAGAAAAATTATAAAATATTTTAAACAATAGAGAACATAAACAGTAATTAAAAACTTAGAAACAATCAAATCGCATCGACTTTCACTTCTGACGATTCACCAATCCAGTAGCAAACTAAAGGCCTTCACTTCTCTAGGCTCAAATTAATCAAAATTCAATCATACTTATTCTTATTTAGAAAAAAATAAAAGATTTAACCTACGCCTATAGTTAATAGGATTTAAATTAATCTAATCTATTTTTAATTCATTTTAAATCAAAATTAATCTTCTTAATCTAAACATCTAATTAAAGAATAATGAATCACATTTAAAATCATTACGAGTAAATTCAATCAAGTGAAGCCAACAAAAAGAAACTCAAGCATAACTTAAGAGATAGAAAAACTATAATTACAAGATTACATAAAGAAACATATGTTTAACTAAATTATATCAAATCCTAAAATTGAAATTAACCAAAACTAGATTCAAATTTTATTAATGTGAATAAATAAAATCAAACTTCTATTAAATAACAAAAAAACATACATGAATTTAAAATTAAATTAATTCTAATTAAATATAATTATAATTTTCTAACTCATTTTAACCAATTAAACATGAATAATATAGTAAAGAACAACATTTATTTACAAAATGTGTCAATTAATAAACTAACCTCAAAACAAGTAATTGGTTGAAGTTAACTGAAGGACTGAAAGTAGCTAATTCAAGCGACAATGGTAGCAATGATCTGAATCAAATCATAGCAATAACTTGGAGCAAAATAATTGATAATTTTAAGACAAATAGCAAGCAAAAGTTGAGAAATAGTAAGCAAAACAATATGTTTTTTTAAGACAATGACAGTGTAGCTTGTAAAAGTAGGATGATTTCTATACCAAATTAGGTTTAGGGCAATTGGTTCTTGGGCATTTGGGAAATTATCAATGTAAAGCCTCCCAATTCTTCCCTTGATCAAACTAGTCCTTAAGCTTTTAAAACTTCTAATTTCACTTTGTAGGATTAAAACGTCGTAAACCTCTTATTTTCCTAGAATTTTGCAAAAGCTAACATAGAAAGTTTGGGAGGTTACACTAGGTGACCTTTTTTTATGTAGCTTCATATTTATACTATTTTATATATTATTTTTAATGACAAACATGAAATTAGATTTAGCAAACTCGTGTTTAGCAATTTTTTTAATCTTTTTATTAAACAAAAATCTGTTTTATATAAAGTTTTTGATTTGTTCACATTGGCAACATAAAAAGTTAGGGCTTTAAATTCGACATAAAAATGATCTTTTGAACCTTGAAAATAAACTGTACTTAATTTGGGCTGAACTCAATTTAAAAGAAAATTTGGTTCGAAAACCATTTTGGGCTATGAATTAAATTCAAAACAGAGTTTGGCTTAAGATTTTAAAACTCCTAATTTTATAATTTTATTTTTTTTCAAGTCAATCCTTGACTCAATTTAATTCCCAATAATTACTAAAATTCAAAAATAACTAGGCTTAAGGGTGTAAAAAGCTCTCAAACTTTTTCGAAAAAAAAATTAAGCCCCTGCTTTTTTTTCACTCACTTTAACGGTCATTGATTAAAGTTAATGGTTAAAGGGCCTTTTTGATGCATTTTATAATTTTTTATGATTTTAATAAAATTTTACAATATTTTATATTTTTATGATCTTTATAATTTTGTTTCTAATTTTTAATAAAATTAAATATTTCTATTAAAATTTAATATTTTTTTATAATTTTTGCCATATGTCACGCCATGGTTGTGACACAAGATGATTTTAACTAAAAAAATTTAGAGGCAATTAACTTTAACGGTCAAAGAGCTCTTTTGGTACATTTGACAGTTCAAGTACTCAATTGAGTGCAAAAAATTTCAGGGGCTTAATTGCTTTTTTTGAAATAAAAGTAAGAGCCTTTTTGATGCATTTTGAAAGTTCACGTAGCCAATTAAGTGCAAAAAAAAAAAGCAAGAGCTTTTTTTTTTTTGAAAATTTTGAGGTCCTTTTTTATGAATTGCAACTCTCCCCCTTTACAAAAATATACCCGAAACTACTAGACCCGGTTTAGGGATATTACAACTCTCCCCCTCTAAAAAATTTCGTCCTCTAAGTTTTACTTGAATTGAACAAGCACGAATACTGACGTTTCATCACATCTTCCGATTCCCAAGTGGCTTCCTCAGTTTTGTGGTTGTGCCACAAAACTTTACCCAATGGAACTGTCTTATTGTGTAGCACCTTGACCTCACAATCTAGGATCATAACCGGTTCGTCCTCGTTCGAAAGAATAGATCTAACCTCGATCTCCTCAATCGGCACAACGTGAGAAGGATCATATAAGTACTTCCGTAACATGGAGACGTGGAAGACGTCATGAATACGATCCAGCTCAGGCGGCAGCAACAGACGATAAGCAACCGGTCCAATCCTCTCAGCAACCTCATAAGGGCCAATGAATCTCGAACTGAGCTTACCTTTTCCCTCGAACCTCAGAACTTTCATCCACGATGAAACCTTTAAGAAGACCCTATCCCCGAGCTGATACTTATATATCTCGATGTCTGAGGTTAGCATAAGACTTCTGCTAATCAAAAGCAGCTTTTAATCGATTGCAAACAAGTCTCGACTTATCCTCAACTTCTTAAACCAACTCTAGAACCAAGCTCCTCTTCTCCTCCATATCGGACCAACACAGAGGAGTCCTACACCTCCGACCATACGAAGCCTCAAATGGTGCCATCTAAATACTTTTCTAGAAGCTATATAAGCAAACTCGGCTAATGGCAATTGATGATCCCAGCTGCCTCGAAAGTCGATAACACAACTATGAAGCATGTCCTCAAGAACCTAAATCACCCTCTCGAATTGTCCATCGAACTGCAGATGATAAATTGAACTGACATGAAGCTTCAAACCCAAAGCTTCGTCTAGCGGCTTCCAAAATCTCAAAGTAAATCACGAATTTGGCCTATTATGATCAAAACCGGAACTCCATGAAGACGAATAATCTCTCAGATATAAAGCTCAGCTAAATGATGCAAGCTAAATGTTGTACGGACCAGACTTCAAAAATCTATCCACAATCATCGAGATAGAATCCTTACGAGTCGGAGTCAAAGGCAAACCTGAAACAAAGTCCATCATAATTCGCTCCCATTTCCACTCAGGGATGCATGTCCTCAAGAACCTAAATCACCCTCTCGAATTGTCCATCGAACTGCAGATGATAAATTGAACTGACATGAAGCTTCAAACCCAAAGCTTCGTCTAGCGGCTTCCAAAATCTCAAAGTAAATCATGAATTTCGGCCTATTATGATCAAAACCGAAACTCCATGAAGACGAATAATCTCTCAGATATAAAGCTCAGCTAAATGATGCAAGCTAAATGTTGTACGGACCAGACTTCAAAAATCTATCCACAATCATCGAGATAGAATCCTTACGAGTCGGAGTCAAAGGCAAACCTGAAACAAAGTCCATCATAATTCGCTCCCATTTCCACTCAGGGATCTAATTAGGCTGAAGCAAACCAGACGGACATTGATGCTCGACTTTCACTCTCTGACAAACTAGACATCCCATAACAAAGCCAACAACATCCGTCTTCAACCCAAACCACCAATACAGAACCCAAAGATCCTATTACATCTTGTTCCCACCGAGATGCATAGAATAAGGACTACTATGTGCTTCGGTAAGAATTAAGTTCCTCAAATCCTCGTCCTCCGAAACGCACAAAAGACCTTGAAAACACAAAACACCATCAGAGTTGAGATCAAAATCTCCCTGAACTCCCTACTCAACTTGACGAATTCGACGGGCCAAATCTCATCAAAAGGCTGAGTCTCACGAATCTGTTACGAATGAACCCACCTCACTTGAAGTTCAGCCAATAGGCCACCATCCTCCAAAACAGATAGCCTCGCAAACATAGCCCTTAAATAGACCAAAGGCTTGCAACTCAGAGCATTTGCGATGACATTCACTTTACCCAGATGGTATTCGATTACACAATCATAGTCCTTCAGCAACTCAATCCAACGCCTCTATCTCAAGTTCAACTCCTTTCGGGTTAAGAGATACTTAATACTCTTATGATCGGTGTAAATAACACACCTCTCACAGAGTAGATAGTAACTCCAAATCATGAGCACGAAGACCATGACAGCCAACTCCAAATCATGAGTAGTATAGTTACACTCATGCAGCCTCAACTGCCTCAACACAAAGTAACTACCCTACCCTCTTACATTAAAACACAATCCAAACCCGTATAAGAAGCATCACTATAGATGACATAGTCCTTACCGGATTTTGGCTATGTCAACATAGGCGCTTCGGTTAAAATCAACTTTAGCTTCTTGAAATATTTCTGCCTCTAATCAATCCACTCAAAGACAGTGTTCTTCTGAAGCAGCTTCGTCAAAGGAGAAGCAATGCTCGAAAACCACTTGACAAAGCCACGGTAATAACCAACTAACCCCCAAAAACTCTTGACCTTAGAAACAGACCTCGGTAACTTCCAATCCAAAATCGCTTAAACTTTCTTTAGATCAACCCAGATACCCTCAACTAAAATCACATGACCCAAAAACACCACCCCCCGAAGCCAAAACTCACACTTACTCAACTTCTCATACAATTGCTTCTCCAATAAAATTTGCAAAACTACCCTCAAGTGCTCATCGTGCTCATCCTTAGATCGGGAATACACCAATATTAATTTAGGAAGACCACGACGAATCGATCCAGATAAGAGTGGAAAAATCGATTCATCATACCCATAAACACGATAAGTGTATCCGTCAATCTGAATCCTAAACCTTCAATTGGTAGTACCCAAACCTTTAATTGGTAGAACCCAAATCGAAGATCAATTTTTGAGAAAACCAAAGTTCCTCAAAACTGATAAAAAAGATCATTAATCCTCGACAACGGATACTTATTCTTGATGGTTAACTTTTTTAGCTAGCGATAGTCGATGCATAGCCTCAAAGTCCCATCCTTCTTCTTAAATTACAACACCGGTGCTCCCCACAAAGACACACTCAAACGAGTAAACCCATGATCCAAAAGCTCTTACAACTGCAGCTTCAACTATTTCAGTTCCTTCGGTGCCATGCGGTATGGCGTAACATACATCGGAGCAGTACTAGGATAAAGCTCAATACCGAACTCAACCTCTCTATCCGACGATAAACCAAGCAACTGCTTAAAAAACACATCCAAAAAATCACAAACGGCCTGAATCTCATCTAACCTCATCTCCCTACTATCGGTAATTAGGACATAGGCTTGATAAGCTTCGTAATCTTTCTAGAGTAACTTCTCAGCTCGAAGCAAAGATATCACATTTGACAACAACTCAAACTTCTCTCCCACAACAACAGCTTTGGAACCATCAGCACCACACGAAGTCACCGATTTCTCCTCACAATCCACCTTCGCCCGATGCTCGGACAACCAATCCATGCCAAGAATGTCATTAAAACCCTAAAATAATAACTAAAGCAAATCAATCAAAAATACTTATCCCTGAACTATTAGAGGACAGTGATATATACCTAATCCACCACTACACTATCACCAAGAGGGCTCTTAACTAAAACATTCGAACTAGAAGTCTCTATACCTAACTCTCTAGCTATGTCTCTCAAAATAAATGGTCTCGTCACACCAGAGTCAACTAAAGCTAGAAGTGAAAAAGACTGTAGCATGAAAGTACCTACTATAAAATCAATGGCCTCTTTAGTCCGGGGCTCCTTCACTACATAAACTCTGGCAGGACCACCATCACCACCTCAAACAGCACCACGCTAACCAATATCTCTACCATGGCCTCTACCTCGAGCTGGAGCAAATGCAACAGGCTGATCGCAAACAACAAGCGCTCTCCTCGGGCAATCGCTAACTCGATGCTCTATCGAACCACAAGTCAGACAAGCACCCATCAACCTCCAACATTTTCCCGGATGTCGACGGTTATAGTGCTCACACAAAGTCTACACAACACATCCCTGATCAGTAGAACCAGCCTCAATTCTTGCGACTGTCTATCCTGACCATAACCACTAACAAGACGTCATCCAGATCTACCGAAACGATCTCTCTTACCCTTACGACCTAAACTACTAGCAGCATTAGTTGTCCTCTTAACAGCTTCAGACAAAACAACTTTATGCTCCTCCCCTAAAGTCTCCTAAAGCACATGAGCCTTCTCAACTAACTCGTCGAAGACCTCGAAAATCTTAGCAACCAAATAGAGTTTAATCCCGCAGTTTAGTCTGAACGTGTACAACAGCTCACCTCATGACCAACCAACTTGGGAGCGTACTGGCTCAACCGAACAAACTCATCTTCGTACTCGTCTACTAACAGAGTACCCTCGATAAGATTCATAAACTCCCGTCTCCTAGTCTCGAGATATTGCTCGTCCATGAACTTCCTCTGGAACAACGAGTCGGAGCAGCATTGGCACCAACAATACGCTGTAGTGCCCCGACCATTTCTAACATGAAGTGCTTGATGCGATCCATTTGAGCATCATCTCGTGGCGACGCATCGTCCTCCATTCTACCTCGATCACGATACGGAGGCATAACGACTATCATATACTAAATATAAGAGTAAAGAATGTACCGAGAGTGAGTAGCAACAAAAGATCTAAGATTAAGTATGTACAGTTCCTATAGGGCATTGTGTTCCCAAATCCTACCCCAGTAACAATTTATATCACAAAGAACATGCATAGGTAAAACACGCAGTGTCAAACAACATAAGCAAGCAAACATCATAAATCCAAAATCGTAATTTATTTTATATTTGACAACCTTAGGCTAACCTAAGGTTTTAAACCTAACACTGATACCACCAAATGTGACACCCCAAACTCGATTGGGATGTTACATTATATGTAACACCTAAGTGACTCTCCGGCTAACGACCACCAAAGACACAGCTCGACCTTATAACACCTTAATCTTATCAAATTATTAATTATTTATTAATGCAGAAGCAATTTGTGAACCAATTTTAATATTTTTATATGTAATTTAATCTAAGGGCATTTTCATCATTTTACCACCTATAGTTAAACTAACCTAATTTTAGATCTAAATATTTACCGACCTTCTTTTAGTCAATTTATGTAAGCCCTAAAAATTTCAGCTTAGTCCAAGTTTACTTACTATGTCTAATTCAAGTTTTAACATTAAGGACTAAATGTAACAATTTCAAACTATTAGTACTATACCTAAATATTAAATTTAGTGCGTTTCTAACAAATTTTATCAATCACGAGTCTAATCATAAATTTTTACCAAGTTTCCTTATCATTTAAGACCGTAATTAGACTTATCAAGTTTTAGAACTAATTTTTAAAGTAAACAGATTAAAATACCAATTAAAAAAGACGAAAATTCAAACCCCCAAAAACCCACACGGCCATGTGGATAGGCACATGCTTGTGTGAAAACCACCACACCTATTTTCACAAAAAACTCATTTTTAAACCCGATTTTGCGTATTTTAATGGTCAATTAAACTCGATTTAGCGACGACTAAATACCATACATATTATACACCTTCAATTGAATTTATTAACACGAATTAAGCCTTAATTAAATAGAATTAAACAATCAATTTCATACATACTACCCACCGATTAATTCAAACAAGTGGCGTACCTTAGTCGCTAGTAAACCACACCATGGAAGCTTCATTTAAACAATTGTTAGTGTATTCATCATGCCTCACACACCGTGTTATCAAGCAACAATAAACCGTAAATTATTTAATAATTAAACTCAAACATGCATATATGATATTATAAAACCATAAAAAATTAAAAATGTGCAAGTCTAATTACAACCAAAAGTAAACTAAGTCCCGGGAGTTCCACAATGCCCGATTATAGTCTCTAAAATGTGTAACTAAATCTCTACTGAGCCTTAATCTCTTGGAAGTCTCTTGTTTGGCTTTTCAGCCCCTCAACCCCATCGGATATCTACACGAATGTAAGGGTGTAAGCTTAAAAAGCCTAGTGAATGTTAATAAAAAGGACAAGTACATTAGCACCCAAATCATGCTTAAATTGAAGCCAATCAAATACCAATTTTCAATCATAATATCAGTCCATAATAGTTCAATGTCTTATGCTTAACCATGTATAAAAAATCATAATTAATCATGACATACAATCATCTATTTAGCATGTAACATTTCATACATTTATATTGGCATATACAATCATGGCTTAATCAGGTGCTCATACATCAGATAAACAGATCTCCTTACTCCGAATCAAAATCAAAATTAGTCTCGGGTTGATGGGCCGAAGGCACATGCTCCCTTATATTGCCTCAAATCAATCCCGTTAAGTAGAGACACAAGCTCAACACTCCCTTATCTACTCCAAATCAGTCCTCCTAGAGCCTCATTGCTCATAATAACATATCAATATGGTAAGTACTCACAAATCCTATGGTATGCCAACTATATCTAATGGATCACCATGCTATAATGCCAATATAATCAATCAATCATAACATAATTTCAGTCATTAATGTGTTCAATTTAAAGTGTCAAAATGCATATGTGAATCATGTAACATAGCCATTTTAACATCAAATTAAATCAAACATACCAATTACCAATTATCAATGTTCATTTATCAATTGAAACATCAACATACCATGAACCAAAAACTCCAGCATACATGCTTAAATCATCATTATAGTTAACCTAATCAAAGCACATAAAATAACTAGATGCTCACTTACCAACTCCTAATAAAATTTTCATCCTTAGGACATATATCAATAATCTTGCAAAATCAACCAACCAAAACTTAATCAAATATTTGTAATCAGTAATTAATCAATTCATTAAGCATAAATGAGGGTCAGTTTATCAAATCTCCCTTTCATAACACTCACCACAGAATCAATTCAACCATAACTAAGTGATCAACCTAGCAAATATATAACACCTAAAATCCGAACACCGTCGATTGTTAGGATTTCGGTGTTTTACTATTCTTTTATCACTGTTCATCTTTAACAATTTTTCGACCTTATTTTTTTGAGTATTTCACTTCACACGTTTTATATATATAGTCATTTAAATGCAACACAATTCAACAATGGTAAAAATGACATTTCCAATATTTTAGGAGGGTTCTACCCATACCTGATGGTCAAGTATCGGTAGTAGCCAAGTCAGTAAACAATTCAGAAACTATGCAGATTTCTAACAGTACCTGTGCTAGTTTTACCGATACAAGTTTAATTTCTACCTATACGAGTCATGCAACAACCGATACTAAAAACTCCAGAGAGCTAAAATTTTCACCCTACAACTTCTACCGAAACAAGCATACAAACCACTGATACATCAATACACATAACTACCGATACATGCAATTCAACTACCGATATAACTCAAGTCAGTGAACAACCTCTCTTCTACCCTGCACTTCTACCGATACATGCATAAGTTCTACCGAAACAAGTATGCAGAATCTCAAGAATTATATCAAAACACAAGTCTAACATCTCAATTTATGCCTTAAGCCATCATACAACATACAAATATCCAAGTCTTTACATAGTATCTTAAATTCATACCCAAGTAACTCATCATGTATAACCACAATCAACATGGTAAGGTTCATCATTTATAACTAAAAAACAAAAGATAATATCATCCTAGTACATACCATAAGACAAAGTGATGCAAAAACTACTGACAAACTCCGCGATAGTGTAACTTCAAAAAGATGACGATGATCCGATCTTCAGTCAGTAAAACAATCTACAAAACAACAACAATAACTGTGGTAAGCTTCATAACTTAGTAAGTTCGATAGTTTTAAGAGTTACCTATACAATTAGTTCTATCCAGCCAAGATCATCTCATTGTTCCTTAAGTTAAAAACAACTTCATTCCCTGTCTGTAACTTTCTATACCAGTATCCGATGCTGCTCACACAAGCTGTCGAGGACTCGCAACATATGCGGTACCTCAACCTTCGGTACGGTGTCTGTCTGTATTGTAATCTGTTCCCTATCAATGCTACTCACACGAGCTATTGAGGGTATGCATAAAGCATACGTCCCAGCCATCGAAGGCCCTATAATCCATTTGGGATTCATATCACTTTTTCTAATCACGATGCTGCTCACACGAGCTGTCGAGGATTCGCAACATAAGCGGTACCCCAGCCATCGCGTATGTACTTTTTTAACGGCATAAAGCCTACTACTTTCTTGTTTCAATGCTCCAATCCTTCCACGCCAAATACTTCTAAATGTTGAACATTTATAATGAACAAACAATAATTACTAAGGAAAATTTACAATAGGAACTTACCGGATTGAATTGTAGTTGTGGATAAGCACTAGGGACTAATCTGTTAATTTCTCTTTTTCGCGATCCGTGGCTCGATCGTAATCTAAATCAACAAATAATACAAATTTTCATATTAGATCAATCCACCAAATCATTCAACTCAATTTGATCCTTTTTGGAAAATTACAATTTTACCCCTAATACTTTTTTTTATTCAATCTAGTCCCTTCAACATAAAACATGCAAAATACCAATTTTCTTCTAAACATTCTCCAGCCGAATACTCATAGTGCTTATACATATCTTTGTAAGTAATTTATTCCAACTAAATACACACAATTTCATCACTTTTACGTTTAAATCCTTAAACCCTAATTTCATCAAAAATCACTTTACAAAAAGATTTTACCCAAGCATCAAACATTCAAACATACCAAAAACTTTCAAGAATAAGCATTTTTAACAATGGAAATTTTCATAACATTTGACAGTTCACAAATTAGTCCTTTCAAAAGCTAGATTAAGCTAATACAGACTCAAAAACATAAAAATTACTAAAAACGATCAAGGTTTACTTACCAAAATTTAAGATCAAAGGTTGGAAGAACAAACCCTAGTTTTTCTCTAGTTTAGCTGTGAGGAAGAAGAAGAAAGGATGAAAATATCATCTTTTCTTTCTTTAATTTATTTTATATATCAATGACATTTTTGTAATTTCTGAGACTTTCATCATTCACTTAATTAATCATCCTTTTAACCTTAATCAATCCTATTATTAAGCAATATTTGTCATGATAATCCACCCACTAACAATCCTTTGGTTAATTTACTCATTTGGTCCTTCCAATTAATCATTTATACTTTTGCACCTATTACAAATTAGTCTTTTCTATTCAATTAACCATATAAACAAATAAATTTTTGAACTAAAATTTACTACGATGCATGTAACACATAAATATTAAAACAAATAAATTTATGACTTGACTCATCAGATTTGTGATCCCGAAATCACTATTTTTGACACCACTAAAAATCGGGCTGTTACAACTCTCCCTCCTTAAAGGAAATTTCGTCCCGAAATTTCTTACCAGTGAACAGGTTAGGGTACTGTGACCTCATCGAAGACTCTGTCTCCCATGTAGCTTTTTCAAGCTCGTGTCGGTTCCGTAGTTCCTTCACTAACGGTACCCTTTTGTTTCGTAACTCTTTTACCTCGCAAGCCAGAATCTTAACCGATTCTTCTGAATACGAAAAATCCTACTGTATCCTAACTTCACAAGGTGTAATTACATTGGAAGGATCCGATCTGTATCCTCTCAGCATCGAAACAAGAAATACATTATGAATCTTCTCTAATTCCGATGGTAAAGCCAGCCTATAAGCTACAGGGCCAACCCGATCAATGATCTCATACGGCCTGATAAACCGTGGACTTAACTTTCCCTTTTTGTCGAATCGTTACACATTTTTCCAAGGTGAAACTCTCAGGAAAACTTTGTCTTACATTACAAATTCTACATCTTTTCTTTTAAGATCTACGTACGACTTCTGTCAGACAGATTACTCGTAGCTTGTCCTCAGTCTCATGAACCAAGTCGATTCCAATCAACATAGGCTCGTTCAACTTTGACTAATACAAAGGTGTTCTGCATTTTCGACCGTATAATGCTTCAAATGGTGCCATTTTAATTCTAGATTGGTAGTTATTATTATAAGCAAACTCTACCGAGGGAAGATATTTCTCCCAACTTCCCTAAAACTCAAGTGTACAGCATCATAGCATATCCTCAAGAATTTGTATCACTCGCTCTGACTGGCCATCCGTTTGGGGATGATATGCAGTGTTGAAATTAAGCCTGGTTCCTAACACTTCATGCAACTTATCCCAAAACCTCGAGGTAAAACGTGGATCCTTGTCAGAGATAATGGATACTGGTACTCCGTGAAGTCGTACGATCTCGGACAAATATAGCTTGGCTTGTCTTTCAAGCGGATAGTCTACCCGGATAGGAATAAAGTGAGTTGACTTTGTCAATCTGTCTACAATTACCTAGATTGAATCTTTCTTTCTCGGGGTTATCAGAAGTTCTGTGACAAAATGCATAGTAACCCGCTCCCACTTCTACTCCAGAATGGAAATTAGCTGTAGTAACCCATATGGTACCTGGTGCTCTGATTTCACTTCCTAACATATAAGGCATCTAGTTACAAACTTTGAAATCTCTCATTTCATACCTGACCACCAATACATTTTCTTCAAGTCATTGTACATTTTCACACTCCCCGAGTGAATGAAATAAGTGTTGTTATGAGCTTCCGTCAAAATGTCCCATCTCAAATCTGAATCATTCAGAACACATACTTTCCCTCTGTAATATAACATACCTTCTGTATCTACTGTAAACCCTATAGTGGTATCGCTTTGTATATTCTTCCTTTTAGTTTTGAGCTTTGGATCATTTCTCTGAAGTTCTTGAATTTGCTATAGAAATAACGGTCTCGTCTTGAGCTCAATAGTGACAAAACCATCATTCTCTGAAGACAACCGAACGTTTAATGCTCTCAGTGCAAATAATGATTTTTGATTCAAATCATCGACAACAACGTTAGCCTTCCCTGGGTGGTAGTCAATCACAAGGTTGTAATCTTTTAATAGCTCTAACCATCAACGCTGACATAAGTTCAACTCCTTCTATGTCATCAAATATCTCAAACTCTTATGATCAGTAAATACATGGCATCTCTCTTCATAAAGGTAGTGACGCCAAATCTTTACTGCAAATACTATAGTTGCTAACTCTAGATCATGAGTTGGATAATTCTTTTCATGCGGTTTTAATTGTCGAGAAACATAAGCTCTCACTTTCCCATCTTGCATCATAACACACCCTAATCCGCTCAAGGACACGTTGCTGTAAATAACGAACTCTTTTCCTAACTCTGGCTGCATCAGAACCGGAGCTTTAGTTAATAACTTTTTCAACTGATCAAAACTTTTCTGACACCTTTCAGACCATACGAACTGAATGCTTTTTTGTAGTAACCTCGTCTTTGACAAGGCTATGATAGAAAAATCCTTTACGAAGCAGCGATAATAACCTGCTAACCCTAAGAAACTATGTACCTCAAAATCATTCTTTAGTACCTTTCAATCAAGGATAGATGAGACATTACTTGGATCAACTCGAATTCCCTTCGATGACACTACATGACCTAAAAATCCCACTTCCCTCAACCAGAACTCACATTTGCTAAACTTCGCATACAACTGTTTCTCTCGCAAAATCAGTAACACCTCTCTCAAATGTTAAGTAGGCTCTGCTTCTGTATTAGAGTAGATCAATATGTCATCAATGAACACAACCACAAACCTGTCTAACTGAGGCTAAAATACTCTGTTCATCAAGTCCATAAATGCTGCAAGGGCGTTAGTCAACCCAAACATCATAACGAAAAACTCATAATGTTCGTACCGAGTTCTAAATGTTGTTTTCATTATATCGATATCTTTTACTCGCACCTGATAGTAACTAGACCGAAGATCTATTTTAGAGAATACCATTGCACCTTTTAGTTGATCAAATAACTCATCGATCTGAGGCAACGGGTATTTATTCTTGATTGTCACCTTATTTAGCTGCTTGTAATCTATACACATCTGCATCGAACCATCTTTCTCTTTCACGAATAACACGGGCGCACCTTAAGGTGGTACGCTAGGTCATATGAACCCTCTATCTAACAGTTCTTTCAGCTGAGCTTTCAACACTTTCAATTCGATCGGCGCCATTCTATATGGTGAAATTGAAATCAGAGCGATAACCAGTAGCAAATCAATACCAAACTCTACCTCTCTGACTAGTGGTAAACCCGGTAATTCCTCCAAAAACACATCTGTATACTCATTAACAACCAGTACTTGATTCAACTCTATTCCTAAACCCCGTGTATCAAGTATGTATGCCAGGAATGCTTTACAGCCTCTACGAACAATCTTCTATGCTGAAATAGTCAAAATCACCCTGGTTTCACTATTCTGTCTGTCGGACTCCACTGTAATTACCTCACCCGTCAAGCATTTCAAACTAATCTATCTTTGCTTGCAATTTACTATTGCGTCGTGCTCAGATAACCAGTCCATACGCAAGATCACGTCAAACTCGGTGAATGGTAATAGCATTAGATTAGCAAAAAATTTACAGCCCTGAACTTTCAGTGGACATTTATGACATACTAAAATAACAATGACACTATGACCCAATGGGTTTGTGACTTGAATATCAAATTCAATTGATTCAATGTACAATTTCTTATCAGTAGCTAAGGTAGTGCAAATATACGAATGAGTTGACCCTGGGTCAATCAAAGCACACATAATGTCATTAAAAAGATACAATATATCGGTCACAACATCGAGAGTGATGGCCTCTTCTCTAGCTCGAATGACATAAGCCCATGCAGGTGCTCAAGCTTCTGATCTGCTCACATTATCTCTATGTTCATTTCGATTTTCACCTACACCCTACTCTATCCCGAGCATCTGCCTTTCTGTGGTGTAATTGGAAGGTTAACACTCCGATCTTCCTTTGCTTCCGAATTCATCGGGCAATTTCGCATGAAGTGGTCGGTGTCTCCACATCGAAAATAGGCTCCCTTAACCAACTGACATTCGCCTAAATGGATTCTTTTACAATGCTCTCACACTGGTTTTAGTATGTTGCGAACACTAGCCATACTGTCAGCTGATCGATTTTAAAATCTTGATTCTGGTGGTCTTGAACGGCTTGTACTCAAAAAACCAAAAGAGACTGCTCCACGGACTTCACTATCTTTGAATTTCTTCGATGGTGGCATTGAGAAGGTTCCGGTGGGACTTTTCTTCCCAAAATCTTGATGTCTCTTCTCTCTCTATTTCTTCTAGTTGTATACTTCCTCCATTTTCTTTGCTCTATCTGCCAAAGTGTTAAATGGACAAATTTTTGAACCACCTACCATTATGTTTATCTCATCGTTCAAACTGTCCTTAAATCGGACACATATAGCCTCGTCCGTAGGTAAGATCTCCCGTTCATACTTGCTAAGAAATAGAAACTCCCATTCGTATTTGCCACAATCTTGTTTCCTTGTCTCAACTCTAGGAATTCCTTCTTCTTCTTATCCAAATACCTCTTGTTAACATACTTCTTTTTAAATTTTGTCTGGAGAAATTCCCAAGTAACCTCGTTTTTCGGTATTACTACCACGACCATTGCCCACCAATTATAATCTTCTTCTTTTAGAAACGAAACAGCATGCCTCACATAGTATTTGGGCAGACAAGCCATTTCACTCAATACTCTCAGAGTGTTTTCTAACCAATACTCAACACTGGATGGATCATCCTCAGCATTCCTGCAAAATTCCTCTGTCCTATACTTTCTTACCCTATCTATCAGAATACGACGCCTTTGTTCTATTACCGAAAGAGGTGGAGGTATTACAGGAGGTGTCGTAGGTCGGGCAGCAAGCTGTGTAGTTGGGGGTGGAGGAGGTGCCGCCATTCGGTTGTTCTGCATAAATTCTTAGAACCACTGTCCCATCAAACCAAAGAACATGTTTTTGGCTTTGTTTTCTGTTATTGGCAAGATAGGTACCCCATGCCTAGCTACGAAATCACTCATCGGGTCATTACTATTTACTTCGTTAGTCTCATCTCTTTCGAAATCAGACATCTTTACTTTTATCTACAAAAACTATGCTTAGATCGGATTCATCTGTATCACACTATCACAGGTTCATATGGCATCTACTACTAAACCGTTAAATATAATCATAGCTGCCCAAGAAATAACTAAATCAAAAGCTCTGATACCACTAAATGCAACACCCAAAATTCGAACACCGTCGCCGGTTAGGATTTCGGTGTTTCACTATTCTTTTATTTTTGTTCATCTTTAACATTTTATTTTTCGACCTTATTTGTTTGAGTATTTCACTTCACACATTTTATATATATCGTCATTTAAATGCAACACAATTCAACAAGGGTAAAAATGACATTTCCAATATTTTAGGAGACTTCTACCGGTACATAATGGTCAAGTATCGGTTGTAGCCAAGTCAGTAAATAATTCTAAAACTGTGCAGATTTCTACTGATATATGTGCTAGTTCTACCGATACAAG
This sequence comes from Gossypioides kirkii, assembly GCA_005610355.1. Lineage (NCBI taxonomy): Eukaryota > Viridiplantae > Streptophyta > Magnoliopsida > Malvales > Malvaceae > Gossypioides > Gossypioides kirkii. The sequence continues at coordinate 18,448,032 of CP032250.1, forward strand.
TTCAATTTCTATAGATACGAGTCATGCAACTACCTATACTAAAAACTCCAGAGAGCTAAAATTTTCACCCTGCAACTTCTACCGAAACAAGCATACAAACTACCGATACATCAATACACATAACTACTGATACATGCAATTCAACTACCGATATAACTCAAGTCAGTGAGCAACCTCTCTCCTACCTTGCACTTCTACCGATACATGCATAAGTTCAACCGGAACAAGTATGCAGAATCTCAAGAATTATATCAAAACACAAGTCTAACATCTCAATTTATGCCTTAAGCCATCATACAACATACAAATATCCAAGTCTTTACATAGTATCTTAAATTCATACCCAAGTTACTCATCATGTAAAACCATAATCAACATGGTAAGGTTTATCATTTCTAATTACAAAAACAAAAGATAATATCATCTTAGTACATGCCATAAGACCGAGTGATGCAAGAACTACCGACAAACTCCACGATAGTGTGACTTCAAAGAGATGATGATGATCCGATCTTCAGTTAACAAAACGATCTACAAAACAAAAACAACAACTGTGGTAAGCCTCACAGCTTAGTAAGTTCGATAGTTTTAAGAGTTACCACTATAATTAGTTCTATCGAGCCAAGACCACCCCATTGTTCCTTAAGTTGAAAACAACTTCATTCCTTGTCTGTAACTTTCTATATCAGTACCCGATGCTGCTCACACAAGATGTCGAGGACTCACAACATATGCGATACCCCAGCCATCACGTCGGTACTTTTTTAATGGCATAAAGCCTACAATCTTTCTCGTTTCAATGCTTCAATCCTTCCAAGCCAAATACTTCTAAATGTTGAAAATTTATAAGGAACAAAAAAGAATTACTAAGGAAACTTTACAATACGAACTTACCAAACTGAATTGTAGTTGTGGATAAGCACCAGGGACTAATCTGCTAATTTCTCTTTTCCGTGATCTGTGGCTCGATTATAATCTAAATCAACAAATCATGCAAATTTTCATATTAAATCAATCCACCAAATCATTCAACTCAATTTGATCCTTTTTTGGAAAATTACAATTTTACCCTAAATCATTCAATTCAATCTAGTCCCTTCAACATAAAACATGCAAAATACCCATTTTCTTCTAAACATTCTCCAGCCAAATACTCATAGTGCTTATACATAACTCAGTAAGTAATTTATTTCAATTAAATATACACAATTTCATCATTTTTACATTTTAATCCTTAAACCTAATTTCATCAAAAATCACTTTACAGAAAGATTTTACCCAAGCACCAAACATTCAAACATATCAAAAGCTTTCAAGAACACGAATTTTTAACAATGGAAATTTTCATAACATTTGACAGATTCACAAATTAGCCCTTTCATAAGCTAGATTAAGCTAACACGGACTCAAAAATATAAAAATTACTAAAAACGATCAAGGTTTGCTTACCTAAATTAAAGATCAAAGGTTGGAAGAACAAACCCTACTTTTTTTCTAGTTTAGCCGTGAGAAGAAGAAGAAAGGATGAAAATATCATCTTTTCTTTCTTTAATTTAATTTATATATCAATGGCATTTTTGTAATTTCTTAGACTTTCATCATTAACTTAATTAATCATCCATTTAACCTTAATCAATCCTATTATTAATCAATTTATCATGATAATCCACCCACTAACAATCCTTTGGTTAATATACTCATTCGGTCCTTCTAATTAATCATCTATACTTTTGCACCTATTACAAATTAGTCCTTTCTATTCAATTAACCATCTAAACAAATAAATTTCTGAACTAAAATTTAATAAGATGCATTTAACACCATAAATATTAAAATAAATAAATTTATGACTTGACTCATCGAATTTGTTATCTCGAAATTACTGTTTTCGACACCACTAAAAATCGAGCTGTTACAAAATCCAAGCTTCAATTTCGATTAGTTTGATCCTCTTCAAAATTCGGAGCTTCAGTAGAGATAAAATAGAGATTACCACCTTTCAAAAGATATATTAAACACGAATTTTCATCAACCAGACTACATGAAATTCTCTCACAAAGTTACCTTATCGGATTTGTAACATCAAGTCGAAAACTCGATTCCTCACAAAATCGATCACTCCAACCCTCCTAATCACTGTCAAACATCAATACTAGACCAAACAAACATATATTAAGCATCAAATTCACCTTTAAATCAGTTTCACAAAAATCCAGAAAATCAGTTCATGAAGATGATGAAATTCGAATTTCTTTAAATTACCTTACAAAACATGTTTAATCTTGATAAATAAGGTCAAAAACCTTTTAATAGATCCATTTTGAGTTGGAACATCCATTAATTTGTGGATTTCCTCTCAAAATTCAAGATCCACAATTTAAAGCACCTTAAACTCTTGAAGAAGATGATATAGATAAAAATTCATATATTTATCACTCAAATCATGTAAATATGTTTCTAATCATCATAAAAATAAGTTTAGAAATAATAATTACATTTGATTCATTCTAAATCATTTGATTTAAAATCTTAATTCAAGAATCTTAAGAAATTTCAAAATATTTTTGGCTACTTTTGTGAATAATTTCGGTTGAGTAGGAAATTTGTTGGATCTATTCTCTGATGATAGATCTTCAAAACGATGCAAAGAAAATAAATTTTAAAGCTCTCTAATCTGATGTAAATGGTGTGAAAAGTTAGTTAGTTACATTGTTTTTAAAGCTGAAACAACCCACCAGAAAATTTAAAAGTTGGGAAATTTGCCCAATGGCCACTCCCACATTTTCCTTACTTTACCATTTGATCCTTTCCCTCCAAAATTCCGAATTTAAAGGTTTATTTGCAAAATGAATAATCCAAACTTTCCGTATTTTACAATTAAATCCAATTTAATTAATTTTAAATTTAACTCAAATTAACTCCCAATAAAAAATATTTTAAAATTCTTTTTCGACCCAAATTAATTATTTTCACTAATAATTATTTAATTACTTTAAAATTAATTTTTCAAAAATATTTTTATTTTTCTGGATTATTGTTTAATCGATTTTAGATAAAATTGACCCTCTAAATTAAATTAAAAATTAATATTAACTTGATAAATTCCTAAATTTAGGCTCGAAACCCGAAAAATATACCCAAAACTATTAGTCCCGGTTTAGGGATATTACAAAAGTCTAGCAAAATATCATATAATTAGACTAAATTACAAGCACTCAAACATTATAATAGCAACATTTAACTGTAAAAGCTATTCAATAAAATGAACCACAATCAAAAAGTATCAAGCATCAAAATCATATTATCACTCTAATACAACAAGGTAACATATAAATTAATCGTTACACTTTCGACACCATAAAGAACCAATTAGCCCAAGTAACCATTTATTGGAAAAATATGTCGGATACATGAGTATTCATCTGAAACCCACAATGATACGATATATATGATAATAATACTCCAGTGCGTGCAAAGAATGACTTTGCCAACCAGCACACCAAATGCACAAAGCCCAATGATACGATACTGCCAAGTATATAGCAGCCCATATTAACACATAATTGAAGAAATATATACTCTATGGCATGCCAACTATACCTTGACAGCTTTCCTATAACATTTATAAGGGTAAAAAATAAATATAACATTCATTTTCAATTAATGACCACATGTGCATACTTTCAATACACAAGAGTATTAAATTTATAACACATTCACAACAAGTAATTTAGAAAAATTATAAAATATTTTAAACGATAGAGAACATAAATTGTAATTAAAAGCTTAGAAAAAACCAAATCGCACCGACTTTCACTATTGACAATTCACCAATCCAGTAGCAAACTAAAGACCTTCACTTCTCTAGGCTCAAATTAATCAAAATTCAATCATACTTATTCTTTTTTAGAAAAAAAATAAAAGATTTAACCTAAGCCTATAGTTAATAGGATTTAAATTAATCTAATCTATTTTTAATTCATTTAAAACCAAAGTTAATCTTCTTACTCTAAACATCTAATTAAAGAATAATGAATCACATTTAAAATCATTACGAGTAAATTCAATGAAGTGAAGCCAACAAAAAGAAACTCGAGCATAACTTAAGAGATAGAAAAACAATAATTATAAGATTACATAAAGAAACATATTTTTAACTAAATTATATCAAATCCTAAAATTGAAATTAACCTAAACTAGATTCGAATTTTATTAATGTGATTAAATAAAATCAAACTTCTATTAAATAACAAAAAAATGCATGAATTTAAGATTAAATTAATTCTTATTAAATATAATTCTAAATTTTCTAACTCATCTTAACCAAATAAACATCAATAATATAGTGAATCACAACATTTATTTACGAAATGTCTCAATTAATAAATTAACCTCAAAACAAGTAATTGGTTGTAGTTAACTGAAGGACTTAAAGTAGAAAATTCAAGCGACAATGGCAGCAATGATCTGAATCAAATCGTAGCAATAACTTGGAGCAAAGCAATTGATAATTTTAAGGCAAATAGCAAGCAAAAGTTGAGAAATAATAAGCAAAACAATATGTTTTTTTAGACAATGACAGCCTAACTTGGAAAAGTAGGCTGATTTCTACACCAAATTAGGTTTAGGGCAATTGGTTATTGGGCATTTGGGAAATTATCTATGTAAAGCCTCCCCAATTCTTCCCTTGATCAAACTAGTCCTTAAGCTTTTAAAATTCTTACGTTCACTTTATAGGATTAAGACGAGGTAAACCGCGTATTTTTCTAGAATTTAACAAAAGCTAACACAGAAAGTTTGGGAGGTTACCCGGGTGACTTTTTTTTTATGTAGGTTCATTATTTATACTATTTTATATATTATTAAAAATAATAAAGATGAAATTAGATTTAGCAAAATCGTGTTTAGCAATTTTTTATCTGTTTGTTAACCAAAAATCTGTTTTATATAAAGTTTTTGATTTGTTCACATTGGCAACATAAAAGTTAGGGTTTCAAATTCAACATAAATATGATCTTTTGAACCTTGAAAATAAAATGTACTTATTTTGGGCTAAACTCAATTTAAAAGAAAATTTGGGCTCAAAAATCATTTTGGGCTATGAATCAAATTCAAAATAGACTTTGGCTTAAGATTTTAAAACTCCTAATTTCACTTTTTTTTCAAGTCAATCCTTGACTCAATTTAATTCCCAATAATTACTATAATTCAAAAATAACTAGGCTTAAGGGTGAAAAAAGCCCTCAAACTTTTTCAAAAAAATTAAGCCTTGCTTTTTTTTCACTCACTTTAATGGTCAATGATTAAAGTTAATGGATAAAGGGTCTTTTTGATGCATTTTATAATTTTTTACAATATTTTATATTTTTACAATCTTTATAGTTTTGTTTTAAATTTTTTTAAAAAATTAATATTTTTTATTATTTTTTCCACATGTCACACCATGGTTGTGACACGGGATGACTTTAACTAAAAAAAATTAGAGGCAATTAACTTTAACGGTCAACTGTTAAAGTTAACGGTCAAAGAACCTTCTTAATGCATTTGATAGTTCAAGTACGCAATTGAGTGCAAACAAATTCAAGGGCTTAATTCCTTTTTTTGAAAAAAAAATAAGTCTTTTTGATGCATTTTGAAAGTTCACGTACCCAATTGAGTTGACAAAAGCATGAGCTTAATTTTTTTTAAACTTTGAGGGCCTTTTTGATGAATTTAGAAATTTCAAATACCTAATTGAGTGAAAAAAAAAGCAGGAGCTTAATTGGTTTTCTAGGAAAAGTTTGTGGGCTTTTTACATCCTTAAGACAAATAACTATGCTCTGGTCAGTGCTTTGTGGATTGTTTCTGTCAATGGAAAATACGGATAATCATTGGACTTTATTATATCCTTGAGGTTCAATTACCAGTAACTCTTTCGCTCACCATAATATAGGTGGAGACGAATAGAACCTTAAAGAAAGTGGCATTTATACACGTCTTGAAGCTTTTGTTAATTTCTCATAAGTTTATTTTTATCCACACACACCAACGGTCTGTTCACACCATGGTGGAGGTGTCGAGAGCCACAAGGTGAGGTGGGGTGAGGTAAATATAGTAGATAATGATTTTTTGAGGGAGGAGATCCTCAACTCTTTCTTAAGAGTAAGAGGTCTTATATAGATAGTGGCTTTGGAGGTGAGCTGTCTATGGGTCCCAACCAATAACCACTTTACTTCATAGGTTAAATAGTAAGGCTGTGATGGCTCCTTCCACAAGGTGATTAGATAGAAAAGGCTATCAAGCATGTAGTTAGTGTTAGAGTGCAACAACACACATTGGAATGTAGCGAATGTGATGGGAGAGTCTTTAGCATATCATTGGTAATATACGAACTAGCAAGAACTGTTTGATGAAATATAAGTACATTAAAATTAGAATTATAGGATAGATATTTTTTAAAACATTATTATCATGTATTCTCTAGTCTTTGAATCAAAAACTTATTTACACGAGAAACGTTTCTCTCTTGGTTCTTGTCTGAACTTTTGAACTTGTCAAACTTTTATGAATTCTTTAATAACTTGGGTTCCTTAAAGTATTCATGACGATCCATTCCTTCAAACAATTTTTTGGAAATTCCAGGCACGAGAAATTGCATCTTTTAGTATAAATAGTTCGTCAATTTGTAAACAACTTCTTGTCTTTGAACTAAAAACTTATTTTGTTTCTCTCTTGGTTCCTTACCGAACTATTGAACTTGACAAACTTTTACGATTTATTTTATAACTTCGGTTCCTTAAAGTATTTAAGACGATCCATTCCTTCGAGCAATTTCTGAACATTCCATGCTTGGGAAATCGCATTATTTGGTCTAAATACTTTCTCATTTTGTAAATAGCTTTTGGTCTCTGAATTAAAAACTTATTTTTGTGAGAATTGTTCCTCTCTTGGCTCTTGGACGAACTTATGTACTTGTCAAACTTTTACGAGTTCTTTCAAAACTTCGGTTCCTTAAAGCATTCAAGATGATCCATTCCTTCGAGCAATTTTCCGAACATTCCATGCTCAGGACATCGCATCTTTTGGTCTAAATAGTTCATCAATTTGTAAACAACTTTTGGTCTTGGAATTAAAAACTTATTGACGTGAGAATTGTTTCTCTCTTGGTTACTTGCCGAACTATCGAACTTGTCAAACTTTTGCGATTTCTTTTATAACTTTGATTTCTTAAAGTATTCAAGACGATCCATTCCTTTGAGCAATTTCTGAACATTCCTTGCTTGGGAAATCGCTTTATTTGGTCTAAATAGTTTGTAATTTTGTAAATAGCTTTTGGTCTTTCAATTAAAAACTTATTTACGTGAGAATTATTTCTCTATTGGTTCTTGGCCGAATTTTCGAATTTGTCAAATTGTTATGAATTCTTTTATAACTTCGGTTCCATAAAATATTGAAGACGACCAATTCATTCGAGCAATTTTTGGAACATTCCATGCTCGGGAAATAGTATCATTCGGTTTAAATAGTTTGTCTTTTTTAATACAAAATTTGGTCTTTGAATTAAAAACTTATTTAAGTGAGAATTGTTTCTCTCTTGCCTCTTGGACGAACTTTCGAACTTGTAAAGCTTTTACGAGTTCTTTCAAAACTTCGATTCCTTATAGTATTAAAGACGATCCATTCCTTCGAACATTCCATGCTCAGGAAGTCGCATCATTTGGTCTTAATAGTTTGTCATTTTGTAAATAGCTTTTGGTCTTTGAATTAAAAACTTATTTACATGAGAATTGTTTCTCTATTGGATCTTGGCCGAACTATCGAACTTGTCACAATGTTACGAGTTCTTTTATAACTTCAGTTCCATAAAATATTGAAGACGACCAATTCATTCGAGCAATATTCCGAACATTCCATGTTCGGGAAATCGCATCATTTGGTCTAAATAGTTTGTCATTTTGTAAACAACATTTGGTCTTTGGATTAAAAACTTATTTACGTGAGAATTGTTTCTCTCTTGCCTCTTGGATGAACTTCCGAACTTGTAAAAATTTTACGAGTTCTTTCAAAACTTCGATTCCTTAAAGTATTAAAGAAAATCCATTCCTTCAAGCAATTATCCAAACATTCCATGATCGAGAAATCGCATCATTTTGTCTAAATTGTTTGTCCTTATATAAACAACTTTTAATCTTTGAATTAAAAACTTATTTACGTGAGAATAGTTTCTCTCTTGGTTCTAGTCCGAACTATCAAACTTGTTTAACTTTTATGAGTTCTTTTATAATTTTGGTTCCATAATGTATTCAAGACGATCCATTCCTTCGAACAATTTTTCGAACATTCCAGGTTCGGGAATTCGGATCATTTGGTCTAAATAGTTCATCAATTTGTAAACAAATTTTTTTCTTTAAATTAAAAGCTTATTTACATGAGAATTATTTCTCTCTTGGTTCCTTGCCGAACTACCGAACTTGTCAAACTTTTGCAGTTTCTTTTATAACCTCGATTCCATAAAGTATTCAGGATGTCCCATTCATTCGAGCAATCTTCTGAACATTCCATGCTCGAGAAATTGCATCATTTGGTCTAAATAGTTTGTCATTTTGTAAACAATATTTGGTTTTTGAATTAAAAACTTATTTACGTGAGAATTATTTCTCTCTTGGTTCTTGTCCGAACTTCTAAACTTTCAATCTTTTACGAGTTCCTTTATATTTTTGGTTCCTCATAGTTTTCAAGACAATCCATTCCTCGGAGCAATTTTTCGAACATTCCATGCTCGGGAAGCCGCATCATTTTGTCTAAATAGTTTTTCATTTTATAAACATCTTTTAGTCTTTGAATTGAAAACTTATTTACGTGAGAATCATTTCCCTCTTGGTTCTTGTCCGAACTTTCGAACTTGTCAAACTTTTACGAGTTCTTTTATGACTTCAGTTCCTTAAAGTAATCAAAGCGATCCATTCCTTCGAATAATTTTTCAAACATTTCAGGCTCGGGAAATCACATCTTTTGGTCTAAATAGTTCTTCAATTTGTAAACAACTTTTGGTCTTTGATATAAAAACTTATTTACATGTGAATTGTTTCTCTCTTGGTTCCCTTCCGAACTACCGAACTTTTGTGATTTCTTTTATAACTTCAGTTCCTTAAAGTATTCAAGACGATCCATTCCTTCAAGCAATTTCCAAACATTCCATGCTCGGGAAATCATATCATTTAGTCTAAATAGTTTATAATTTTGTAAATAGCTTTTGGTCTTTGAATTAAAACTTATTTACATGAGAATTGTTTCTCTCTTGGTTCTTGGCCGAACTTTCAAACTTGTCAAAATTTTATGATTGCTTTTATAACTTCAATTCTCTAAAGTGTTCAAGTTGACCCATTCATTCAAGCAATATTCCGAACATTCCATGCTCGTGAAATCGCATCATTTGGTTTAAATAGTTTGTCATTTTGTAAACAACATTTGGTCTTTGGATTAAAAACTTATTTACGTGAGAATTGTTTCTCTCTTGCCTCTTGGATGAACTTCCGAACTTGTAAAACTTTTACGAGTTCTTTCAGAACTTCGATTCCTTAAAGTATTAAAGAAAATTCATTCCTTCGAGCAATTATTTTAACATTCCATGGTCGAGAAATCGCATCATTTTGTCTAAATTGTTTGTCATTATATAAACAACTTTAGTCTTTGAATTAAAAACTACGTGAGAATAGTTTCTCTCTTGGTTCTAGTCTGAACTATCAAACTTGTTTAACTTTTATGAGTTCTTTTATAATTTCGGTTCCATAATGTATTCAAGATGATCCATTCCTTCGAACAATTTTCGAACATTCCAGGTTCGGGAATTCGCATCATTTGGTCTAAATAGTTCGTCAATTTGTAAACAAATTTTGTTCTTTGAATTAAAAACTTATTTGCATGAGAATTGTTTCTCTCATGGTTCCTTGCCGAACTACAGAACTTGTCAAACTTTTGCGGTTTCTTTTATAACCTTGGTTCCATAAAGTTTCAAGATGTCCCATTCATTCGAGCAATCTTTTGAACATTCCATGCTCGAGAAATTGCATCATTTGGTCTAAATAGTTTGTCATTTTGTAAACAACATTTGGTCTTTGAATTAAAAACTTATTTACGTGAGAATTGTTTCACTCTTGGCCCTGGACGAACTTTTGAACTTGTCAAACTTTTACGAGTTATTTCAATACTTCAGTTCCTTAAAGCATTCAAGACTATCCCTTCCTTCGAGCAATTTTTCGAATAGCCCATGCTCGAGAAATATAATCTTTTGGTCTTTTAATTAAAAACTTATTTATGTGAGAATTATTTCTCTCTTGGTTCTTTTCCGAACTTCCAAACTTTTCAATCTTTTACAAGTTCTTTTATATTTTTGGTTCCTCAAAGTTTTTGATACGCTCCATTCCTTGGAGCAATATTTCGAACATTCCTTGCTCAGGAAGTCACATCATTTTGTCTAAATATTTTGTCATTTTATAAACAACTTTTAGTCTTTGAATTAAAAACTTATTTACATGAGAATCATTTCCCTCTTGGTTCTTGTCCGAACTTTCGAATTTTTCAAAATTTTACGAGTTCTTTTGTAACTTCCGTTCCTTAAAGTAATCAAAACGATCCATTCCATTGAATAATTTTTCGAATATTTCAGGCTTGGGAAATCACATCTTTTGGTCTAAATAGTTCTTCAATTTGTAAACAACTTTTGGTCTTTGACATAAAAACTTATTTACGTGTGAATTGTTTCTCTCTTGGTTCCCTTCCGAACTACCGAACTTGTCTAACTTTTGCGATTTCTTTTATAACTTCGGTTCCTTAAAGTATTCAAGACGATCCATTCCTTCGAGCAATTTTTGAACATTCCATGCTTGGGAAATCGCATCATTTTGTCTAAATAGTTTATCATTTTGTAAATAGTTTTTGGTCTTTGAATTAAAAACTTATTTACTTAAGAATTGTTTCTCTCTTTGTTCTTGGCCTAACTTTCGAACTTGTCAAAATTTTAGGACTTCTTTTATAACATCAATTCCCTCAAGTATTCAAAATGACATATTCATTCGAGCAATATTCCGAACATTCCATGCTCGGGAAGTCTCATCATTTAGTGTAAATAGTTTGTCATTTTGTAAACAACATTTCGTCTTTGGATTTAAAACATATTTACGTGAGAATTGTTTCTCTCTTGCCTCTTGGACGAACTTCTGAACTTGTAAAACTTTTACGAGTTCTTTCAAAACTTTGGTTCCTTAAACTATTAAAGACGATCCATTCCTTCGAGCATTTTTTCGAACATTCCATGCTCGGGAATTCGCATCATTTTGTCTAAATAGTTTGTCATTTTATAAATAACTTTACCCTTTGAATTAAAAACTTATTTACGTGAGAATCATTTCCCTCTTGGTTCTTGTCCAAACTTTCGAACTTGTGAAACTTTTACGAGTTCTTTTATAACTTCGGTTCCTTAAAGTAATCAAAATAATCCATTCCATCGAATATATTTTCAAACATTTCAAGCTCGGGAAATCACATCTTTTGGTCTAAATAGCTCTTTAATTTGTAAACAACTTTTGGTCTTTGACATAAAAACTTATTTTCGTGTGAATTATTTCTCTCCTGGTTCACTTCAGAACTACCGAACTTGTCTAACTTTTGCGATTTCTTTTATAACTTCGGTTCCTTAAATTATTCAAGATGATCCATTCCTTCGAGCAATTTCTGAGCATTCCATGCTAAGGAAATCGCATCATTTGGTCTAAATAGTTTATCATTTTGTAAATAGCTTTTGGTCTTTGAATTAAAAACTTATTTACTTGAGAATTGTTTCTCTCTTAGTTCTTGACCTAACTTCCGAACTTGTCAAAATTTTATGACTTCTTTTATAACTTCAATTCCTTAAAGTATTGAAGATGACCCATTCATTCGAGCAATATTCCGAGCATTACATGCTCGGGAAATCGTATCATTTGGTCTAAATAGTTTGTCATTTTGTAAACAACATTAGGTCTTTGGACTAAAAACTTATTTACGTGAGAATTGTTTCTCTCTTGCCTATTGGACGAACTCCCAAACTGGTAAAACTTTTACAAGTTCTTTCAAAACTTCGGTTCCTTAAAGTAATAAAGACGATCCATTCCTTCGAGCAATTTTTCGGTTCTAGTCCTAACTATCAAACTTGTTTGTCATTCATAAACAACTTTTAGTCTTTGAATTAAAAACTTATTTACGTGAGAATCATTTCTCTCTTGGTTCTAGTCCGAACTATCAAACTTGTCAAACTTTTACGAGTTCTTTTATAATTTTAGTTGCTTAACGTATTCAAGGTGATCCATTCCTTTGAACAATTTTCTGAACATTCCAAGTTCGGGAAATCGCATCATTTGGTCTAAATAGTTTGTCAATTTGTAGACAAATTTTGTTCTTTGAATTAAAAACTTATTTACATGAGAATTGTTTCTCTCTTGGTTCCTTGTCGAACTACCGAACTTGTCAAACTTTTACGGTTTCTTTTATAACTTCGGTTCCTTAAAGTTTTCAAGACCTCCCATTCATTCGAGCAATCTTTCGAGCATTCCATGCTCGAGAAATTGCATCATTTGGTCTAACTAGTTTGGCATTTTGTAAACTTCGTCTTTGACTTAAAAACTTATTTACGTGAGAATTGTTTCACTCTTGGCCCTTGGACGAACTTTCAAACTTTTCAAACTTTTACGAGTTATTTCAAAACTTTGGTTCCTTAAAGCATTCAAGACTATCCATTCCCTCGAGCAATTTTTTGAGTAGTCCGTACTCGAGAAATCGAATCTTTTGGTCTAAATAGTTTGTCATTTTATAAACAACTTTTGGTCTTTGAATTAAAAACTTATTTATGTGAGAATTGTTTCTCTCATGTTCTTGTCCGAACTTCCAAACTTTTCAATCTTTTACGAGTTCTTTTATATTTTTGGTTCCTCAAAGTTTTCAAGACGATCCAATCCTTGGAGCAATTTTTCGAACATTCCATGCTTGGGGAGTTGCATCATTTTCTCTAAATATTTTTTCATTTTATAAACAACTTTTAGTCTTTGAATTAAAAATTATTTACGTGAGAATCATTTCCCTCTTGGTTCTTGTCTGAACTTTCAAACTTGTCAAACTTTTACGAGTTATTTTATAACTTCGGTTCCTTAAAGTATCAAAATGATCTATGCCTTCGAATAATTTTTCAAACTTTTCAGGCTCGGGAAATCACGTCTTTTGGTCTAAATAGTTCTTCAATTTGTAAACAACTTTTGGTCTTTGACATGAAAACTTATTTACGTGTGAATTATTTCTCTCTTGATTCCCTTCCAAACTACCGAAGTTGTCAAACTTTTGCGATTTCTTTTATGACTTTAGTTCCTTAAAGTATTCAAGACAATCCATTCCTTCGAGCAATTTTCGAACATCCATGCTTAGGAAATCGCATCATTTGGTCTAAATAGTTTATCATTTTGTAAATAGCTTTTGGTCTTTGAATTAAAAACTTATTTACGTGAGAATTGTTTCTCTCTTGGTTCTTGGCCGAACTTTTGAACTTATCAAAATTTTACGACTCCTTTTATAACTTCAATTCCCTAAAGTATCCAAGATGACCCATTCATTCGAGCAATATTCCGAACATTATATGCTCGGCAAATAGAATCATTTGGTCTAAATAATTTGTCATTTTGTAAACAACTTTTGGTATTTGAATTAAAAAGTTATTTACGAGAGAAATGTTTCTCCCTTGGCTCTCGGACGGACTTTCGAACTTTTCAAACTTTTATGAGTTCTTTCAAAACTTCGGTTCCTTAAAATATTCAAGACTATCAATTCCTTCGAGCAATTTTTCGAACATTCCATGCTTAAGAAATCGCAGTATTTTGTCTAAATACTTTGTCATTTTATAAACAACTTTTAGCCTTTGAATTAAAAAGTTATTTTCGTGAGAATCATTTCTCTCTTGGTTCTTATCTGAAGTTTCAAACTTTTCAAACTTTTACGAGTTCTTTTATAATTTCAGTTCATTAATTTATTCAAGATGCTCCATTCCTTCTAACAATTTTTTGAAAATTTTAGGCTCGGGAAATCCCATCATTTGGTCTAAATAGTTCGTCAATTTGTAAACAAAATTGGGTCTTTGTATTAAGAACTTATTTACGTGAGAATTCTTTCTCTCTTGGTTCCTTGCCAAACAACCGAACTTGTCAAACTTTTACGATTTCTTTCATAAATTTGGTTCCATAAAGTATTCAAGACGATCCATTCCTTCGTGAAATTTTCGAATGATAAGTGCCAAAAGTAACATTTTTTAGCCTCATTCTTAATGCGTTTTTGGATGATTAGTCGATTGAAAATAATGAATTTTATGTTCATAAACCTTTAAATTCATGTTTCTATACTTAGGAAAGCATTTGAGAGCGAAAGGGGTGAAAAACAAGCGAAAATAGGACAAAGGAGCATATTTTAGGAGCCACACGAGCTGGACACAGGCCATGGACTAAATCAAAGACACAAAGGAAAATTTGGGGCAAAAAGCGTGAATGTGAAAGAGTTAGGAAGAGATTTATTGGACATAAGACTTTATTTAAATTTAAACTCTAGGATTAGTATTAAGGATTATTATTATTATATTGTTTATATTTAATTTTAATTTATCTTTTAGACTTAATAATTTAGAGTTAATTTGGATACAATTAGGGAATTATTGTTTAGATTTAATTTTAATTATCTTTTTAGAATTTAATTTGGATCCAACTAGAGATTTCCATATACGATAAATAGGGGATGGAGTGATATGAAGGAGGCACTTCCAATTTTCTGTAAAATCCTCCATTCCTCAAACCCTAGACGTCAGAGATTATTCAAGAAAACAACTGAAGAAGCACCATTGAAGCCGTCTTTGAAGCAGATCTCCACAAAGACTGAAGACCTCTTTTTAATTTCTTTTGATTTTATAAGTTTTTCTTCATCTTGTGGTTATATTGTCTTTGAGATGTTTTTATTCATTAGCATGAACTAATTTTCTAAATACCTAAGGGAGATGAACCCTATGATGAATTCTGTTATTTGATTTCTTTTTTTACGCAATAAATACTTAGATTTGGTTCTCAATTGTGTGGGCTTAATTCTTGATTTAGTATTTTCAGGATATTAATTCTTGTTTGATGTGCTTAAATCAGAGGAGGAATAGACCCTATTTAAGAGTAGATCTAGCATAATTGAGTGGAGTTGCATGCAATCCTAGAAATAGGACAACATAAATCTATCAAATTAGAGTCAAATCTAATAGGAGAATCCATAGATCGAATTAATGCGACAATAGGGGTTTTAATTAGAAAGAAATTTCAATTAATCAACTTAGAGTCAGTTGCTTTTATGCTTAAATAGATTTATTAGCATAATTTAGGGATTTCTACGGATCAAAATACTAAGTGAATAAATTACTTAATTTAGAATGATAATGGCAGATGAAATCTAGGTGGATTCTTTCTAGGGTATTGTCTCGCTTCTTGGCATTAAAACATTTGTTATCTCTTGATTTATTCTTTGTCGCACTTTTAGTTTATTAATTTATTTAAATTTAGTTTTAAACAATCACTTTATTCGATCGGTTAAATAATAGGAAGACAACTACTACTAGTACTTTTAGTTCTCGTGGGAACCATATTTGTGCTCACCGTAACTATACTATTAATTGATATGTGCACTTGCCTTAGTCATATTTTTAGTTAGTTTCGACTTCATCAAGTTTTTGGCACCATTGTCGGGGACTGAAATATTAGGAAAACTTTATTTCTATTACTTTAGCCATTTTTTATTTTTATTTGCATTTTTAATTTTATTTTTTCCCATTTATTTGCTTCTGGCAGTTTCTTTTGGTTTATAACTAGAAGAAACCCGTCGGGACCATTTCTTCACAACTTTGAACTTGGAAAGACTACTTGCAAAAATCATAAAGAGGTTATAGAACGTAGGCAAAGTCAGAAAACTCTAGTAGACGATAAAAAGGAAAGGTTATTACTGTGGAGATAGGTGAAAATCAAAATAATCAGATTCCTCCTGTTCCCGCTACTCTTCCTGATCTTCCTACTCGTTGAACCTTGTATGATTTTACTAAGCTACTCTGATTGGGGCTGAAACGAGTATTGTCAGGTCGAATGTTAATGCGAACAATTTTGAAATCAAGCCAAGCATAATTCAGATGGTACAACAATATGTTCAGTTTGATGGTTAGTAAGATGAAGATCTGAATGCTCATTTGGCTAATTTTCTTGAGATTTGCGACACTTTCAAAATTAATTGTGTTACTGATGACGTTATACGCTTGCGGTTGTTCTCGTTTTCATTGAGGAGCAAGGCAAAACTGTGGTTAAATGCTTTACCTCGTGGTTCTATCACTACTTGGGATCAAATGAATGAGAAGTTCTTGTTAAAATATTTTTCGCTGACTAAGACAGATAAGTTGAGGAATGACATCTCTTCTTCTTCTCAGTTTGATAGTAAGACACTTTATGAAGCATGGGAGAGGTTCAAAGATTTGTTGAGGAGGTGTCCTCATCATGGGTTGCCTTTGTGGATTCAAGTTCAAACTTTCTACAATGGTTTAAATCCCTCGACTAGACAGATGGTTGATTTAGCAGTTGGGGGAACTTTGAATAACATGACACCGGAAGAAGCCTAAGAATTTATTGTGGAGGTAACACTAAATAATTATCGGTGGCGAGTTACAAAAGTAAAACCTGTGAAGCCAGTAGGGATTTTTGATGTTATTGTCGTTTTTATGTTGGCTCATCAGGTTGAAACTCTTAATAAAAAAATTGATGGTTTTAATTTTTCTAAATAGGTACATCCGGTGATGCAGTGCAATGAAAATGGAACGGGGATGATATGTTCAGAACATTTCCATGAGCAAGCAAACTTTTTGGGTAATAATTCTAGACTCGAAATAATCCCTATAGTAATACTTACAATGCAGCTTGGAGAAATCATCCAAATATTTCATGGGGTGGTTAAGGAAACCAAAGATCACAAATCCCTCCTGGTTTTCAGTAGCCACATCAACAAGAAAAAATCGAACCTTGAAGAAATGCTTGTTGTATTTATTTCGGCTTCTGAAGCGAGATGTCAAAGTAATGAGACAACTTTAAAAAATCAACAGGCATCTATTTATGGTCTTGAAAATCAATTCGGACAGTTTGCTAAATTGGGTTCGGAAAGACAACAAGGTAGCTTACCTAGTAACAATGAAACTAACCCAAAAGAGTAGATCCATGCAATCATTGTTCAAAGCGTGGAAGGGTTTGTCGAGCCTGAATAAAAGTTGAAGCTAGAAGCTGTTGTGAAAAATAATGAGGTTGAGGAAAGCAAGAAAGAGCATAAACTGATGCCTAGAGAATACAAACCTCAAATTCCATATCCAGAACCATTGAAAATAGACCACAGAAAAGAAAAATATGGTAAATTTCTTGAGCTCTTAAAAAAATTGGATATTAACTTACCTCTTGTTGAAGCTGTTTTGCAGATGCCGAAGTATGTAAAATTCTTAAAGGAGTTGTTAACCAATAAGAGGAAGTTAGATGACTTATCAACTATGGAGTTTAATGCAGTTTGCTCAGCCATTCTCCAAAACAAACTGCCAAACAAACTTAAAGTCCAGGGAGTTTTACTATTCCTTGTCTCATTGGTAGTTTACATGTTGATAAAGTTTTGGCTGATTTGGGTGCTAGTATAAATGTTATGCCTTATAAAATGTTCAAACAACTTGGTCTTGGGGAACCTAAACCCAGTAGGATGAGTATTCAGTTAGTTGACAAATCAATTACATATCCTAGGGGCATTATTTAGGATGTACTTGTAAAGTGGATAAATTTATATTCTCAGTTGGACATGGATGAGGATGTTGAGGTACCTATGATCTTAGGTCGACCCTTTTTAACCACTACTAGAGCTATCATTGATGTGGGTACTGGTGAACTTGTGCTTCGTGTAGGTGATGAAAAGGTTATTCCTAAAGTACATGATTTTGTTAGAGTTCTGAATAAGTATAATGATGATAATTGTTCTGTTAATGTTAGTAACCATGTGACTCAACATTCTATGCAGAAAATCACTAATGAAAGCATGACAGAGTCAATTTTGATTCAAAGTGATGGAACTCGAGTGGAAAATGAAGATTGAATGTTGTAACTCGAGGAATTAGACGAATGGCGAATGAAGTTCGACGAAAAATCGAGGAAACCCAAGGAAGAGTCAACGCAAAACCATGAAGTGCATGTGAAGAGGATGAACATATTTAAAGTGGGAGACAAAGTTTTATTAGACAAATCGGATCCACGAATTTTTCCTTCAGAATTCAAGTCAAGAGGGTCCAATCCTTTTGTGGTAAAAATCGTTTTCCCTTATGGTACAATTGAGGTAACACATCCTGATTACAGCACATTCAAGTTAAATAATCAACGTCTCAAATTTTATTGTGTTGGTAATATTGATAACAAGAGAGAGGAACTTCGGTTTCAAGATCTGCCATAACTATGAGCTTAAACAGGTAAGTCGAGCTTAGACTTTAGATAAGCGCTTCTCGGGAGGCAACTCGAGTGTTTTTATTATTTATTTATTTATTTTACTTTCATTTTTTAAAAAAATTGAAAGAAAAATTTGAAAAATTCAAAAAAAATAGTACATTTATTTTCATTTTATTATGCACTATTTTTATTCCTATGGTTTTTTTTTCTTTTGTTATCTCCCTCTCTTACTTGTCTTTGTCTATTTTCTTATTAGTTTGCTAGGAAAATTGCACTTCCTTTAGACTCGTTGCATTCTCATTTTTTTCCAATTCCTATGAAATCATCCTAATTCAGGGAAGTTTTAGTTCCTTTCCTCCTTATGATATTGTGCTTATTCTGCTTATATCTGTTTGTAAATTGAGGACAATGTACATCTTAAGTGTGGGGAGGTTGATTGTGTATAATTGTGATAAAATCTCTGAATTATTTATTGTGTTTAAGTAATATTCTCATACCCCATTAAAGTGAATTTTTGCTATTTGGAATTTTTATTAATTTCATTTTGAGATTTATTTGTGAATCTTTTATGTATTGGGTGATTTAATTTTTAAGATATGAGAGAGTCAAGCATGATAAGTTGTCTTCAGAATTAAATATTTTAGATTGTCTCCCTGAATTAAATTATTATATTCAAATTTTGAAATTGCAGGTTTGACATTAAAACCATAATTTTTGTGAGCTTTTGAGCCTATAGAGCATACATTTTTTTTCATGCTCATGCTATTTTTGGTCGTGTATATGTCAACTTGATTTGTTATTCTAGAACTTACTTTGATTTTGCATGTTGAGACCACATTATTGATTTGATATGTTGAGATGATAGAGACACTTAGGATTTAACCCCCTTTGCCTTTAAAAAGCTTACCTAATAAATTAACCCCTAGTGAACCTCATTGAGCCTAACATCGTTTTATTCATTAAATCCATGATCCATATATTTGTGATATATTTACCCTTTTATTGGCTCCCTTTTTTTTGAGATTTGATTTGGTTAAGTTGCCTAACTATGTTCCACCATTTAGTTTCAACTGCATCACTCGGGAAATCGTATCTTTTGGTCTAAATAGTTTGTCAATTTGTAAACAACTTTTGGTTTTTCAATTAAAAACTTATTTACGTAAGAATTGTTACTGATACGAGTTGTAAGGCCCAAAATCAAGCTTATGAATGTGATGGGCTCAAATTTACTTGAGGCCCTATAACGAGGTCGAAGGCCAACCAAATTCGAGCAAGATTGAATGTGACCATCCAAGACTTCGTTACCAAGGCCCTAGATGCGCACATGGTCGAAAAAGAAAATCAAGATTCAGTTTCTTGTTTTCAAGAAAATCAAGAAACCAAATATTGGTCCAGTTTTTCTGTTCTGAACAATTTCAAGAATCAAGAAAATCAAGATTTAAAATCTTGGAAATCTTGGTCCAAGAAACCGAAGCTATGAATTTTCAAGTTTGGAAAATCAGCAGACTTACAATAACTTTTTTGATGGGATCTAGGAATTTCTGGTTTGCGATGTCTCATGGATTCCAAATATCTATCTCTTAGCTTCGAAACGCACTTTGAATCACTCGATTTTGAGTTCGGGAGCTCAAGTTATGACCGTTTTAATAAAAACTGCGTGGGCAAAATTTCTAGACATGATTATGACAGGAGTTATGAGTTTCGGGATTTTAATTCGAGTTTAAATCATATTGGGTTTGGGTTTTAGGCTTAATTGTTATTATATATGAGCCCAATATTGTATTTATCAACTCCTATTATTTTATTCCGAATTTTTAATAATTATTAAGTAGTTTAAGTTATTTAGGAGTTTTATGTCAACAAGAAAGTTTAGTTTAAAACTACTTCTTGTTTAGATTAATTAGAGTTCTAGTTAATTAAGAGTTTTATTTAGATTTATTTAGTTAGCCTATATATAGGCCTCGGCATTGTAAACAAAAGACACTTGATTTTTATTCTTTGATTCAATAATAATTCTCTTTGAGTTTTGCTTCAAGAATTGCTCTTGAGTTTCTTTTAGAAGTTATTTTAACAATCTTTTAGGTTGTGGGAATCATATTCAAGCTTTTACCTGCCAAGATCTCTTTCTTGGGGGGGGGGAATTAGAGCCATTGAAGGGAGTTGTGGATTTTTATTGTTTCCAAGGCTTCTTAGGACATTATCTTCTCTTTTCTATCTTTGATCTATCATTCTTGTTTGATCTAGTTTATTTCTTGCAGTTTTGGGTTGTTGATTTAGTTGATTTTAGTTCTAGGTTGAAATTGCTTCACGAGGGACATTCTCCTACCTTGATCCGTCAAGAAAGACATAAAAAATTTGAAGATTTAATCTTTTCTTACTGTTTCAATCGTTCTTGCCTAAACAGTTTGTTTCCATCTTTTAAATCACTTTTAACGAATCTGTTAGTGTTTTTATTTTCCAAATCTGGTTAGGACATTTCCTTGAGGTCCTAGGGTGGCTTCTTTGATCCAAAAAAACCTTAATTTCGTTCTCTATTGGATCCTTTACCAGCCATTCTCCTTTCTTTTGTTTTAATTTCGTTTGATTCTTCTTCTTGTCAACTAATTTGTCTTTCTTTATTTTTGTTTCAGATTACATTTGTTTAGAGCTTTAGGGTAGATCTGCGACTTTAGCAAATTATGATCCTCTTTTGCCTTCATTCCTTATCATTTGGTATCATATTTTAGGCGTTCTTGGTTGCTTTTTAAACTTATTTCCATTACAAACAACCAATAAGTAATTTTTACCCAAAAATTTTTTAGAAAAAAATATTTTTGAGTGGGTTAAGGTTTTTCAATTGATCTAAAATTTTATATACTGATTCTTGCCAATATATTACAATATAAAAATTATTTCAGACAAAAAAAGCGATAAAAAAATGGAGAAAAAGGGAAAATATGAAAAAAAGAAAAAAATTTAAAAAATATTCCCAGGGTTTAATTTCGTGCTAAAAATTTCCAGATAAGAAATACATTATTTGGAGAGGCTCTAGTTTAAGTTTCATGATGCTTTGAAATCGGGAACACCTCGAACGAAGTTTGTCAAGTTGCTTCGTAGTTTTTTTTGGGTTTTCAGGTTTCTCCAATTTTATTGATTCTTAGTTTAGGATTTCATTTCTTTTGACTTTTTATTGTTTCTTTACACATTCTAACACGTTCTTGTTTCTTGTATCAAAAGGTTAACGAACGTTGCACATTCCTTCCTCCGTGCAACAAATTATTTGGTGTCTAGCCAATTTTGGATTTATAGTGCCATTAGGATTATTTTGTTAGTTTTATTCTAATACGTCCTAATTGATTGACATAAAAACTTCTAAAGGACTCACAAGATTAATTCTTACCTCATTGAAAATTTAATTTTTTTAGTGCATAACGGTGAGGTTTGTTTAATTTTTCTCTTTGAGTGCTGTGTTTTTTTCCAGATCTGTCACAATGTCTTATACTGGAAAAGGGAGAGATGACCAGAGTGACAAATCGCTAGTTAACATCAAAAATCTTGCTGGTGTCACAACAAAGTTAGATCTCCATGATAAGTTTGAAACCATGATCAATAAGTTGCAATGAAGTCTAAACCATCATGAGGCAGTAAATAGACAAAGGGATGCTCTATTTCAGACAATGAGCAATACCTTAAATCAGTTGCGACCTGAGCAAAGGGCTCAATATTGGGGTGCTAATGATGATGCTGGGATTGAACAACCTCGTGCTCGTAGACATCAAGCTAGACGTGTCCCTCGTATGGATGATGATCCTTTGGTTACTACTAGTTGTGTAATATTTTTAGCTAAATCAAAGTTTTCAATTCCAGAATTTCATGGAAGGAATGGTCGAGAGACTTATTGTGTTGGAAAAGTTAATCATAAATTAGTTTGTCAATCCAAGGCAAGTTGGCCAAACAAAAGGAGCAATACAATTGAGCTATCACCTTTTGTGTAATGTTATTGGTGTAGTTCAGAAGATCATGAGAGTTTTCGATGTCCAATTCAATATCTAGCTAGAGAAGAAAGTAAGTATGAATTTGCGCCTTTTGTTGACTCTTATGGATGATGATCCTTTGGTTACTACTAGTTGTGGACAATTTTTTTTAGCTAAATCAAAGTTTTCAATTCCAAAATTTCATAGAAGGAATGGTCAAAAGACTTATTGTGATGGAAAAATTAATAATAAATTAGTTTGTTAATCCAAGGGGAGTTGGCCAAACGAAAGGAGGAATACAATTAAGCTAGCACCTTTTGTGTAATGTTATTGGTGTAGTTCATAAGATTATGAGAGTTTTCGATGTCCAATTCAATATCCAACTAGAGAAGAAAGTAAATATGAATTTGCGCCTTTTGTTGACTCTTATGGATGATGATCATTTGGTTGCTACTAGTTGTGGGCAACATTTTTAGCTAAATCAAAGTTTTCAATTCCAGAATTTCATGGAAGGAATGGTCAAGAGACTTATTGAGATGGAAAAGTTAATCATAAATTAGTTTGTCAATCCAAGGGTAGTTGGCCAAACGAAAGGAGGAATACAATTGAGCTATCACCTTTTGTGTAATGTTATTGGTGTAGTTTAGAAGATCATGAGAGTTTTTTATGTCCAATTCAATATCGAACTAGAGAAAAAAGTAAGTATGTATTTGCGCCTTTTGTTGACTCTTACTCTGGTGGGAAAAAGATTTGTGATGGTGAACTTTGTGAACCAAAAAAGATGATAATGAGAATTTTTCCCTTGAATCTATAGATGAAATAGAAACATCATGTTCTCCTACTGAGATGTCTTGTACTGAATTGAATATTCATAATACTTGTGAGGGGGATATGGGAAATGAGGAAAAATCATGTGAAAAGACTGAGAGAAAAGAGACCTTGAGTGATAAAAGTCTAATTGATGATTTAAATTTAGTGAGAGAAAATCCATATGAGGTAAAATTTGAGAGTTCTCAAGAGGAAAAAGAAAAAGAAAAGCAAGAAAATACCCATACAAATGTGAGCAATGATTAAGTTTTAACTAAACCTAACTCAAATTTGTTTAGTGGTGTTTCTTTGTTACAGGATTTCAAGGATCTATTGATGGATTTCAATTATCTTACTCTACCATCGAGAGTGAGTAGTAGCAAGAGATCTAAGATTAACTAAGTAAAGTTCCTATAGGGCATTGTGTTCCCAAATCCTACCCCAATAACAATTTATATCACAAAGAACATGTATAGGTAAAACATGTAGTTTCAAACAACATAAGCAAGCAAATATCATAAAACAAAATCGTAATTAATTTAATATTTGACAATCTTAGGCTAACTTAAGGTTTTAAACTAAGTTCTGATACCATCAAATGTGACACACTAAACTCGACCTGGACGAATTGGCCCAAATTCTAAGCGTTACATTAGCAACCTAAGTGACTCTCCAGCTAACGACCACGCAAGACACAACCGGACCTTATAACACCTCAATCTTATCAAATTATTAATTATTTATTAATGCAGAAGCAATTTCAGAATCAATTTTAATCTTTTTATATGTAATTTAATCTAAGGACATTTTCATCATTTTACCACCTACGGTTAAACTAACCCGATTTTAGATATAAACATTTATCGACCCTTTTTTAGTCAATTTATGTAAGCCCTAAAAATTTCAACTTAATCCGAGTATATTTACTCAAGTTTTAACATTAAGGACTAAATCGTAACATTTTGAAACTATTAGTGCTATATTCAAATATTAAATTTAGTGTGTTTCTAACAAATTTTATCATTCACGAGTTAATCCTAAATTTTTACCAAGTCTCCTTATCATTTAAGGCCCTAATTAGACTTATCAAGTTTCAGGATAAATTTGTAATTTAAACGGAATAGAAAACCAATTTAAAAAGACCAAAATTCAAACCCCTAAAAACCCACACAGTCATGTGGACAGGCACACACCCGTGTTAAAACCACTGCACCTATTTTTGTGAAAAAACTCATTTTTACACCCGATTTTGCCTATTTTAATGGCCAAATAAACCCAATTTAGCTACGATTAAATATTATACATATTCATACACTTTCAATTGAATTTATTGACACCAATTAAGCATCACTTAAATAGTATTAAACAATCAATTTTATGGATATCACCCACCGATTATTTCAAACAAGTGGCGTACCGTCACTAATAAACCACTCCATGAAAGCTTCATTTAAATAATAGTTAGTGTAATCATCATGCCTCACACACCGTGTTATCAAGCACCGTAAATTAATTAATCATCATATCAATTTTCAATCACAATATCAGTCCATAATAGTTCAATGTCATATGCTTAACCATGTATAAAAAATAATAATTAATCATGACATACAATCATCTATTTAGCATGTAATATTTCATACATTTATATTGGCATATACAATTATGGTTTAATCAGGTGATCATACATCAGATAAACGGATCTCCTTACTCCAAATCAGAATCAGAATCAGTCTCGGATTGAGCGGGCCAAAGCCACACGCTCCCTTATCACCTCAAATCAGTCCCGTTAAGTGGAGGCACAAGCTCAACACTCCCTTATCTACTCCAAACCATTCCTCCTAGAGACTCATTGCTCACAAAAAAACATATCAATAGGGTGAGTACTCACAAATCCTATGGCATGCCAACTATATCCAATGGATACACCATGCTATAATGCCAAAATAATCAATCACTCATAATATAATTTCAGTCAATAATGTGCTCAATTTAAAGTGTCAAAATGCATATGTGAATCATGTAACATAGCCATTTTAACATCAAATTAAATCAAACATACCAATTACCAATTATCAATGTTCATTTATCAATTGAAACATCAACATACCATGAACCAAAAACTCCAGCATACATGCTTAAATCATCATTATAGTCAACCTAATCAAAGCACATAAAATCACTAGATGCTCACTTACCAACTCCTAATAAAATTTTCATCACTAGGACATATATCAATAATCCTGCAAAATCAATCAACCAAAACTTAGTTAAATATTTGTAATTAGTAATTAATCATTTAATTAAGCATAAATGAGGGTTAGTTTACCAAATCTCCCTTTAATAACACTCATTACAGAATCATTCAACCACAACTAAGTGATCAACCAAGCAAATCCAAGCTTCAATCTCGATTAGTTCGATCCTCTTTAAGATTCGGAGCTTCAATAGAGATAAAATAAAGATTACCACCTTTCAAAAGATATATTAAACACTTAGTCGCTAGTAAACCACTCCATGGAAACTTCATTTAAACAATTGTTAGTGTAATCATTATGCCTCACACACCGTGTTATCAAGCAACAATACACAAATTAAAAATGTCCAAGTCTAAGTACAACCAAAATTAAACTAAGTCCCCGGGGTTCCATAATGCCCGATTATAGTCTTTAAAACGTGTAACTAAATTTCTATCGAGCCTTAATCTATTGGAACTCTCTCATTCGGCTCTTCAATCCCGTCAGATATCTACACAAATGTGAGGGTGTGAGCTTAAAAAGCCTAGTGAATGTTAATAAAAGCAACAAGTAAATTAGCACTATAATCATGCTTAAATCGAAGCCAATCAAATACCAATTTTCAGTATTGGCATATACAACCATGGCTTAATCAGGTGATCACACATCGAATAAACGAATCTCTTTACTCCCAATCAGAATTAGAATCAATCTCGGATTTAGTGGGCCAAAGCCACACTGTCCCTTATATCTCCTCAAATGAGTCCCGTTGAGTGCAGATACAAGCTCAACACTCCTTTATCTACCCCAAATCAGTCCTCCTAGAGCCTTATTGCTGAAAAATAACATATCAATATGGTGAGTACTCACAAATCCTATGGCCTGCCAACTATATCCAATGGATCCACCATGCTATAATGCCAATATAATCAATCAATCATAACATAGCGTCAAAATGCATATGTGAATCATGAAAACATCAAATTAAATAAAAAATACCAATTACCAATTATAAATGTTCATTTATCATTTAAAATATCAACATACCGTGAACCAAAAACTCCAGCATACATGCTTAAATCATCATTATAGTCAACCCAATCAAAGCACATAAAATCACTAGATGCTCACTTTCCAACACCTAATAAAATTTTCATCACTAGGACATATATCGATAATCTTGCAAAATCAACCAACCAAAACTTAATTAAGTATTTGTATTCAGCAATTAATCATCTAAATAAGCATAAATGAAAGTCAAATTACCAAATTGCCCTTTATTGACACTCATCACATAATTAATTCAACCGCAACCAAGTGATCAACAAAGCAAATCCAAGCTTCATTTTCGATTAGCTCGATCCTCCTCAATATTCAGAGCTTTAACGGCGATAAAATAAAGATACCACCTTTCAAAAGAAGTATTAAACGCAAATTTTCATCAACCAGACTACATGAATTTCCCTCGCAAAGTTTCCTTACCGGATTTGTAACATCTAGTCAAAAACTGATTCCTCATAAAATCGATAAACACTTTCAAACATAAATAATAAACCAAATGAACATATATTAAGCATCAATTTCACCTTTAAATCAATTTCACAAAAATTCGAAAAATCGGTTCAAGAAGATGATGAAATTCGAATTTTTTTAAATTACCTTACAAAACATGTTTAATCTTGATAAATAAGGTCAAAACCTTTGCATAGATCCATTTTGAGTTGGAACATCCATTAATTTTTGGGTTTCCTCTCAAAATTCAAGATCCACCATTAAAACACCTTAAGCTCTTGAAAAAGATGACATAAAAAATCATGTATTTATCACTCAAATCATATAAATATGTTTCTAATCATCATAAAAATAAGTTTAGATATAGTAATTAGTTTTAGTTTGATCTAATTCCTTTGATTTAAAATCTTAATTAAAGAATCTTGAGAAATTTCAAAATATTTTTTTGCTACTTTTGTGAATAATTTCGGGTGAAAAGAGAGAGTATTTTGAGAAGGAAATTTTTTTGATCTATTCTCTGATGATAGATCTTTAAAACCATGCAAAGAAAACAAATTTTAAAGCTATCTAATCTTATGTAAATGGTGTGAAAAGTAGGCTAGTTACATTATTTTTAAAACTGAAACAACCCACCACAAAATTTAAAAATTGAGAAATTTCCCAATGACCACTCTGACATTTCTCTTACTTTACCATTTGATCCTTTCCCTCTAAAATTCTGAATTTAGAGGCTTATTTGCAAAATAAATAATCCAAAATTTCCCTTATTTTACAATCAAATTCAATTTAATTAATATTTAAATTTAACTCAAATTAACCCTTAATAAAAACTATTTTAAAATTCTTTTCTACAAAAAATTATTATTTTCACTAATAATTATTTAATTAATTTAAAATTAATTTTTAAAATATTTTTATTTTTTCGAATTATTGTTTAATCGATTTTAGATGAAATTGACCTCCTAAATTAAAGTAAAAATTACTATTAACTTGATAAATTCCTAAATTTACGTTCAGAACTACTAGACCTGGTTTAGAGATATTAAAACTCTCCCCTCTAAAAAAAATTCGTCCGCGAAATTTTACTTGAATCGAACAGGCATGAATACTGACGTTTCATCACATCTTCCGATTTTCAGGTGGCTTCCTCAGTTTTATGGTTGCGCCACAAAACTTTCACCAATGGAACTGTCTTATTGTGTAGTACCTTGACCTCATGATCTATGATTGTAACCGGTTCCTCCTCATACGAAAGAACATAACTAACCTCGATCTCCTCAACCAGCACAACGTGAGAAGGATCATATTAGTACTTCTATAACATGGAGACGTGGAAGACATCATGAATACAATCCAACTTAGGCGACAGCAACAGACAATAAGCAACAGGTCCAATCCTCTCAGCAACCTCATAAGGGCCAATGAATCTCGGACTGAGCTTACTTTTTCGCTCGAACCTCAGAACTTTCTTCCACGACCAAACGTTTAAGAAGACCTTATTCCCGTCCTGATACTTATATATCTCGATGTTTGAGGTCAGAATAAGACTTCTGCCAATCAGAAGCAGCTTTTAACCAATTGAAAACAAGTCTCGCCTTATCCTCAACTTGTTGAACCAACTTCGGAACCAAGCTCCTCTTTTCTTCCATAACGGACCAACACAGAGGAGTCCTACACCTCCGACCATACAAAGCCTCAAATGGTGCCATTATTATAAGCAAACTCGGCTAATGGCAATTGATGATCCCAGCAACCTCAAAAGTCAATAACACAACTACGAAGCATGTCCTCAAGAACCTGAATCACCCTCTCGAATTGTCCATCGGACTGCGGATGATAAACTGAACTGACATGAAGCTTCGAACCCAAAGCTTCGTCCAACGCCTTCCAAAATCTCAAAGTAAATCACGAATTTCAGTCTATTATGATCAAAACAGGAACTCCATGAAGACGAACAATCTCTCGAATATAGAGCTTAGCTAACTGATGCAAACTAAATGCCGTACGGACTGGAAGAAAATGACCAGCCTTCGAAAATCTATCCACAATCACCGAGATAGAATCTTTACGAGTCAGAGTCAAAGGCAAACCTTAAACAAAGTCCATCATAATCAGCTCCCATTTTCACTCAAGAATCTAATTACGTTGAAGTAAACCAGACGGACACTAATGCTCGACTTTCACTCTCTAACAAACCAGACATCTCACAACAAAGCCAGCAACATCAGACTTCAACCCAGACCACCAATACAGAACCCAAAGATCCTATTACATCTTGTTCCCACTGGGATGCATAGAATAAGAACTGCTATGTGCCTCGGTAAGAATCAAATGCCTCAGATCCTCGTCCTCTGGAACGCACAAAAGACCTCGAAAACACAAAACACCTCGAAAACATAAAACACCATCAGAGTTGAGATCAAAATCTCCTTGATCTCCCTACTCAACCTGACAAATCCGATGGGCAAAATCTCATCAAAAGGCTGAGTCTCACGAATCTGTTGCGAAAGAACCGACCTCACTTGAAGTTCAGCCAACAAGCCACCATCCTCTAAAATAGATAGCCTCGCAAACATAGCCCTCAAATTGACAAAAGACTTGTGACTCAGAGCATTTGCGACGACATTCACTTTACCCAGATGGTACTCGATTACACAATCATAGTCCTTCAGCAACTCAATCCAATGCCTCTATCTCAAGTTTAACTCCTTCTAGGTTATGAGATACGTAAGACTCTTATGATTGGTGTAAATCACACACCTCTCATCGAACATATAGTGACTCCAAATCATGAGTGCGAAGACCACGACAGCATACTCCCAATCATGAGTAGTATAGTTACACTCATGCAGCCTCAATGCCTCGACGCATAAGCAACTACCCTACCCTCCTACATCAAAACACAACCCAGACTTGTATAAGAAGCATCACTTTAGATGACATGCTTCTTACCAGATTTCAATTGTGTCAACACAAGTGTTTCTGTTAAAACCGGCTTTAGCTTCGCGAAATACTTCTGCCTCTAATCAATCCACTCAAAGACAGTGTTCTTCTGAAGTAGCTTCGTCAAAGGAGAAGCAATGCTCGAAAACCACTTGACAAAGCCACGGTAATAACCAACTAACCCCAAAAAAACTCTTGACCTTAGAAACATACCTCGGTAACTTCCAATCCAAAATCGCTTTAACTTTCTTCGGATCAACCTAGATACCCTCAACTAAAACGACATGACCCAAAAACACCACCTCCCGAAGCCAAAACTCGTACTTACTCAACTTCGTATACAATTGCTTCTCCCATAAAACTTACAAAACTACCCTCAAGTGGTCATCGTGCTCATCCTCAGATCGGGAATACACCAATATATCGTTTAGGTATACCACCACGAACTGATCCAAATAGGAGTGGAAAACTCAGTTCATCATATCCATAAACACGATAAGTGCATCCGTCAATCCGAATGGCATGCCAAGAAACTCGTAGTGACCATACTAACTCCTGAAAGCAATCTTCGTCACATTTGAATCCTAAACCTTTAACTGGTAGTACCCAAATCAGAGATCAATTTTTGAGAAAACCAAAGTTCCCCAAAACTGATAAAAAAGATCATCAATCCTCGACAACGGATACTTATTCTTGAAGGTTAACTTATTTAGCTGGTGATAGTCGATGCATAGCCTAAAAGTCCCATCCATCTTCATAATGAACAACATTGGTGCTCCCCACAGAGACAAAGTCAGACGAATAAACCCACGATCCAAAAGCTCTTGCAACTACAGCTTCAACTATTTCAGTTCCTTCGGTGCCATGCGGTAGGGCATAACATACATCGAAGTAGTACTGGGATAGAGCTCAATACCGAACTCAACTTCTCTATCCGACGGTAAACTAGGCAGCTCCTTAGAAAACACATCCAAAAAATCACAAACAGCCCGAATCTCATCCAACCTCATCTCCCTACTATCAGTATTCAGGACAAAGGCTAGATAAGCTTCGCAACCCTTCCAAACCAACTTCTCAGCTCAAAGCGAAGATATCAAATTTGATAACAACTCAAACTTCTCTCCCACAACAATCGCTTCAAAACCACAAGCACCACACAACGTCATCGACTTCGCCTCCCAATCCACTTTCACTCTATGCTCAGACAACCAATCCATTCCATGAATGACATCAAAACCCTAAAATAATAACTAAAGCAGATCAAACAAAAACACTTATCCCTGAACCATCAGAGGACAGCGACGATATACCCAATCCACCACTACACTATCATCTAAAGGGCTCTTAACCAAAACATTCAAACTAGAAGTCTCTACAGTAATCCCTAAATCTCTAGCTACGACTCTCAAAATAAATGATCTTGTCGGACCAGAATCAACTAAATTTAGAAGTGGAAAAGACTGTAGCATGAAAGTACCTATGATAATATCAGTGGCCTCTTTAGTTTAGGGCTCCTTCACTGCATAAACTCTGGTAAGACCACCATTACCACCTTAAACAGTACCACGTCGACCAATACCTCTACCATGGCCTCTACCTCGAGCTAGAGCACGTGCAACAGGTTGATCGTGATCAACAAGCGCTCTCCTCAGGCAATCGCTAACTCGATGCTCTAACGAACCACAAGTCAGACAAGCACCCATCAACGTCCAACACTTTCCCGGATGTCGACGATTATAGTGCTCACACAAAGTCCACACAACACAACCTTGATCAGCAGGACTAGCCTCAACTCTCGCGGCCTATCTATCTAGACCACAACCACCAGGACCACTTGTCTAGATCTACCAAAACGACCTCTCTTACCCTTACGACCAGAATTACTAGCAAAATCAGTTGTCCTCTTAATAGGTTCAGACAAAACAACTTTATGCTCCTCATTCAAAGTCTCCTCAAGCGAACGAGCCTTCTCAACTAACTTGTCGAAGACCTCAAAAATCTAAGCAACCAAATAGAGTTTAATCCCGCAGTTCAGTCTGAATCTGAACCTCTTATAATACCTCACCTCATGAGCCACCAACTCGAGAGCATACTAGCTCAACCGAACTAACTCATCCTCGTACTCGACTACTAATAGAGTACCCTTGATAAGATCCACAAACTCCAGTCTCTTAGTCTCGAGATATTGCTCACCCAGAAACTTTCTCTAAAACAATGAGTTGGAGCAACGTTGGCACCAGCGATACGTTGTAGTGCCCCGACCATCTCTGACATGAAGTGCTTGACGTGGTCCATTTGAGCATCATCCCGTGGTGGCTCATCATCCTCCATACTACCCCGATCGCGATGCGGAGGCATAACGACTATCGTATACTAAATATAAGAGTAAAGAAAATGTACAATGAGTGAGTAGCGAAAAGAGATGTAAGATTAATTAAGTACAATTCCTATAGGGCTTCGTGTTCCTAGATCCTACCCTAGTAACAATTTATTTCACAAAGAACATGCATAGGTAAACACGCAGTTTCAAACAACATAATCAAGCAAACATCATAAATCCAAAATCACAATTAATTTAATATTCGACAACCCTAGGCTAACCTAAGGTTTTAAACCTAACTCTGATACCACCAAATGTGACACCCCAAACTCGATTGGGGCGTTACATTATATGTAACACCTAAGTAACTCTCTGGCTAACGACCACCCAAGACACAGCTCGACCTTATAACACCTTAATCTTATCAAATTATTAATTATTTATTAATGCGGAAGCAATTTGTATACTAATTTTAATCTTTTTATATGTAATTTAATCTAAGGGCATTTTCATCATTTTACCACCTACGGTTAAACTAACCCGATTTTAGATCTAAATATTTACCAACCTTCTTTTAGTCAATTTATGTAAGCCGTAAAAATTTTAGCTTAATCTGAGTTTATTTACTATGTCTTATTAAAGTTTTAACATTAAGGACTAAATCGTAACATTTTCAAACTATCAGTACTATACCCAAATATTAAATTTAGTGCGTTTCTAACAAATTTTATCAATCACAAGTCTAATCCTAAATTTTTACCAAGTTTCCTTTTCATTTAGGGCTGTAATTAGACTTATTAAGTTTTAGAACTAATTTTAAAATTAAACGGATTAGAATACCAATTTAAAAAAGACCAAAATTCAAACCCCCAAAAACCCACACGGCCATGTGGAAAGGCACATGCCCGTGTGAAAACCACTACACCTATTTTTGCAAAAAACTCATTTTTAAACCAAATTTTACATAATTTAATGGTCAATTAAACTCGACTTAGCGACGATTAAATACCATACATATTCATACACCTTCAATTGAATTTATTAACACCAATTAAGCCTCAATTAAATAGAATTAAACAACCAACTTCATGCATATCACCCACCGATTAATTCAAACAAGTGGCGTACCATAGTCGCTAGTAAACCACACCATGGAAGCTTCATTAAACAATTGTTAGTTTAATCATCATGCCTCACACACCGTATTATCAAGCAACAATGCACTGTAAATTATTCAATAATTAAACTCAAACATGCATATATGATATTATAATTAAAAATTAAAAATGTCCAAGTCTAAATACAACCAAAATTAAAGTAAGTCTCGGGAGTTCCACAATGCTCGATTACAGTCTCTAAAATGTGTAACTAAATCTCTACCGAGCCTTAATCTCTTGGAACGCTCTTGTTCGGCTCCTCAGCCCCTCAATACCATCGGATATCTGCATGAATGTGAGGGTGCGAGCTTAAAAAGCCTAGTGAATGTTAATAAAAACGACAAGTAAATTAGCATCCAAATCATGCTTAAATTAAAGCCAATCAAATACCAATTTTCAATCACAATATCAGTCCATAATAGTTCAATGTCATATGCTTAACCATGTATAAAAAATAATAATTAATCATGACATACAATCATCTATTTAGCATGTAATATTACATACATTTATATTGGCATATACAATCATGTCTTAATCAGGTGATTATACATCGGATAAAGAGATCTCTTTACTCCAAATCAGAATCAGAATCAGAATCAATCTCGGATTGAGAGGGCCAAAGCCACACGCTCCCTTATATCACCATAAATCAGTCCTGTTAAGTGGAGACACAAGCTCAATACTCCCTTATCTACTCCAAACCAGTCTTCCTAGAGCCTCATTGCTCACAAAAAACATTTCAATAGGGTGAGTACTCACAAATCCTATGGCATGCCAACTATATCTAATGGATCCACCATGCTATAATGCCAAAATAATCAATCACTCTTAACATAATTTCAGTCAATAATGTGCTCAATTTAAAGTGTCAAAATGCATATGTGAATCATGTAACATAGCCATTTTAACATCAAATTAAATCAAACATACCAATTACCAATTATCAATGTTCATTTATCAATTGAAGCATCAACGTACCGTGAACCAAAAACTCCAGCATACATGCTTAAATCATCATTATAGTCAACCTAATCAAAGCACATAAAATCACTAGATGCTCACTTGCCAACTCCTAATAAAATTTTCTTCACTAGGACATATATCAATAATCTTGCAAAATCATCCAACCATTTATAATCAGTAATTAATCATTTAATTAAGCATAAATGAGGGTCAGTTTACCAAATCTCCCTTTAATAACACTCACCATAGAATCAATTCAACCACAACTAAGTGATCAACCAAGCAAATCCAAGCTTCATTTTTGATTAGTTCGATCCTCTTCAAATTTCGGAGCTTCAATAGAGATAAAATAGAGATTACCACCTTTCAAAAGATATATTAAACACGAATTTTCATTAACCAGACTACATGAATTTCTCTCACAAAGTTACCTTACTAGATTTGTAACATCAAGTCAAAAACTCGATTCCTCACAAAATCGATCACTCCAATCGATCACTTTTAAACATCAATACTAGGCCAAATAAACATAAATTAAGCATCAATTTCACCTTTAAATCAATTTCACAAAAATCCAGAAAATCGGTTCGTGAATATGATGAAATTCGAATTTCTATAAATTACCTTACAAAACATGTTTAATCTTGATAAATAAGATCAAAAACCTTTTCATAGATCCATTATGAGTTGAAACATCCATTAATTTGTGGATTTCCTCTCAAAATTCAAGATCCACCATTAAAGCACCTTAAACTCTTGAAGAAGATGACATAGATAAAAACTAATGTATTTATCACTCAAATCATGTAAATATGTTTCTAATCATCATAAAAATAAGTTTAGAAATAGTAATTACATTTGATTCATTCTAAATCTTTTGATTTAAAATCTTGATTCAAGAATCTTAAGAAATTTCAAAATATTTTTGGCTACTTTTGTGAATAATTTCGGGTGAGAAAATAAAATATTTTGAGTAGGAAATATGTTGGATTTATTCTTTGATGATAGATCTTTAAAACCATTCAAAGAAGACAAATTTTAAAGCTCTCTAATCTGATGTAAATGGTATGAAAAGTAGGCTAGTTACATTGTTTTTAAAGCTGTAACAACCCACCAGAAAATTTAAAAATTGGGAAATTTGCCCAATGGCCACTCCCACATTCCCCTTACTTTACCATTTGATCTTTTCCCTCCAAAATTCCAAATTTAGAGGTTTATTTGCAAAATAAATACTCCAAAATTTTCGTATTTTACAATTAAATCCAATTTAATTAATGTTTAAATTTAACTCAAATTAACCACAAATAAAAATCATTTTAAAATTATTTTTAAACCCAAATTAATTATTTTCACTAATAATTATTTAATTACTTTAAAATTAATTTTTTAAACATATTTTTATTTTTTCGGATTATTGTTTAATCGATTTTAGATGAAATTGACCTCCTAAATTAAATTAAAAATTACTATTAACTTCGATAAATTCCTAAATTCACGCTCGAAACCCGAAAAATATACCCAAAACTATTAGACCCGGTTTAGGGATATTACAAAAGTCTAGCAAAATATCATATAATTAGACTAAATTACAAGCAATCAAACATTATAATAGCAACATTTAACTGTAAAAGCTATTCAATAAAATGAACCACAATAAAAAAAAGTATCAAGCATCAAAATCATAGTATCACTCTAATACGACAAGGTAACATATAAATTAATCGTTACACTTTCGACACCATAAAGAACCAATTAGCCCAAGTAACCATTTACAAGAAAAATATGTCGGATACATGAGTATTCATCTGAAACCCACAACGATACGATATATATGATAATAATACTCCAGTGTGTGCAAAGAATGACTTAGCCAACCAGCACACCAAATGCGCAAAGCGCAATGATACGATACTGCCATGTGCATATAGCAGCTCGTATTAACACATAATTGAAGAGATCTATACTCCATAGCATGTCAACTATACCTTGACAGCTTTCCTATAACATTTGCAAGGGTAGAGGATAAATATAATATTTATTTTCAATTAATGACCACATGTGCATACTTTCAATACACAAGAGTATTAAATTTATAACACATTCACAACAAGTAATTTAGAAAAATTATAAAATATTTTAAACAATAGAGAACATAAATTGTAATTAAAAGCTTAGAAAAAAACCAAATCGCATCGACTTTCGCTCCAATCCAGTAGCAAACTAAATACCTTCACTTCTCTAGGCTCAAATTAATCAAAATTCAATCATACTTATTCTTTTTTAGAAAAAAAAACAGATTTAACCTAAGCCTATAGTTAATAGGATTTAAATTAATCTAATCTATTTTTAATTCATTTAAAACCAAAGTTAATCTTCTTACTCTAAACATCTAATTAAAGAATAATGAATCACATTTAAAATCATTACAAGTAAATTCAATCAAGTGAAGCCAACAAAAAGAAACTCGAGCATAACTTAAGAGATAGAAAAATAATAATTACAAGATTACATAAAGAAACATATTTTTAACTAAATTATATCAAATCCTAAAATTGAAATTAACCTAAACTAGATTTGAATTTTATTAATGTGATTAAATAAAATCAAACTTCTAGTAAATAACAAAAAAATGCATGAATTTAAAATTAAATTAATTCTTATTTAATATAATTCTAATTGTTCTAACTCATCTTAACCAAATAAACATCAATAATATATTGAATCACAACATTTATTTATGAAATGTGTCAATTAATAAACTAACCTAAAAACAAATAATTGGTTGTAGTTAACTGAAGGACTTAAAGTAGCAAATTCAAGCGACAATGACAGCAATGATCTGAATCAAATCGTAGCAATAACTTGGAGCAAAGCAATTAATAATTTTAAGGAAAATAGCAAGCAGAAGTTAAGAAATAGTAAGCAAAACAATATGTTTTTTTTTTCAAACAATGACAGCCTAGCTTGGAAAGTAGGCTGATTTCTACACCAAATTAGATTTAGGGCAATTGGTTATTGGGCATTTGGGCAATTATCAATGTAAAGCCTCCGCAATTCTTCCCTTGCTCAAACTAGTCCTTAAGCTTTTAAAACTCCTAATTTTACTTTATATGATTAAAACGCGGTAAACCTCCTATTTTCCTAGAATTTTGCAAAATCTAACACAGAAAGTTTGGGAGGTTACAATGGGTGACCTTTTTTATGTAGGTTCATTATTTATACTATTTTATATATTAATAATAATAATAATAAAGATGAAATTAGATTTAGCAAAATCATGTTTAGCCATTTTTTATCTGTTTATTAATCAAAAATCTGTTTTACATAAAGTTTTTGATTTGTTCACATTGGCAATGTAAAAGTTAGGGTTTCAAATTCAACATAAAAAAATCTTTTGAACCTTGAAAATAAAATGTACTTAATTTGGGCTAAACTCAATTTAAAAGAAAATTTGCACTTGAAAATTATTTTGGGCTATGAATCAAATTCAAAACAGACTTTGGATTAATAATTTAAAACTCCTAATTTCACTTTTTTCAAGTCAATCCTTGACACAATTTAACACTCAATAATTACTAAAATTCAAAAATAACTAGGCTTACGGGTGCAAAAAGCCCTCAAACTTTTTCAAAAAAATTAAGCACTCTTTTAATGCTGATGAATTCTTATTGACAATTGATTGTATATGGAAATATCTTTCAATGTTAGATCCCTAAACCCTAAACATTTTAGGGAAAAATAGTTGATGAGGACTTGATTGAATTTTCAAAAATTTAAAGAATATATTTTCAATAAAACTTAAGGGCTTAAGAGAGTTTTGAAATAGAGAATTTTGAGAGGAAACTAGAATATGTACAGAGAGAGTTTAGGGTTTTTATTTGATAAAATAACAAATGATGAATAATAAATAATAAATAGAACTAAAAAAGATATATTCTATTAGGATTTAAAAAGGAGTAATTTGAATTCCAAATTAAGATAAGTAGTTAAAAAGATAATGAAATTTTAAATTTATTTCAACTTTGAAGAAGAATGAGATATGAATTCTAGATAAGTTTAAAAAAGATAATCAAAATCATATTATTATTAGGATAAGAACTAAATCGCAAGATTAAGCAAACTTTAGAGGGATATTTTTGTAATTAACCCATTTAGTCAAAATCAACAATAATGAGAAGGAATTAGCGTGACTTGAATTTAGGTGTGCTAGATGAAAGGAGCAAGCTTAACCGTTGAGCTACTGTCCATAAAGAGGAAAAATGCAAAGAATAGGGTTTGAACTTAGACTTCCTAAGTAATTTCTTAAGCTCTTAACCACTAATGCAAAGACTCAATGCATACTAATTTTAGTCACTTAATTTTACATATCTATTTCATGCTCAACTTACATATTCTTTATTAGCTTATACTTTTAATCAATTATTTAACTTTATAGTTTTTAATACATTCCTATTTTAGTTTATAATAATTAATACTCTTAGTCAACACTCATTATTAATATTTTAATTTATTTTTACTCATTTTTTCTAATTAGGTCCTAATTTAATTAAAACACACTATTTTCAAATTAGAGCTCCAAATCAAATTTCATTTTAGATTAATACAATAACACCTAATTATTCTAACATTCTAAATTTCAGGGTGTTACACTCCTATCACGAGGTGATTATATCGAAAAGGCTACCAGGCATATAGTTGGTGATAGAGTACAACGGCACACATTAGAATGTAGCAAATGTGATGGGAGAGTCTTTAGCATATCATTGGCAATATACAAACTAGCAAGAACTGTCTGATGAAATATAATTACACTAAAATTGAAATTACAAGATAGATAATTTTTTAAAACATTATTTATCATGTATTCTCTATCTTTTATAAAACCTTAATTAAACGTATTCCAATTTGATTAAATTATATTTTAAAATTACCAAAATTAAATTAAATAGTTCTAGTGTAAAATATAAATTATACAACTTGAAATAATTTAAATTTGACAAATCCAAAGTTTTGCCCAAATACCATGTACAAGAAATAACCTAAATGATATATGCATTTATCATCCAATTACTACAACAAAAAATAACAAAAAAGTAGGTAAGTCTTCCAAATAAAATCAACAGCATTAAATTATTTTCCAATGAATGTTATGTACCTAGCACTTTATTATTAAAAATAAAAAAGCTACCTACCCCTTTTGAATTTTTTACTCTTTAAAGACATCACTACAACAAAATAGGTCTACCGCGACACTTTTTTTAACTTAAGACAACGCAAAAAAGGTTGGCATAGGTATTGCGACGCTTCTGAAAAGGTTGTCTTTAGTACAATTGGCGTAGGTCTTGCGACGCTTTTGAAAAAGCGTTGGCATAAGTCAACATAAGTTGACCTTTATTGAAGGGTTGACAAAAGCCTAGTTAAGGCCGACCTTTAAAAATGGTTGGGATAGGTATTGTCTAAGGCAATCTTTTAAAAAAGGTTGGGATAGATCCGTCTAAGGCAACCTTAAAAAGGTTGGGATAGACCTTGTCTAAGGCAACCTTTAAAAAAGGTTGAGATAAACCTTGTCTAAAGCAACCTTAAAAAGGTTCGGATATACCTCTTGTCTAAGGCAAACTTTTAAAAAAGGTTGGGATAGACCCTTCTAAGATAACCTTAAAAAGGTTGGGATAGACTTTGTCTAAGTCAGCCTTTTAAAAAGGTTGGGATAGACTTTGTCTAAGCAACCTTTAAAAAAGTTTGGGAACATCCATTAATTTGTGAATTTCCACTCAAAATTCAAGATCCACCATCTTAAGTTCTTGAAGAAGATAACATAGATGAAAATCATGTATTTATCACTCAAATCATGTAAATATGTTTCTAATTATCATAAAAATAAGTTTAGAAATAGTAATTACCTTTGATTCGTTTTAAATCCTTTGATTTAAAATATTGATTCAAGAATCTTGAGAAATTTCAGAATATTTTTGGCTACTTTTATGAATAATTTCGGGTGAAAAGAGAGAGTATATTGAGAAGGAAATTTGTTGGATCTATTCTTTGATGATAGATCTTTAAAATCATGCAAAGAAAATGAAATTTAAATCTCTCTAATCTGATGTAAATGGTGTTAAAAGTAGGCTAGATACATTGTTTTTAAAGCTAAAACAACCCACCAGAAAATATAAAAGTTGAGAAATTTTCCAACTGAACACTCGAACATTTCCCTTCTTTACTATTTGATCCTTTCCCTCCAAATTTCGAATTTAGAGGTTTATTTGCCAAATAAATACTCCAAAATTTCCTTTATTTTACAATTAAATACAACTTAATTAATCTTTAAATTTAACTCAAATTAACCCCAATAATTTTTTTCAAACTCTTTTTCGACTCAAATTAATTATTTTCTCTAATAATTATTTAATTACTTTAAAATTAATTTTTCAAAAATATTTTTATTCTTCCGGATTATTGTTTAATCGATTTTAGATAAAATTGACATCCTAAATTAAATTAAAAATTACTATTAACCCGATAAATTCCTAAATTCATGCTCGGAACATGAAAAATATACTCGAAACTACTAGACCCGATTTAGGGATATTACAAAAGTCTAGCAAAATATCATATAATTAGACTAAATTACAAGCACTCAAACATTATAATAGCATCATTTAATTCTAAAAGCTATTCAATAAAATGAACCACAATCAAAAAGTATCAAACATCATAAAGAACCAATTAACCCAAGTAACCATTTACGAGAAAAATATGTTGGATACATGAGTATTCATCTTAACCTCGCAACGATATGATATAAATGATAATAATACTCCAGTGCGTCCAAAGCATGACTTAGCTAACCAGCACACCAAATGTGCAAAGGGCAATGATACAATGCTGCCAAGTGCATATAGCAGCCTGTGTTAACACATAATTGAAGAGCTCCATACTCTATGGCATGTCAACTATACCTTGATAGCTTTCCTATCATTTACAAGGGTACAGAATAAATATAACATTCATTTTCAATTAATGACCACATGTGCATACTTTCAATACACAAGAGTATTAAATTTATACCACATTCACAACAAGTAATTTAGAAAAATTATAAAATATTTTAAACAATAGAGAACACAAACTATAATTCTTAGAAACAACCAAATCATATCGACTTTCTCTTTTGACGATTCACCAATCCAGTAGCAAATTAAAGACCTTCACTTCTCTAGGCTCAAATTAATCAAAATTTAATCATACTTATTCTTATTTAGAAAAAAATAAAAGATTTAACCTAAGCCTATAGTTAATAGGATTTAAATTAATCTAATATATTTTTAATTCATTTAAAATCAAAGTTAATTTCTTAATCTAAACATCTAATTAAAGAATAATGAATCACATTTAAAATCATTACGAGTAAATTCAATCAAGTGAAGCCAACAAAAAGAAACTCGAGCATAACTTAAGAGATGAAAAAACAATAATTACAAGATTACATAAAGAAACATATTTTTAACTAAATTATATCAAATCCTAAAATTGAAATTAACCTAAACTAGATTTGAATTTTATTAATGTGATTAAATAAAATCAAACTTCTATTAAATAACAAAAAAATATACATGAATTTAAAATTAAATTAATTCTAATGAAATATAATTCTAAATGTTCTAACTCATCTTAACCAAATAAACATCAATAATATAGTGAATCACAACACTTATTTACGAAATGCGTCAATTAATAAATTAACCTCAAAACAAGTAATTGGTTGTAGTTAATTGAAGGACTTAAAGTAGCAAATTTAAGCGACAATGGCAGCAATGATCTGAATCAAATCGTAGCAGTAACTTGGAGCAAAGCAATTGATAATTTGAAGACAAAACAATATGTTTTTTTCAGACAATGACAGCCTAGCTTGGAAAAGTAGGCTGATTTCTACACCAAATTAGGTTTAGGGCAATTGGTTATTTGGCATTTGGAAAATTATCAATGTAAAGCCTCCCCAATTTTTCCCTTCATCAAACTAGTCCTTAAGCTTTTAAAACTCCTAAGTTCACTTTATAGGATTAAAACGCGGAAAACCTCGTATTTTCCTAGAATTTTGCAAAAGCTAACATAGAAAGTTTGGGAGGTTACACTAGGTGACCTTTTTTTTATGTAGGTTCATAATTTATACTATTTTATATATTATTAATAATAATAAGGATGAAATTAGATTTAGCAAAATCTTGTTTAGCAATTTTTTATCTGTTTATTAACCAAAAATCTGTTTTATATAAAGTTTTTGATTTGTTCACTTTGGCAACATGAAAGTTTGGTTCAAATTCAACTTAAAAATGATCTTTTGAACCTTGAAAATAAAATGTACTTATTTTGGGTTGAACTCAATTTAAAAGAAAATTTGGGCTCAAAAATCATTTTGGGTTATGAATCAATTTCAAAACAGACTTTGGCTTAAGATTTTAAAACTCCTAATTTCACCTTTTTTTCAAGTCAATTCTTGACTCAATTCAATACCCAATAATTACTAAAATTAAAAAATAACTAGGCTTAAGGGTGTAAAAAGCCCTCAAACTTTTTTGAAAAAAATTAAGCCCTGCTCTTTTTCACTCACTTTAATGGTTAATGATTAAAGTTAATGGTTAAAGGGTTTTTTTTATGCATTTTATAATTTTTATGATTTTAATAAATTTTTACAATATTTATAATTTTGTTTTTATTTTTTAATAAAATTAAATATTTTTATTAAAATTTAATTTTTTTATAATTTTTGCCACATGTCACACCATAGTTGTGACACGGGATGACTTTAACTAAAAAAAATTAGAGGCAATTAACTTTAACGGTCAACTGCTAAAGTTAATGGTCAAAGAGCCTTCTTGATGCATTTGACAGTTCAAGTACTCAATTGAGTGCAAAAAAATTCAGGGGCTTAATTACTTTTTTTGAAGTGCAGATCTCTGAGGAAAACATGTAATCTGCGTGAGTGCACAGCTATAGTCTAACTAACTTTGACAGCTGCAAAAAAATCTAGATCTGAATCTAAGAATGAAGGATGAAACCTGCAATATTTAGAGGCTATAAATAGACGAACAAAGAAGGAAACAAGGAATCAAGAGCTAAGGGATTAAATTCTACAAATTCTGTGTGAATTGGAGATTTGAGCTGGAAATCAAGGAGCTGATAAAGCAAGTCTGCAACTGTTTCTGACGAGAGGTGCTTGATGCCGAGCAAGAGGAACAATTAGGGAGTAGGCCTAGTAGTCTAGAGATAGTAAGCTTCGTTGTACTCTTTAATTCTTCTTAAACGATGATGGATTTTGATGATATTAAATGAATACGAGAGTATCTTTTGATGTTAGATCATTTTGATTCTTACTTTACACTACTTATCCATTTATTCTTGGATCTAATCACTCTAAACATGAAAGTGAAATTGCAGTACGTTGACATCGAGAGATGCAGTGATAGGTTAGGTT
This sequence comes from Gossypioides kirkii, assembly GCA_005610355.1. Taxonomy (NCBI): domain Eukaryota; kingdom Viridiplantae; phylum Streptophyta; class Magnoliopsida; order Malvales; family Malvaceae; genus Gossypioides; species Gossypioides kirkii. The sequence continues at coordinate 18,491,911 of CP032250.1, forward strand.
AACAAGTGGGTTAGGCGAGAGCTGCTCGGGACTGGGATAATAACCATTTACTTGTTCTTGGATACACATCATTATTCGCACCGAGAGGTGGAGTGATTGTATTTGAGTCTGGATTAAGTAGGGAGCTATTGTTGGTAATAACTCAAAAGGACTTCATTGTAGCGTATCTTACCTTGTCGACGCATCTAGCGTTGCAACTTAGCAATATTCAGTGAACCATTTCTACCCTTTACACTTGATCACTTTTATATTTCATGCATTTTACTATTCAGTATTCAACACTCTACACAATTGGATTTATTTTCAGTACACTGACATTTTATCTCTGAAGTTTAACTCTAATTGCATTAACATTGATTGATTATTTTAGTGTGCAAATCTGACATATTGCACTGACATCAGTACTCACATTACATTAATTTTAGTACTGATTGCTCTGACATTTAGACATCAAGAACCCATTCCTTGTGGGATCGATATCCGATAGTTTTATCTATCAACTATACTTGCATCGACGTGTGTATGCTTGCACAATCGTTGTGTCGTAAAAACACCGATCAAGTTTTGGCGCTGTTACCGAGGAATTTGGCGTTTGTTTGATGTTTACTTATGTTGTTGCAATCAATATTACTTAAATTATAACTTTTACTAAAGTATTTATTTTTCTGTTATTTTCTTTTCTAGTTTTTGAAGACATTACATGTCCACAAGGAGAAATCCTAACAATATTGTTAGTTTTGATCCTGAACTTGAGAGGACATTGAGGAGGAGAAGGTAAGAACAATGAAGAATGGATGGAAACAATAACAATTTACCACCTATGCTGCCACAAATTGAAATTCCTCCAGTGCTGCCACAAGTAGAAAATAATAATCCACCACCACCACAGCAAGTTGAACAGAATAGAACAATAAGAGATTTTATTGTACCTATACTCGATGATCTACAACCAGGGGTTGTGAGATCGGCTATCCAGGCTGGTAATTTTGAATTGAAACAGGTAATGTTTCAGATGCTCAATTCAAATGGGTAGTATTCAGGTTTTCCATATGAAGACGCATGAGAACACCTAAAATCATTTTTGCTTATTTGTGCATCCTTTAGCCAACATGGTGTCCCTGATGATGCCTTGAAAATGCAATTATTTCCTTACTCATTGTAGGGAAAAGCACGAACATGGTTTTAGGATTGCCGGCAGTATCTATCACATCTTGGAATTCATTAGTAACGCAGTTTGTTTTGCGTTTCAATCCGCTGACAATGAATATAAGGTTACGAAATGACATTATCGCATATCATCAATTGGATGATGAGAATTTACATACAACTTGGGAGCATTATAAAACATTGCTTCGACGTTGCCCAATGAATGGAATTCAACAAGAGACCTAGATTGAGATTTTCTTATAATGGTTTAAATGCTCAGAAAAGAAATCTTGTCGACGTATCTGCAAATGGTCCATTGTTAGATTCCACATATGATGAAGCTGTTCAAATTCTGGAGAGGATTGCCTTACTAATATCCAATCTCTCGTTCTGCACAGGTAAAAACTAATCTTGGAGTTCTTGAATAAGATGCTATTTCTACATTGTCACGCAGGTATCCTCATTAGCCAATATCATAAAGAATATGAAAGGAACAAGCGATGTTGCTCCTATACAAGTAGATCAGCAATTGGATATGCTGATATTTTCCTGTGAAATTTGCAGCGACAACCACAGCTATGAAGATTGCCCACAACATGCAGAAAATGCATACTATGTTAACAACATTCGAGGGGGTTCATTTGGTAACTCCTACAATAATCGCTCGCAACAACCTTGGGGAAATCAAAATACATTCACATATAGATATGAAAATTCTTCAAACCAAGGAAGTTATAGGCAAGGAGGTTACAACAACATCTAATCACAGAACTACCATTAGAATTCACAAGTAAATTTTTGTACTGAACCAATGCAGTCACATAGTCAAATGCAACCACAATCGTGATTGCAGCCACAACCATCTGTACTACCACAAATACAAGGACAAAAACATCATCAACATCAACAGCAGCAATTTACTCAACTTAAGGTAGATCTTATGGCTGCTCTTTAAGCAATGATGCGTGAACTTATCACACGAATCGAAGCGATAGTGCAAGTTAATTCTTCTTTTATACGAGAATTGGAAGCTCATCTTGGACAGTTGGCCTCTAATCTCAGCACTAGATCACCGGGTACTCTTCTTAGTGATATTGAAAATCCAACGCAAAGGGGGAAGGAGCATTGCAAAGTAATCATGCTAAGAAGTGGGAAATAGATGGTAGGATTAAGCAATTCTGATCAAGACCATGTCGAAGCATCCACCTCACAGCAACAAGAAGAGGTTATAACTAAAGGAGGTCAAGCACAAAATAATGTTGAAAAATAAACTGTAGTACCATCTGTGCTGACTGATTGCCCAGATAAGTTGTCAACACAGCCATCACTATCGAAGCAATATAGTTATCCACAACCACCTATTGCAACCATACCTTTTCCATTTCCACAACGTTTCAAAGAAAAAGTCCATGATAAGGAGTATCAAAAGTTTGTTTCTACTTTGAAACAATTGCACATTAATATACCTCTAATAGATGCTCTTATGCAGATACCCAGTTATGGGAAATACATGAAGGAGCTTTTATAAAAAAGAATTATCTAATATCGAGATAATTGTGCTCACAGAGGGGTGTAGTGTTGTACTTACAAACAAGTTGCCAACCAAGATGAAAGATCCTGGCAGCTTCACAATCCCATGCTCCATAGGAAATCATTACTTAGATAAAGCATTATGTAATTTAGGAGCTAGTATTAACCTAATGCCTTTGTCTACTTTTAAGAAATTAGGAATAGGTTTGATGAAGCCCACTACGGTGACATTGCAACTGGCAAATAGATCTCTCGCACAACCGGAAGGATAAATCAAAGATGTTCTTGTTCAAGTTGATAAGCTGGTGTTCCTTGCTGATTTTATCATCCTAGACTACGAAGCAAATAAGGAGGTACCCATTATTTTAGGAAGGCCATTTCTAGCTATGGGATGAACACTTATTGACGTGTTCAAAGGAGAACTAGTGATGCGTCATAATGATGATCAAGAAACCTTCAATATGTTTGATGCATCACTGTCTGGACCTAAAGAACAATGTTACCACATTGACGTGTTGGACGAGATTATTTTAGAATAATTTCATGCAAGGATTTCAACATTGTCTGAGGATGATGCGGTGACATCTATCGATGATATCCTAGCAGATTGTCTTGACAAAGAGGAGGTAAATAATTGTGAAATGCATAGAAATTGGTAGATGGAATAATTGGATTTGTCCAACAGGACGATCCTAGTATTTAAATCGCCTATTGAGCAAGCTCCTACCTTGGAGTTAAAACCATTGCCGACACATTTGAAATATGTTTTCCTTGGTGACAATGAAACACTACCTGTCATTGTCAATGCATCCCTCAACACAACACAAAAAGAGAAGCTTATCGCAATCATGAAAGACCACAAGAAAGCCATAGCTTGGAGCATCACAGGCATCAATCTTTCATTCTGCATGCATAAGGTAAGGTTAGAAGATGAAGGGAAGCAATCCATTGAACAACAATGATGACTCAATGAGAAAATGAAAGAAGTGGTAAAGAAAGAAGTTATCAAATGGTTAGATGCGGGCATTATATACCTTATTTCTGATAGTAATTGGGTAACCCAATTCAATGTGTGCCTAAAAAGAGTGGTTTCACGGTTGTGACCAACGATAAGAACGAGTTAATCCCTACTTGCATCGCAACTGGATGGCGAGTGTGCATGGACTACCTACGATTGAATGCGACCATAAAGAAGGACCATTTTCCATTCCCTTTCATCGGTCAAATGTTAGATAAGCTACCTGGTAAAACCTATTATTGCTTCTTGGATGGATATTCTGGATATAACCAAATAGCTATTACACCGAAAGATCAAGCAAAGACCACATTCACGTGTCCTTTTGGAACCTTTGCCTTCTGACGGATGCCATTTGGGTTGTGTAATACGCCAACAATATTTCAGAGGTGTAATATAGCGATACTCTCGGATATGATTGAGGACTCACTTGAGGTATTCATGGATGATTTTTTGATTTATGGACAGAGTTTTGACCAATGTGTCGATAATTTTGTAAGAGTTTTGAAAAGATGCGAGGAAACAAATCTGGTTCTAAATTGGGAAAAATGCCATTTTATGGTAACTGAAGGAATTGTTCTTGGCCATCTCATTTCTTGTCAAGGCATTGAGGTCAATAAAGCAAACGTTGAAATCATCGAAAATTACCACCACCTACCACTGTCAAAGCAATAAGAAGCTTTCTTGGACACACTGGTTTTTATAGACGATTTATCAAAGATTTTTCCAAGATAGCTAAACCCTTATGCTCATTGTTAGAGTAGAATAAAAAGTTTGTGTTTGACGATGCATGTCTGGACGCATTCACATTAATAAAGAAGCAGCTGATACAAGCTCCAATTGTCGTAGCACCAAACTAGACGTAACCATTCGAACTAATGTCCGATGCTAGTGACTTTGCTGTCGGAGCTATCTTAGGCCAAAGGAAAGATAAGGTATTTCATTCTATTTATTATGCTAGCAAAACACTAACCAAAACGCAGGTTAATTACACCACAACTGAAAAAGAGTTGATAGCAGTGGTCTTTGCCTTTGATAAGTTCCGTTGTTACCTTGTCGGCATAAAGACTACAGTTTACACGGATCATTCAGCATTGAGATACCTTTTAAACAAAAAAAGACGCCAAACCTAGACTCATTAGATGGATCCTACTCCCCCAAGAATTTGATGTTGAAATCAGAGATAGGAAGGGGTCTAAGAATCAAGTAGTTGACCATTTATCTCGGTTGAAAAGTGGAAGTGAAATTGGTCAAAAGACCTAGATTGTCGAAGCATTTCCTAACGAGAAATTATTCATTGTCGACACATCGCTATGGTATGCCGATATCATCAACTACCTTGTGTGTGGAAAGCTACCTATAAGTGCAACTTGTCACAAGAAAAGTAGGTCCATACGTGATGCTGCTAAGTACCATTGGAACGAGCCATACCTATTCAAGGTATGCGTCGACAATATAATTCACCGCTGTGTACCTGAAGAAGAAATGATGTCAATCCTGCGACACTGCGATGTCGCTACTTATAGAGGCCATTTTGGTGGCACAAGGACTGCTACAAAGGTCCTCCAATCAGGATTTATTGGCCCAATTTGTTTCGAGACACCAACAACTTTGCGCAACAATGTGATAATTGTCAACGCACTGGTTCCATAACTTGACGCAATGAGATGCTCCAATAACCTATCATGGAGGTATAACTTTTTGACGTATGGGGTATCGACTTTATGGGGCCATTTTCAAACTCTTTTGGAAATATGTATATCTCAGTAGCTGTTGACTACATCTCAAAGTGGATTAAAGCTATTGCAGTGCCAAGAGATAATGCTCAAACAATGTTAAAATTCTTTCATACATACATCCTCACAAGGTTTGGAACACCGAGAGCGTTGATAAGCGACCAAGGCACTCTTTTATACAATAACCAAGTAGCGACTGCATTATAAAGATATGGTCTGAAGCATCGTATGGCTACCACATATCTCCCACAAACTAATGGTCAAGTCGAAGTATCCAATCATCAAATTAAAGGTATACTTGAGAAGGTGGTTAATCCATCTAGGAAAGATTGGTCAGGGCGATTACATGATGCATTGTGGGCACTTCGCACCGCTTACAAAACCCTATTGGGGATGTCGCCATATCAGTTAGTGTTTGGAAAATCTTGCCACTTGCCTGTCAAACTTGAACATAAGGCCATGTGGGCAATTAAGCAGGTAAATTTGGATTATGATGCTATTGGAAAGAAAAGACTATTAGACATCACGGAATTAGAAGAAATCCGATGCCATGCTTATGAAAATGCTGCGATATATAAGGAAAAGACAAAGAAATGGCATGACAATATCATCTTGCGTCGACAATTTCATCCTGGTCAGTTGGTACTTTTATTTAATTCATGTTTAAAATTACATCCAGGGAAATTTCGATCAAGGTGGTCAGGTCCATTTCACATTATTACAAGCCTGCTCATATTACAAGCCTGCTGTCCTAGTTATGCTTCCAATGCACGGATGAAAGAAGAATTTCCTTGGACGATATCTTCAGTTATGGTAATATACTTACGCATCAAAGCTTCAAGAGTCGCTAATGGATCTGATCTTGGTTGAGAATACTGTTGTTACTGTTGTTGATATTGTCCTTGCATATTTGGTATTGCAGTTTATTGTGGTTGCATGCGAGCATGTGGTTGCATCTGATTCTGTGACTGTATCTTATCAGGATGTGAATGTACCTGAGGATTATGATTGTAATTTTGATGTTGATGGTTGTAACTCCCTTGTTGAAAGTTCCCTTGATTTGAGAATTTTCCATATCTAAATGTAGATGTATTCTGATTTACCCAAGGTTGTTGGGTCCTAGTTGAACTATTATACGAGTTACCATATGAATTCTCTCTAATGTTGTTGACATAGAATGCATTCTCAGCATGTTGTGGACAATCCTCAAAGCTGTGGTTGTCACCACAAATTTCATAAAAATATGTCTGGACATCCATTTGTTGGGCTACATGAACAGGGGCAACCTCACTTGTCCCCTTCATGTTCTTGATCTTATTCGCCAATGAGGATACTTGTGCACTTAGAGCTGAAATGGAATCTAACTCAATAACTCCAGGATTTGCTTTCACTTGAGCAGAATGAGAAATCGGGTACTGATAATTATTTTACGCAATTCTCTCTAAGATTATCACGGCTTCATCCTAAGTGCAATCTAATAAAGCACCGTTTGCAGATGCATCGACAAGATTTCTTGACTATGCATTTAATCCATTGTAGAAGATTTCAATCTGCGTCTCCTGTTGGATTTCGTGCATGGGACAACACCTAAGCAGAGTTTTGTAATGCTCCCATGTAGTGCGCAGGCTTTCATCATCCAATTGATGGTACGTCATGATATTATTCAACAATCTAGCATTCATTGTGGGTGGATTGAATCGCATAACGAACTGAGCTGCTAGCGCATTCCATGAAGTAATAGATCCAGCTAGTCAACCAAGAAACAATGTATGTGCCCTTTCTTGTAAAGAATAAGGGAACAACTGCATCTTCAAGGGGTCATCAGGAACACCATGTTGACTAAACTAAGCACATATTTACAGAAAAGAGTCGATATGCTCCTCACATCTTCATGACGTAAACTAGCATATTGTCCATTCGAGTTTAACATCTGAAACATAACCGGTTTCAATTAAAAATTCCCAACTTGTATTGCTAGTCTAACAACCCCTGGTTGCAGATCATTGAGTATAGGAACAATGAAATCTCTAATTATCCTGTTTTAGATTTGCCCTTCTTGCGGCAGCTGTCTATTGTTGACATGTTATGGTTGCACTGGAGGAACAGTGTTTTGTGGTAGCAATGGTGGAACATTGTTATTATTTCCAGCCATCTTTCTTTGCTCTTTCTCTTCCTCTGAATAGTTCTTTCAATTTCTGGATCGAAACTGACAATGTTGTTAGAATTTCTCCTTGTGGACATAAAACACCTAAAAAGAATTGAAAAGAATTAACAAAAGAAATAAAGAAGATTAGTAACAAATAGAAGTCAACAAAGAAAGAATAATTGTAACTACAAAAATAAACATCAAAGAAACTCCATCCTCGATAATGGCGCCAAAACTTGATCGAGCTATAAACGTCACAACAATTATGTGCAAGTGGACACTGTTGATGCAAGTATAATAGACAGATGTGAATCTGTCGGTTATCGATCCCACGAGGATGGTGTTCTTGTTGTTTAAAATTGTCGAAGCAAATGGAATTAAAATAAGGAAAGTTGTTAGAAATAATGTCAATGTAGTTAAGTCAAAACTGCACAAAGATTAGAATTAAATCTATCAACGCAAATACTATAAACTGTAACATAAAATGTCAAGGCAATTTAATAGAAAAATGAATTGAATATTTGAAATTGTTTTATGAATACAAATTCAAAAAATTAAAAGAAGTAGATCAAATGTAAAGAAATTGGGGATCTTGACTTGGCAAGTTGGCAGACACTAAATGTGACTACAAGGTAACTGGTAGATAAATTGTCGCTGCAATTAAGTTCTAATGAAATCTCACTACTATCAACTTCTCTATTTAGCAAAGACCCAAGCACTCACAATTACCACACCTTCCAGTACTGGTAATGCCTTACACTTGAGAATAAGTGGCTAGAATTCCTTCTTGCCTCAAGCAACTTTCGTTGTCTTTCTTGTTAATCTAACTATGTCACTGTACCTTCGAGTGACTGTGATTGCAATCGCAATTCCGTGGTCAAAACAGTTAAATCGAAAGATAAACAGATGAGAAGAATTTAGTAGAAATCGAAATAGATTTAACATTAATAGGTATTTCCATGCACAATTAAGTCAACAGAATTTATCAACGTTCAAAAGGAATTAAAGAAGAAATTGAAGCATGCTATTCCTAATCTACTAGAATCCTTCTGTAATTGCTCCTCTTGCGTCGCACTTAGGCACTCCTCGTCAGAAGTAGTCACCTCCTCGTCGCGTCAGATCACCCTTCTGGGAAGTTAAGCTTCCATGGCAGCTCACTTTAAAAGAGAATCAGAAAATGTAGAATTAATGTAATCACCAGCTTCATTATGATCTTCTCTCTCTTTCCTCTATTTATAATCACTAGAAGGTATAGATTTCTTCCCCTTCTCATATCTAACTCTCTTTTGCAGCTGTACAAGTTGGTTATTTCCAACTGTACACTCATGCAGATCTGGTTTGTGCATTAGGTAGTTACAGGTTGTCGCGACATTGCTGGACGTAAATTAAGATTTTTATTTGCTGCAACAACTTGACATTCTCCTGCGCTGGTGCTTCTGGATATGTTAGTAGTATAAAGTCCCTGGTGTAATGTAGAAATATTCATGTGATGACATATTTAGTTGCAGTTCTACACCAAACTTGTGGCGACAACTTTGAATGCTTTCCTGCTCTGATCTTCTAAGGTGAATTCATGCGCTGACAACTTTAGATGCAAAACTGATGCTGAATGCAGCGATATTAGTAGCACAAATAAGATAAAATGAAAGAAAGTAAGACCATACAACACTGATTTAGAAAATGTAAATACTAAGTATAAAATGCTGCAAATGAATGCTAAATGTAATATAAAGGAGACAAAGTTACACTAATTCGAGAGATTTCAATGGTCATTTCTAATGCCATCAGCTTCCTATTTCCCCTCGTTTAATTTGGCAAAATAATTTGATTATGTGAATAATTGTGGATTGAGTATTAAGTTGAGATAATGTGACATGTGATATATATTTTGGTAGCTCTTATGAATGTGTTAACTATGGGCATACTAAATAAGTCGGATGATAGTGATGATGTTGTGTTAGTGATATAAATGTGTAGTGAAAGTGTGCAAAAATCGATAAGTACGTATTTGTTGAATTGTGGAATGTCATGCTAATGCAATAGGTAATGTATGTGATAAACTGATTTTAATGCACTCATATGTGGTCAAATATGTGATGGCTCAATGAGCATTATTGTGGCACTTTAAGTGCAATTAAATGTCAATTCGATAAGCATGCATTGTGTACAAGTTTGTGATGTAAATTGATGAATATGATGATGTGCATTAAATCAGTAAATTAAAATTGTGTAATTGTGGATATTTTGGCATTGTGATCTCTTGAAACCGTTGGATATAGTTGGCATGCCATAAGATTGTGAGTACTCACCCTTTTGTTTTGTGATTTGGGCATTGAGACCCCGGGATAGTTTTGAGAGATGAGGGAATGTGAGCTAAGGTCCATTCACCATGATATGTCGATGTGTTGGAGAGTGTTAGTTATATGCTTCACTTTTAGGATATGTTCAACTCTACGAGTCATTTGGTGTGTTAGAGATCTGTGTATCCGATGAGTGGTGATAATGCCCACTTTTATGTTTATAGCCTCAAGTTCCAAATTATCGTTTAAATGTGATCGAATATATTGTGATAATACAATATGAAATGGATGCATAAACATGTTAATAGTATGCTAAATGAGTTGATTTAAGTTTCATGAATATGTTGGTATGCTCTCATAGCAAATTGCATATGTAATCATGGTTTGTGTCATTTTCATTTAACTTGTGAGTGCATGTGAATATATAAGCTAGACTTGTGAGTTATTAAAGCATGTATATGTTGTTTAGTCTTGACGAAATATTGCAAAATGAATTATGTATATATGAGCTTAGTGTGATTGCAGGTGAAAGTATATGCTAGATTTATGAATTAGTGAAGCATGAACACGTAATTCTGACTCTATGAGAATATGGTTGTGAATGTGTTATATTATGCTCTTATTTAACCTTTGACATTATGTATACTTTGTGGTTACTCCGACATTCACTAAGCTTGTTTAAGCTCACCCGCTCTTTGTAACCATTGTAGATATTTAGCACTTGCGGTTTGAGTGGTGCGGAATTCCAGGAAATGATCTAAGCAAGACTTTAGTATTATTTCGTAGGTGTTTATTATTCGTTATATTTTGGGAAAAAAAGACAATGTGGTAGACTATTTACTGGTTTTTTCTATGGTTTTTTAGTTATTTACTTTATGATATTAGTTTAAAATTTACGGACATTGAATTTGGTATGTTGATTTCTTCCTCGTTCATAACTATGATTTTTTTGGATTGGCATTATTGACATTTTGGTGATGGTTTGATAAAGTGAATGTTGCATGATTGATAGACTTAGGTTGGAATGGATTATATGCTTGTATATGTTGTATTTTGGTTGTCTGAAGTAGAGGTATCGATATTCAGGCTTTAAAATCGATACCTCCATGATTTCTGAAAGTGCAGGAAGTCAGTAATGTAATTTGGTATCAATGCCATATCACGAGTATCGATACTCAGGGTAAAATAATTGATAATTTAATAGAGGTACCGATATTTTTTGGGATTTTGATTTTTAAGCGAGAAACAAAATGTTGTTTTGGCATCGATTTTTCAATCGATATCTGTAACACCCAAAAATCGTAACCATCCCCGATCCAAGATCTTAGGGTTTACAGAACTTTTCAAGTCTTTTCTCTTGTTTTTTATACATACAAATCAATCACAATTTATACAAATACAACTTGCAGCTCAAAATACTAACTTCATTTAATCTTACACATTCATTTACAACCTTTCAATCAATCAAGAATCAAATTCAATCACGCAAGAACTTAGGAATCACGTACGAATATTTTCCATCAAGGATCACATGGTCCTGTCTCAATCACATAGTTCTCACCACTAGCTAACCAAACTATAACCAAACAGACTTATCATTACATCGCAAGAAGGAATCATTATTCATATCACAAATAATGACATCTATATTCCATATCAACCATAATATCACAATACCATCCAAGCTACATCAATTATTCTTGCTATCATTGTATAGTACCTAAACCTAACATTCATCGCTGGTTAGGGTTCCGAGGTCAATTGCATGCATGCCTCAAATCGTTACCTATTCAATCTTATTTCAATATCATTCTTGATTCAATAAAATATATAAATTTATAATTTGTTATTCTGACTTTGTTTATCAACTCAATAAGGGTAAAAATATCATTTCCACAATTCTAGGAGACTTCTACTGATACATGTTGGGCAAGTATAGGTAGTTGTCAAGTCAGTAAATAATTCAGGAAACAGTGTAGACTTCTATTGATACCTATGAAAATTCTACCGATATAGGTGAAGCTTCTACCGAAACAAATCATGCTTCTACTGGTACTAAAAACTCCAGAGAGCTAAGATGTCGTACCCTGCAGCTTCTACCGACACAAATACATAAACTACTGACACAACTCAAGTCAGTGAACAACCTCTCTCCTGCTCTGTACTTCTACCGATACCTGCAGGGGTTCTACCGAAATAGGTATGCAGAATTCAATTAATCACACAAGTCCTCAAGTTTATCAACCATCATTCAACACAAGACTCTTATTCAAATTCTCATCTTGCAAAATCTATACATGACAATGCTTGTTTTATCATAAAACAAAAAATACAATCAATCAATACAAGAATTCTTAAATTCACATGTCATCTCATTACAAAACACATTTTCTTAATTAGAACATCAAGCAAGCATGCAAGTTTAGTTCAACAAAGAAACCAACAATCCAAAATAAAGCATTTCAAGGGTAACATAATCCTAGTACATGCCATATAACCAAGTGATAAAGGACTACCAAACAGGCTCCGCGATAGTGTGACTTTGTGAAGACAATCCGATCTTCAAGCAACAAGAAATCTACAAAACAACAATAACATCTTTGGTAAGCTTCATAGCTTAGTAAGTTCGAATAGTCTAAAGAATTACTAATCATATGCATGAAGCAGTTATAACTCAACCAAGCTAGGATGAATTGTTGCTTCCTCAAGCCATATTTGGTGTTCCAACTTTCCTATTTATAACTTTTCTATTACCAGTACCCAATATTGCTCACACAAGCTGTCGAGGACTCGCAACATATACGGTACCCCAACAATTGGTACGGTGTTTGTCTGTAAATTGTCCCCTGACAATATTGCTCACACAGGCTATCAAGAATATGCATTTAAGCATAAATCCTAGCCATCGTAGGGCCTATAATCCATTTAGGATTCATATCTTTTTTCCGACTCACGATGTTGCTCACATGAGCTATCAATGACTCGCAACAAATGCGGTACCTCAACCATCGATACGGTATCTGTGCATATATTGTCCCCTAACAATTCTACTCACACGAGCTATCGAGAATATGCACTTATGCATAAATCTCAGCCATCGTAGGGCTTGTAATCCATTCTTGGACTCTTTTCTAATTCCCTGACTCATAAAGCTACTCACACGAGCTGTCGAGGACTTGAAACATATGTGGTACCTCAGCCATCATGTCGGTTTCAAATCATTGGCTCAAAGCTTGATATCTCTTTCATTCATTTCTTTTTCATCTTTCTCAATTTCACATACCATAACTTGTTCTGCAATAATCATAAAGAACATAAATAATGTATTATTTAAATGTAAATTTAACGTTACGAACTTACCAGACGAAAATGTAGTTAAAGTGAACTTCAGGGGAAAATTTGTAATCTTCCTTTTTCCATGATAGGGACACGATCTTGATCCAATCTAAGAACCCAAGTAACCGAGGCTTGCTTCTCCCCTTGGAAATGAAATTTCGGCTCCTTGGAGAAGAAGATGACTTAATTTCATCTTTTAATTTTGGTTTAGACCATTTATCTACATAATTTACTAATATGCCCTTTGTTCACACTTTAATTTTAACCAAATTTTAGTCAAGATCATCCACTCAAATGACAAATGGTTATATTACCATTTAAGGACCTTAACTTACTTTTCAATTGACATATAATACCTTTAATTAAGAGAATTCAACTTTTGCACCTTTTCAATTTCATCATTTTTACTTAATTAACTATCTAAACAATAAAATTTCGTAACCAAATTTTAATATGATGCAAATGACCACGTAAATATTAAATAAATAATATTTACGGTCTGACACATCGAAGTTGTGGCCTCGAAACCACCATTCCCGATCGTACTAAAAAAAACTAATTAGTAAATCCTCATTTAATTAGGATTTAATTGCAATTTACCCAAAATCCAAAGATTTCCACCTCATTTCTATTACTAAGCCACTTAAGGAGGGTCCAATTTCATAATTGGTCCTTCAATTATATTAAATTTCAATTAAACAAACTTAATTCCAATTTAGACCTACAATAATTAGGACTAAAAGAATAAATGACCCAAAAGTTAGTGGATGGTAATCAGCTTGGACTTTTTTACCATGGTTTAATCACCATTTTGGTCCCTTTACTTTTTTAATCTATAGCAATTAACTTTTACCTCTTTTAATATTTACTCATTTTTCCTTAATTAAGCATTAATTATCAAAATTACCCAACCAAACTTCAGAAACGAGGTCCCGATACCTCATTTTCTAAAACCACTTGACTTTTGAAACAAACCACTTATACTAACTTTTAATTCAATAATTAAAATTCCTCAATTCAAAATCCATATAAAATTAATATTGACTTATTTAATTTACTCATTATAATAAATTTCCCGTCGAGTTTCTGGTCTCAAAACCACTGTTTTCGACACCACTGAAAAATGGGGTAGTACAATATCGATACCATTTAAGAGAAATATCAATAGCTTTGTTTCAGTATCGATACCTACGTGATTCATTCTGAATTTTTTCTAAGTGGTTTTAATGCATGTTTTAATTGTTATTATAAGATTATTTGAAGTATGTCTAGCATGTTTTAATTTATGATTAGGCTGTGTTTGACTTAAAACTCGCGCAAATGCTAAATTAGGAAACGATTCCTTAATAATGTAACAATTCACGGTATGTATGATGTGTGATGGTGGTGTAGCGTCCTGTTACTCGGGCTCAGTGAGTGGGTTGGGTACAGGGTGTTACACGATAGACCCGAATCGAAGAGATCACATTCGCCATCGAGGTGACTCAATCTTTTTACAAATAAATTACAAATACTAAATCAGTTTTATACATTGATTATCTCGATTTTATCAATTTAAAACTAACATAAATGTTTAGCAGAAAATAAGTCAATAATCTTTATATAATAATTAACTTGTTTAAGTCACTTAATAAATAAATATCATCCTAATTAATTAATCCTAGTAAATGTCAAATATTAATATAATCTTAAATCATTAACGACGGTAAATAACATTAATAAATAACATGCATCCTAAGTGACATATTAAGAATAATTATCCCATTACACGGTTCATAGTAAAATAAAATGATAATAATAATAAATAATAATAATAATAAAACATTGGTGAGAATAAGCCGAGACCCTCCGCATGCCGCGTCCTTGTCCTAGCCTGTAAGATTATTTGAAAAGATTAAAATTAAGGGGAGTAAGCTATGGAAGCTCATTGTGAGTCCCTTTACAATAAACCAATTCAATACTCAAACATGCATAAAAATCACAACAATTATAATTACATAATCATAACAATACAATAATTTAGTATCAATTACCCTAGATCAAGGAACAATCAATATTCAAATAAGTTCAATGGAGTAACACAATCAATATTAATGAGCATAGATCCACAACCCCTCGCAACTTTCAGAGAAAGTTATGGATACTCTGTTTGTAAAGTAGTAGTTGGAATCTGCTAAATTGTGAATACAAAACAAACTTATAACATATATGCAATACAAACTGTCGTACCGATAACATATATGCAGTATAAACTGCCATTTCCTTCCACTTTTCATATTTCCCTCCATGCATATGCAAAACAATCAGATCCTTACATTTCATTCATTTGGTAATTGTTCCAAAAAAATTTTATAGAGTAGTACTATATTGATGAGCGCGACATTCGCTCGACATATATATATATATAATGTTCAGTTTAAACATAATCATACATGAATTAGAATGGTTATTCCTTAAGCAAACATATATCATTGATAATCATGAAAATTAACGTACGCAACCACAATTTATCATAATCATTCCTAAGCAATCATATTTTATCGATGATTAGGATATCATTCACAAGTTTATTCCATTATTCATAAAATCATAGAACAATTCACAAATTCATGTCACAAATCATAAGCAAATAAATCATAAAATTATTCTTTTAAAGCATACTTTTATTCAATCATTAATACTTTCAACATGCTATTTTATTGCTTAACAATGAAATTCACGATTATATCCATCAAGCATTAGCTCAAGCAAATAGGCATTCGAGACATTTGTTTAGCATTTATAATAGTGATAAACATAAAAGCATTTATGGATCAAGCAGTCAATCAAAGTAATTAAAAACTATATGTTCATTCATCAATATATTTAATCATTCTAATCCTAATTCAGGACCTAATTGTGAAATCTAATTCGCTAGAAGCCATTAGAACCTAATTAAGGACTGAATTGCATTAAATAAGTAAGGTTGTAAAATTATAATTTTTTTAAGAATAGTGGAATAACTTATTTAAGTAAATAGATTGTAGAAGTTTGAAAAGTTCGAAAGTTCGGACAAGAACCAATAGAGAAACAATTCTTAGGTAAATAAATTTTTAATTCAAAGACCAAAAGTTGTTTAAAAAATGACAAACTATTCAGACCAAATGATTTGATTTGCCAAGCATGGAATGTTCGGGAAATTGCTCGAAGGAATGAATCGTCTTGAATACTTTTAGGAACCGAAATTATAAAAGAACTTGTAAAATTTTGAAAAGTTCGAAAGTTTGACCAAGAACAAAGAGAGAAACAATTCTCACATAAATTAGTTTTCAATTCAAAGACCAAAAGCTCTTTACAAAATGACAAACAATTTAAACCAAATGATGTTATTTCCCAAGAATGGAATGTTCGAAAATTGCTCAAAGGAATGGATCATCTTGAATACTTTAAGGAACCAAAGTTATAAAAGAAATCACAAAAGTTTGACAAGTTCGGTAGTTTGGCAAGGAACCAAGATAGAAAATTTCTCATGTAAATAAGTTTTAATTCAAAGACCAAAATTTATTTACAAATTGACGAAATATTTAGACCAAATGATGCGATTTCCCGAGCAACGAATGTTCAAAAATTGCTCAAAGGAATGGATTGGCTTGAATACTTTAAGGAACAGAAGTTATAAAAGAAATCACAAACGTTTGACAAGTTTGGTAGTTCGGTAAGGAACCAAGAGAGAAACAGTTCTCACATAAATAAGTTTTTAATTCAAAGACCAAAAGTTGTTTACAAATTAACGAACTATTTAGACTAAAAGATGTGATTCCTTGAGCCAGGAATGTTTGAAAAATTGTTCGAAGGAATGTATCGCTTTGAATACTTTAAGGAATAGAAGAATAAAAAAAACTCGTAACAGTTTGACCAATTTGAAATTTCGGACAAGAATCAAGAGAGAAACGATTCTCACGTAAATAAGTTTTTAATTCAAAGCCTAAAAGTTGTTTATAAAATGACAAACTATTTAGACGAAATGATGCAATTTCTAGAGCATGGAATGTTCAAAAAATTGCTTGAAGGAATGGATCGTCTTGAAAACTTTAAGGAACTGAAAATATTAAAGAACTCTAAAAGATTGAAAAGTTTGGAAGTTCGAACCGGCACCAAGAAAGAAACAATTCTAACATAAATAAGTTTTTAATTCAAAGACCAAAATTTGTTTAAAAAATGACAAACTATTTAGACCAAATGAATTGATTTACCAAGCATGGAATGTTCAGAAAATTTCTCTATGGAATGGATGTCTTGAATACATTTAGGAACCGAAGTTATAAAAGAACTCGTAAAATTTAGACAAGTTCGGAAGTTCGGCCAAGAACCAAAAGAGAAACAATTCTCACGTAAATAAGTTTTTAATTCAAAGACCAAAAGCTATTTACAAAATGACAAACTATTTAGACCAAATAAAGTGATATCCCGAGCATGGAATGTTCGGAAATTACTCAAAGGAATGGATTGTCTTGAATACTTTAAGGAATAGAAGTTATAAAAGAAATCACAACACTTTGACAAGTTCGGTAGTTCGACAAGCAACCAAGAGAGAAACAATTCTCAAGTAAATAAGTTTCTAATTCAAAGACCAAAATTTGTTTACAAATTGACAAACTATTTAGACCAAATGATATGATTTCTCATGTCTGAAATATTCAAAAAATTGTTCGAAGAAATGGATCATCTTGAATACATTATGGAACTAAAATTATAAAAGAACCAAGAGAGAAATGATGTGATTTCACGAGCATTGAATGTTAAGAAAATTGCTCGAAGGAATGGATCTTGTTGAATACTTTATGGAAATGATGTTTTGAAAGAACTCATAAAAGTTTGATTAGTTCGAAAGTTGTCCAAGAGCCAAGAGAAAAACAATTCTCACGTAAATAAGACTTTAATCTGAAGGCCAAAAGTTGTTTACAAAATGACCAACTATTTAGAACAATTGATGCGATTTCCCGAGCATGGAATGTTCAAAAAATTGCTCGAATGAATGGGTCGTCTTGAATTCTTTATGGAACCTAAGTTATAAAAGAACAAGTAAAATTTTGAAAACTTCGGAAGTTTAGCTAAGAACTAAGAGAGAAACAATTCCTACTATAAATAAGTTTTTAATTCAAAAAATAATACTATTTACAAAATGACAAACTATTTGACCAAATGATGTGATTTCCTGAGCGTGGAATGTACAGAAATTGCTCGAAGGAATGGATCGTCTTGAATATTTTAAGGATCCAAAGTTATAAAACAAATCGCAAAAGTTTGACAAGTTCGATAGTTCAGCAAGGAACCAAGAGAGAAACAATTCTAACGTAAAAAAAACTTTTAACTTAAAGACCAACAGTTACTTACAAATTGACAAACTATTTAGACGAAAAGATGTGATTTCACGAGCCTTGAATGTCCTAAAAATTGCTCGAAGGAATGGATCGTCTTGAATATTTTAAGGAATTGATGTTATAAAAGAACTCATAATATTTTGACAAGTTCGAAAGTTCAGCTAAGAACCAAGAGAGATACAATTCTAACGTAAATTAGTTTTTAATTAAAAGACCAAAACTATTTACAAAATGACAAACAATTTACAGAAAATGATGGGATTTCCCGAGCATTGAATGTTCAGAAATTGCTCGGAGGAATGGATCATCTTGAGTACTTTAAGTAACCAAAGTTATAAAAGAACTCGTAAAAGTTTGACAAGTTCAAAAGTTTAGACAAGAACCAAGAGAAAAACGATTCTCACGTAAATAAGGTTTTAATTCAAAGACCAAAAGTTGTTTAAAAATGACAAACTATTTAGACAAGATGATGCGATTTCCCGCACATGGAATGTTCAGAAAATTGCTCGAAGGAATGGATCGTTTTGAATACTTTAAGGAATTGAAGTTAGAATAGAACTTGTAAAATTTTGACAAGTTCAGAAGTTCGGCTAAGAACTAAGAGAGAAACAATTCTCACTTAAATAAGTTTTTAATTCAAAGACCAAAACTATTTACGAAATGAAAAACTATTTAGACAAAATGATGCGATTTCCCGAGCATAGAATGTTCGAAAATTGCTCGAAGGAATGGATCGTCTTGAGTAATTTAAGGAACCGAATTTATAAAAGAAATCGCAAAAGTTTGACAAGTTCGGTAGTTCGGCAAGGAACCAAGAGAAAATAATTCTCATGTAAATAAGTTTTTTATTCAAAGACCTAAAGCTATTTACAAATTGATGAACATAACTTTTTAATTTAAAGACTAATTGTTGTTTATAAAATGACAAACTATTTAGACAATATGATGCGATTCCTTGAGCGAGGAATGTTCGAAAATTTGTTTGAAGGAATGGATCATCTTAAATACTTTAAGGATCCAAAGTTTCGAAAGAACTTGTAAAATTTTGACAAGTTCAGAAGTTTGGCTATGAACTAGGAGAGAAACAATTTTCCCGTAAATAAGTTTTTAATTCAAAGACCAAAACTATTTACGAAATGACAAACTATTTAGACAAAATGATGTGATTTCCCGAGCATAGAATGTTCAGAAATTGCTCGAACGAATGGATCGTCTTGAGTTATTTAAGGAACCGAATTTATAAAAGAAATCGTAAAAGTTTGACAAGTTTGGTAGTTCGGTAAGGAACCAAGAGAAAATAATTCTCACGTAAATAAGTTTTTAATTAAAAGACCTAAAGCTGTTTACAAATTGACGAACATAACTTTTTAATTTAAAGACTAATTGTTGTTTATAAAATGACAAACTATTTAGACAATATGATGCGATTCACAGAGCGAGGAATGTTCGAAAATTTGTTCGAAGGAATGGATTGTCTTAAATACTTTAAGGATCCAAAGTTTTAAAAGAACTTGTAAAATTTTAACAAGTTCAGAAGTTTGGCTAAGAACCATGAGAGAAACAATTCTCTCGTAAATAAGTTTTTAATTCAAAGACCAAAAGCTATTTACAAAATGAGAAACTATTTAGATCAAATGATGTGATTTCTCGAGCAAGGAATGTTCAAAAATTGCTCGAAGGAATAAATCGGCTTGAATTCTTTAAGAAACCGAAGTTATAAAAGAAATCACAAATGTTTGGCAAGGAACCAAGAGAGAAAAAATTCTCACGTAAATAAGTTTTTAATTCAAAGACCAAAAGTTGCTTACAAATTCACGAACTATTTAGACTAAAAGATGTGATTTCCCGAGCCTGGAATGTTTGAAAAATTGTTCGAAGGAATGGATCATTTTGAATACTTTAAGGAACCGAATATATAAAAGAACTCTTAAAAGTTTGACCAGTTTGAAATTTCGAACAAGAACCAAGTGACAAACGATTCTCACATAAATAAGTTTTTAATTCAAAAACTAAAAGTTGTTTATAAAATGACAAGCTATTTAGATGAAATGATACGATTTCCAAAGCATGGAATGTTCAAAAAATTGCTTGAAGGAATGGATCGTCTTGAAAACTTTAAGGAACCAAAAATATAAAAGAACTCGTAAAAGATTGAAAAGTTTGGAAGTTTGGACAAGCACCAAGAGAGAAACAATTCTCACGTAAATAAGTTTTTAATTCAAAGACCAAAAGTTGTTTAAAAAATGACAAACTATTTAGACCAAAAGATGTGATTTCCTGAGCATGGATTATTCGAAGAATTGCTCGAAGGAATGGATTGTCTTGAATGCTTTAAGGAACTGAAGTTTTGAAAGAACTCGTAAAAGTTTGACAAGTTTGGAGGTTTGTCCAAGAGCCAAGAGTGAAACAATTCTCACTTAAATACGTTTTTAATTCAAAGACCAAAAGTTGTTAACAAAATGATAAACAATTTAGACCAAATGTTACGATTTCAAGAGCATGGAATGTTTTAAAATTTCTCGAAGGAATGGATCATCTTGAATATTTTAAGGAACAGAAGTTCTAAAAGAAATCGCAAAAGGTTGACAAGTTCGGTTGTTCGACAAGGAACCAAGAGAGAAACAATTCTCATATAAATAAGTTTTTAATTCAAAGAGCAAAAGTTGTTTACAAATTGATGAACTATTTAGACCAAAAGATACGATTTCTCGTGCCTGGAATGTTCAAAAATTTGTTCAAAGAAATGGGTCGTCTTGAATATTTTAAGGAACCGAAGTTATAAAAGAACTCGTAAATTTTTACTAGTTCGAAAGATCAGACGAGAACCAAGAGAGAAATGGTTCTCATGTAAATAAGTTTTTAATTCAAAGACTAACTGTTGTTTATAAAATGACAAACTACTTAAACAAAATGATGCATTAAAAACTTTGTCATTTTATAAACAAGTTTTAGTCTTTGAATTAAAAACTTATTTACGTGAGAATCGTTTCTCTCTTGGTTCTTGTCCGAACTTTTGAACTTATCAAACCTTTACGAGTTCTTTTATAATTTTTTTTCCTTAATGTATTCAAAACGATCGATTTCTTCAAACAATTTTTCAAACATTCCAGGCTCGGGAAATCGCATCCTTTGGTCTAAATAGTTCGTAAATTTGTAAACAAATTTTGGTCTTTGGATTAAAAACTTATTTACATGAGAATTGTTTCTCTCTTGGTTCCTTGCTGAACTACAGAACTTGTCAAACTTTTACGATTTCTTTTATAACTTCAGTTCCTTAAAGTATTTAAGACGATACAATCCTTCGAGCAATTTCTCGAACATTCCATGCTTCGAGAAATCACATCATTTTGTCTAAATAGTTTGTCATTTTGTAAATACCTTTTGGTCTTTGAAAGAAAACCTTATTTACATGAGAATTGTTTTTCTCTTGGTCCTTGGTCGAACTTCCAAACTTGTCAAAATTTTACGAGTTCTTTTATAACTTCGGTTCCTAAAAGAATTCAAAATGATCCAGTCCTTTTAGTAATTTCCTGAAAATTCCATGCTTTGGAAAACACATCATTAGGTCTAAATAGTTTGTCATTTTTTAAACAAATTTTGATCTTTGAATTCAGAACTTATTTATGTGAGAATTGTTTCTTTGTTAGTTCTTGTCCGATCTTCCGAACTTTTCAAACTTTTACGAGTTGTTTTATATTTTCGGTTCCTTAATTTTTCAAGACAATCCATTCATTCGAGCAATTTTTCGAACATTACATGCTCGGGAAATCACATCATTTTGTCTAAATAGTTTGTCATTTTATAAATAACTTTTAGTCTTTGAATTAAAAACTTATTTACGTGAGAATCATTTCTCTTTTGGTTCTTGTCCAAACTTTTGAACTTGTCAAACTTTTACAAGTTCTTTTATAACTTCGGTTCCTTAAATTATTCAAGATGATCTATTCCGTCGAACAATTTTTTTAACATTCCAGGCACGAGAAATCACATCTTTTGGTCTAAATAGTTCGTCAATTTGTAAACAACTTTTGCTCTTTGAATTAAAAACTTATTTACGTGACAATTGTTTCTCTCTTTGTTCCTTGTCGAACTACTAAACTTGTCAAACTTTTGTTATTTCTTTTATAACTTCAGTTCCTTAAAGTATTCAAGACGATCTATTTCTTCCAGCAATTTTCGAACATTCCATGCCCGGGAAATCACATCATTTGGTCTAAATAGTTAGTCATTTTTTAAATAGCTTTTGGTCTTTGAATTAAGAACTTATTTACATGAGAATTATTTCTCTCCTGGTTCTTGGTCGTACTTCCAAAGTTGTCAAAATTTTACGAGTTCTTTTATAACTTTGATTCCTTAAAGTATTCAAGATGAACCATTCATTCGAGCAATTTTCTGAAGATACTAGGTTCGGGAAATCGCATCATTTGGTCTAAATAGTTTGTCAATTTGTAAACAACTTTTGATCTTTGAATTAAAAATTTATTTACGTGAGAAATGTTTCTCTCTTGGTTCCTTGCCAAACTTTCGAACTTGTCAAATTTTACGAGTTCTTTTATAGCTCTGATTCCTAAAAGTATTCAAGACGATCAATTCCTTCGAGAAATTTCCTGAACATTCCATGCTTGGGAAATCAAATCATTTGGTCTAAATAGTTTTTCATTTTGAACAACTTTTGGTCTTTGAATTAAAAACTTATTTACGTGATAATTGTTTCTCTCTTGGTTCTTGGCCGAACTTTCAAACTTGTCCAAATTTTATAAGTTTATTTACAACATCAGTTCCTTAAAGTATTCAAGATCACCCATTCATTCGAGCAATTTTTCAAACATTCCATGCTCGGGAAATTGCATCATTTGGTCTAAATAGTTTGTCATTTTGTAAACAACATTTGGTCTTTGAATTAAAAACTTATTTACGTGAGAATTGTTTCACTCTTGGCTCTAGGACGAACTTCCGAACTTGTAAAACTTTTATGAGTTCTTTCAAAACTTTGGTTCCTTAAAGCATTCAAGACGATCCATTCCTTCGAGCAATTTTTCGAACAGTCAATGCTCGAGAAATCACATATTTTGATCTAAATAGTATGTAATTTTGTAAACAACTTTTGGTATTTGAATTAAAAACTTATTTACATGAGTATTATTTCTCTCTTGGTTCTTGTCTAAACTTTCGAACTTCTAAAACTTTTAGGAGTTCTTTTATTACTTCGGTTCCTTAAAGTTTTTAAGATGATCCATTCCTTCGTCAATTTGTAAACAACTTTTGATCTTTGAATTAAAAACTTATTTACGTGACAATTGTTTCTCTCTTGGTTCCTTGCCAAACTTTCGAACTTGTCAAATTTTACGAGTTCTTTTATAACTCTGATTCCTAAAAGTATTCAAGACGATCTATTCCTTCAAGCAATTTCATGAACATTCCATGCTTGGGAAATCAAATCATTTGGTCTAAATAGTTTTTCATTTTGAACAACTTTTGGTCTTTGAATTAAAAATTTATTTACGTGAAAATTGTTTCTCTCTTGGTTCTTGGCTGAACTTTCAAACTTGTCCAAATTTTATGAGTTCTTTTACAACATCGGTTCCTTAAAGCATTCAAGACGATGCATTCCTTTGAGCAATTTTTCGAACAGTCCATGCTCGAGAAATCACATATTTTAATGTAAATAGTTTGTAATTTTATAAACAACTTTTGGTTTTTGAATTAAAAACTTATTTCCATGAGTATTATTTCTCTCTTGGTTCTTGTCCAAACTTCCAAACTTTTCAATCTTTTACAAGTTCTTACTTAGTGATGCTTGGTTTAATTTTCTTTAATTTTATCCTGTTTTTGCTATTGATGTCACCATAATTAGTGTTCAGTATTGCATCCAAAGATGTCAGTGAAGGAGTTTGTCCGGAAAGATCAATGCATGAAGGTATCCAGGGTTGTCGCCGCAAAATAGAATCTAAATTTGCACCCAAAAATGTCGCCACAACCGACAACTGTCTGATGAACACCAGATCTGCGTGAGTGTACAACTAGTATAACCAATTTGTACAGCTAGAGAAAATTGGATCTAAAAGAAAGGACACTTGTACATTGCAATGATTGATAAATACTGATGAGGGAGGATCTTCTTAGGGTATCATCTTCCAAATTTGTGACGCGTCAATTCTCTTCTCTTCAACATTTTCTTAAGCTTGCTTCCATGGAAACTTAACTTCATTGAGGGTGATTGACTATGACGAGAAGGAAAATCTACTCCAGACAAGGAGCATGCTTAATTACGACGCAAGAGGAGTGTAAGGGAATGGTTCTAGTAGATTAGGAATAGGATGCTTCAATTAATTCATTTTATTCTATCTTCAAACGCTAATGAATTTTGATTAATTGAATTTGTATGGAAGTACAGTTTAATTTCAGATCGAGTTTGATATCTATTGAATCTTTCCTTCATTGTTTATCATTGGATTTAGTTGCTTGACCATGAAAGTGTAATTACTGTCACTGTCACATGAAAGTGCAGCGAAAAATTAAGTTAACAAGCAAGTCAACGAAAGTTGCTTGAGGATCTGAGGAATTTAGTCCACTTGTTCTTGAATACTTTGCATTGCCGGCACTGGAAGGTGTGGTTAGTGTGAGTATTTAAGTCTTTGATAAATAAGGAAGTCGAGGTTGGTAAGATCTCATTGAGCTTAATTACGATGATAATTTATTTTTCATTTACCTTGTGATCACATTTAGCTGTTTGCCAACTTATCAAGTCAGGGAATCCCCATCTCATTGTCATTGTTTCTACTTCTTTAATTTTCTTAAATTTCCTTGACAAATTATCCTCAGACTATTATTGCATTCTTTATTTTAATTGCTCCGACATTATTTCATCACAATCTCTTTAGTTTTAACTTTAATTGCATCGACAAATTTAAGCAACAAAAACACCATCCTCGCAAGATCGATATCCGACAGACTCATGTCTGTCTACTATACTTGCATCGACAGTGTCCGCTTGCACATTATTGCTATGACGTTCATAGCGCGATCAAGTTTTGGCGCCGTTGTCGGGGATGGCATTTGTTTGATGTTTATATTTGTCTCTGCAGTTATTTGTTATTTCTTAATCTTTATTTGTTACTAATTTTTTTCTGTTGTTATTATTTTTCACTTGTTTTATTTTAGGTGTTTATGACCAAGAGAAATCCCAAAAATATTGTTGACTTAGATCTAGAGATCGATCGAACCATTAGAAGGAGGAGATAAGAATAAAGAAACATGGATTTTCCAGGAATCAATGCTAAAATACCATCACTGTAGCCACAAAAACCTCCAATCGACCACAAGTTATCAATAATCCACCATTACCATAAGAAGATCAAATGCAAAATCGAACCATCCGAGATTTCATTATTTCAGATTTGGATGATTTACAACCAGGTGTTGTTCGACTAGCAATTCGAGCTGGAAATTTTGAGCTAAAACAGATCATGTTCCAGATGTTAAATTCCAATGGGCAGTATGATGGATTGTGACATGAAGATGCGAGAGAGCATATTAAATCTTTTCTACTGATTTGTGCTTCTTTCAGTCAGCAGGGTGTTCCTAAGGATGCCCTGCAAATGCAACTATTTCCTTACTCATTGCAAGGACGGGCTCGAACTTGGTTCCTTGGATTACCTGCTGGATCGATCACATCATGGAATACACTTGTAACTCAATTTGTTTTACGTTTCAATCCACCGATAATGAATTCTAAGCTAAGAAATGATATCACTACATACCATTAGCTTGATAACGATAATCTACATACAACATGGAAGCGCTACAAATCTCTCCTTACACGATGTCCCATGCATGGAACTCAGCAAGAGATGCAAATCAAAAATTTTTTACAATGGGTTAAATGCACAGACAAGAAATCTTGTTGATGCATCTGCTAATGGTCCTTTGTTGGACTGTACTTACGATAAAGCTATCCGAATTCTAAAGAGAATCACTCAGAACGATTATCAATCCAATCTCTAGAGCTGCTCAAGTGAATGCAAATCCTGGAGTTATTGAGTTGGATGCTATATCTATTCTAAGTGCACAAGTTTCTTCGCTCACAAACTTGATAAAGAACATGAAGGGGACTAGTAAAATCACACCTATCCAAGTTGCCCAACAAATGGATGTCCCAACATTTTGTTACGAAATTTGCAGCAACAATCATAGCTATGAAGATTGTCCACAGCATGTAGAGAATGCGTTTTATGTTAATAATATCAGAGGAAATTCTTATTAGTAATTCCTTCAACAACTCAGCTAAAAACCAACAACCTTGGGGAAATAAAAATGCAACCAAATTTAGATATGGAAATTCTTCGAGCCAAGGAAATTTTTTACAAGGGAATTATAATCAGTAGCAGCAACAATCAAGATCAGTTGCAGCCATATACTCGTGTGCAACCATAACAATCTTCAATGCAAAACCTGTATATGCAAGGATAACAATAGCAACAGTAGTATTCCCAACCACAAGCTGATCCATTAATAGCTCTTGAAGCCTTGATGCGTGACCACATAGTGAGAACAGAAGCTATTGTGTAATTCCCTTTCATACGAGCGTTGGAAGCATAAGTAGGAAAACTAGCATCAAATATGAGCACAAGACCACCAGGTGCTTTACCGAGTGACACTGAGAATCCAATTCAAAAGGGGAAGGAGCAATGCAAAGCTATTACTCTTAGGAGTGGAAAGCAACTTGTGAAGCCAAACAGCATCTCTAATACAGCACTTGTCGACACAAGTGAAGAACAAGAAGGAGAAAAAAGTTGTGCCTAAAGAAGAAACAAACGAACCAAACAATTCTCATGTCTACCATTAGACCAACAAAATTGTCGACGCAACTGTCGATGTCAACGCAACCAGTTTTTTCACAACAACTTGATGTCTCAATACCTTTGCCATTTCCATAAAGATTTAATGAGAAGGAGAACGATAGAGAATATCAAAATTTTCTGGCCACATTAAAACAACTGCACGTCAACATACCTCTTGTGGAAGCTCTCGTACAGATTCCTAGCTATGGGAAATTCATGAAGGAGTTCTTATCCAGGAAGAAGAAGTTGACCGATATTGAGACAATTGCGCTCACAGAAGGATGCAGAGCAGCCCTGACAAATAAAGTGCCACCGAAGATGAAGGATCCTGGCAGCTTTACTATCCTATGCTCAATTAGTAATCATTATTTGGGTAAAGCTTTATGTGACTTAGGTGCGAGTATTAATTTGATGCCACTATCTACATTCAATAAATTAGGAATTGGTCACATGAGGCCCACAGTAGTGGCATTGCAAATGGTAGATAAGTCATTGATGCAGCAGCCTGAAGGTCAGATTAAGGTCATCCTTGTTCACGTTGACAAGTTTGTGTTCCCTACAGATTTCATTATACTTGATTGTAAAGCCAATAAAAAGGTACCCATAATCTTAGGACGGCTATTCTTAGCTACAAGACACACTCTCATCGATGTGCACAAGGGAGAATTAACAATGCGTCATAATGGGGAACATGTCACTTTCAGTGTCTTCAAAACCACTCCCTGTCGTAACAAAGAAGAATGTCACCACATTGATGTGCTAAATAAATCATTTAAGGGAGAATTCAAGGAGCATAACACAAGATTTATTGAAAAATTTATGGTGACATCGTATAAAGATGTTATACTAAACTGTGATAACAAGGTTAGAGAAAATAAGATGGAGATTAAGCCAAATTAGTCTATGCAACCTCCTGCGTTGATTACTAGAAAGAACCTAGCCTTGAGATCATCTATTGTGAAAGCTCTTACTATGGAATTGCAACCACCGCATACTTCTCTGAAGTCCAAGTCAACTCTTTTGTCGGTGCATAAATATATTATTGTCGCTGCATTTCGTCTGCTGACTCACCAGAGGATCAAAATGTATCAGGAAAGAAATCATGATGATTCATCCTTCAAACCCAACCGTTAGATTGGTTTAAAAAGGGCGATCTGATTGAATGCATTTATTGAGTGCAGACCTGCTAACCCTTTTCTGCAGTACATACAAACATGCTTCCTCTCTCTATAAAGCAATTTTTTTACACCGACTATTTCAGTCACAAACCTCCATTGCTATACTTAGAAATTTGCTTCGATTTCTCATCCTTCTTAATCTACTTTTGCGAGCACCAAATATGGCCAAAACAAGAGGAGCAAAGACACTAATAAAATCCGTTCCAGAATCATCCTCTGCTGCGATGAATAGTGAAACAAAGCAGCAACCCTCCAATGAACCAGTGATGTTCATAACTAAGGTGGCCAAGGAACGGTTCCAAGATAATATGCTGAAGAGAAATTTCCATCTAGAGCAAGGTTTCAACTTCTCGAAGCAAAGGGACCTTGGAAAGCAAGTAACTCACACCATCGCGAGAATGAGCTGGGAGACATTCTACGACCATCTTAGGCCTATTCCCCATCTATGGTGCGCAAATTTTACGCCAACTATGCTGACTAGGAGTTTAAATTTATATTTGTTCGTGAAGGATTAATACCATTCGATGCCGTAACCATCAACGCAGTTTACAATACTGTCGTTGATGAGGATGAGCATGTGGAGTTCATTGAAGAATTAACTGAAGAAAGGACCGAGATGTTGATAAGAGACCTATTTGTCGAAGGTACTATGTGGACAACTTCAAATCCAAGCAACTACACCATGCACAGGAGATTTTCGTCATTTCAAAGTAAGGTGTGGTTTTATTTCATTAACAGTCGTTTAATGCCTTCTATACACAGTACGACAATCACCCTCGATCAAATGTGTCTAATACATTTGATCATAAAGGGTAGAAAGATAGATGTCGATGCAATAGTGCATCAAAAAATTATGGAATGCGCAGCAAAGCAGACAAGTATCTTGGTATTTCCCTCTTTGATAATACGATTATGTCAGCAGCGGGGTATAGTGCCTCACAAAAAAGAAGAGATTCTAGAAAATAAGGGCCTGATAAATGATGCGTCAATTGAGAGGATGGCTCGTGGTAAGGAGACTCCTATAATACAGGAAGTAGATACCAGGAAGATGAAGAAGAGCAAGGAAAAAAGTGGCAACAGCAGTACGCATGTGACTGCAGACCTAGTATTATGGCGCAAAGTAAAGCAGTTGGAGCAAATTATCGATGCTATTAACATCAGACAAATAAAACTTGTCGCCACAGTTGAAGAAATGGAACATTCATAGAATCTATTCTATGCCTTCACCAGGGCATGGAATAGTGCCATGATGACCACCATGAGGAAAATAAGCACAACACCTCTGCCATAATTTTCGATCTTCCCTCTGATCATTAGGGAAGCCAAACCTTCAACTGATGAAGCCGACTCTAGAGAGAAGGAACACTCCATAGCTTATCCACCAATAGTGCATATTTTGGATGAAGAAAGAGAGGTGGAATCAAAGGAGGTAAAGGATTTCTTGAGGAACATTACCAGCTTATTCGAGGAGGATTTCTCTACTAATCTTAAGACTATTGATGTTGTTGAAGAACAAACTCCTATTAAGGGAGAAGCCACACCAGTTGAAGAAATGAGAAAAAAGGAGAAGGAAGGAGAAAAAGAAGAGGAAGAAGCTAGAGCAAATTCATTAAAGGAATTTGTCCCTAATAAGTGAAGAAATGGCGCTATCTGCTACGAGTCAGGCAGAGTTTGTGACAACACCCACTGAGGATCCAAATCTATTGGCCATCATAATCTACACTGAGCCACTGGCGGAGATCAATCCTTTCGACATCACAGTCGATGAAGTCAGGGTTCAGTATGCTGTTAAGAAGCAATTCGAAGACAAGGCGAAGCCCAAGGAGAAGAAACGCAAGTGCATGAAAGGCAAAAAGCGCCACAGAGTAGAAAGGAAGCATAAGAAACAGAAAACCAATGCAGCCACATCTTTAGCTGCTACAAATTGAGTGAGTTTTTCAATTTTCAGTTTTAATTGTCATGCATATCATGTAGTTGTAGTTAATTTATTATTGCATCTTTTGTTTTTGCATTTTTATTGTTACTATAACTACAGTGTCATTGCATTTCCATATATATCTGTAAATTAATGTCTGTGTATTGGGGGCAATGCAGACTTTAAGTTTGGGGGGAATGTATATAAGCTGGAAATGCAAATGCACCCTCATTTTTAAAATTTATTCTTTTGAATTTAATGAAAGCATGCAATGTTATTAGAAATGTGATTACAATTTTTTTCATTTGATGCTTAATTCTTGAATCATATGAAATACTAATGAATGAGTTGGATGAATTTGATTGAATGTTGTATCTTCAATTTTTGGATGAATGATTTTGATTGCATTTGTAATGGATGAATAGTATCATTATTTGAATCTTGAATCAATTTTCCATTTACAGCTGCTTGTATATAAGTATAATCATAAATAAAGAAACACTCCAAAGTGGATGTATTGTGAACTATCAAGGGGTAACACTACAATGCAAGTGTTAGAAAAAGTAAGCTAGCCAAAGGTTGTCACTGCAAGAATGTGTATTGGCGCAATTATACTCTCTGGGGGTTTGTTGCACCCCATCGTTACTTCCCAGGAACATGGGTATAGTAATGCAAGGACATCCCTCAGTCACATAAAAAAAAGAAAAAAGAAGAAGAAAAGAATAAAAAAGAAAAAGAAAAATATTTATATTAGTGTACAATAAATGTTGTATTGGTAGATAGAATTCAGGATTTGAAACATGATGCTGGCTTTGATGAAGTTGCAATTTTAATTATTCAAACCTATAAATTGTCGGCACAATATTCTATCATTTGAGTGTAATTCATGCATTAGGATTTTAAAGTATTCAAGTTGCTAGAATGACTATTGCTTGACAAAAATCTTTTTATAACCTAGCTAGCTTTTGTTTATTTGAGGACATGTAAAAATTAAAGTTTGGGGATGTGATAGCATTAGAAAAGACCATTAATTTCTCCTTACTTATGGTATAATTTGTTCTCATCTGATAACCTTCAGCATGCCAGAAGCACGCTTAATTGTGACGCAAAAGGAGCGTAAGGGAATGGTTCTAGTAGACTAGGAATAGGATGTTTCAATTCATTCTTTTATTCTCTCTTCAAACGTTGATGATTTTTGATTAATTGAATTTGTATGGAAGTATAGTTTAATTTCATATCAAGTTTTATATCTATTGAATCTTTCCTTCATTTTTTATCTTTGGATTTAGTTGCTTGACAACGAAAGTGTAATTGCGGTCACTGTCACTGGAAAGTACAATTTAATTTTAGATCCTATTTTTGATATTAATGTCGCCACAATTAGTGTTCAGTATCGCATCCAAAGATGTCATTGTAGGAGTCTGTCCAAAAAGATCAATGCATGAAGGTATACAGGGTTGTCGTCATAAAATAGAATCTAAATTTGTGCTCAAAAATGTCGTCACAACAGACAACTGTCTTATGAACACACCAGATCTGCATGATTGTACAGCCGGTATAACCAACTTGTATAGCTAGAGGAAGTTGGATCTAAAAGAAAGGACACCTGTACATGGAAATGGTTGATAAATACTAATGAGGGAGGATCTTCTTAGGGTATCATCTTCCATATTTGTGACACGTCAATTCTCTTCTATTCAACATTTTCTTAAGCTTGCTTCCATGGCAGCTTAACTTCATTGAGGGGGACTTGATTTTGATGAGAAGGCAAATCTACTCCTGACAAGGAGCATGCTTAATTGCGATGCAAGAGGAGTGTAAGGGAATGGTTCTGGTAAACTAGGAATAGGATGCTTCAATTCATTCTTTTATTCTCTCTTCAAACGCTGATGGATTTTGATTAATTCAATTTGAATGGAAGTACAGTTTAATTTTAGATCAAGTTTGATATCTATTGAATCTTTCCTTCATTTTTTATCTTTGGATTTAGTTGCTTGACCACGAAAGTGTAATTGCGGTCACTGTCACTAGAAAGTGCAGCGACAAGTTAACAAGCAAGTCAACGAAAGTTGCTTGAGGACCGTAGGAATTTAGTCCACTTGTTCTTGAATACTTTGCATTGCTGGCAGTGGAAGGTGAGGTTAGTATGAGTATTTAAGTCTTTGATAAACAGGGAAGTCGAGGTTGGTTAGATCTCATTGAGCTTAATTGCGGATACAATTTTATCTCTTGGTTACTTGTCAAACTACCGAACTTCTCACACTTTTGCGATTTCTTTTATAACTTCGGTTCCTTAAAGTATTTAAGATGATCCGTTCCTTCAAGCAATTTCCGAACATTCCATGGTCGGGAAATCGCATCATTTGGTCTAAAAAGTTTATTATTTTGTATATAACTTTTTATCTTCAAATTTTGAAATTGCAGGTTTGACATTAAAACCATAATTTTTGTGAGCTTTTGAGCCTATAGAGCATACATTTTTTTTGTTCTCATGCTATTTTTGGTCGTGTATATGTCAACTTGATTTGTTATTCTAGAACTTGCTTTGATTATGCATTTTGAGGCCACATTGGTTTGATATGCTGAGATGATAGAGGCACTTAGGATTTAACCCCCTTTACCTTTAAAAAGCTTACCTAATAAATTAACCCTAGTGAACCTCATTGAGCCTAACATCGTTTTATTCATTAAACCCATGATCCATTTATTTGTGGTATATTTACCCTTTTATTGGCTCCCTTTTTGTCAAGATTTGATTTGGTTAAGTTGCCTAATTATGTTCCACCATCTGAATTGCTAAATTTTAGTGTTTGAAAAAAAAGTCGAAAAGAAAAAATTGATTGAAAAAAAAATTGAGAAAAAAAGAGAATAAAAAGATAAAAATGTGTTTGAGCTATAATCATTAGTGTCATATATTGTTGAAAAGCTCGTGTTTATTATTATTCGTGTTGATGCACTTTTTTTAATTCAACAACTGATTATTTTTCTAGTTTGGTAACTTATCAACTCGATCTCGATTTTAACCAGTTCTTCTAGCCTTTTCGATACCCTTAACCTTAGCCCCATTACAACCTTGTAAAGACCTCTTGATTGGTGTGTCATGTCATTTTACAGTGGTGGAGATTTGATTTTCAAGCAAGCCTATAGTAATAACATTTCGTGTTTGATTATTGAGTGCTTATTTAATGAACCTTAAACACGTTGAGTGCTTTGAGTGAATCTTTAGTGAGGATGTCAATTCTTGTTAATTTTGAATTTAAGGTAATTATTTAGATAAGGGGAGACAACTATATTTTTGTGCTGAAAATTTTGTAGCTTAGATTGCTTGAATCTTTAGTGTTCTTTTAGATGAATTTCCAATGCATGATTGTTTGCAATTTATCTTGAAACATTATTGATGAAAATAAAGAATTAAGAAAGTAACTTAAATGTCGGTTGAGAATTTTGCTTGAGGACAAGCAAATTCTTAAGGTGTGGGGATATTTGATAAGTGCCAAAAGTAACATGTTTTACCCTCATTCTTAATGCGTTTTGGATGATTAGTCGATTTAAAATAATGAATTTTATGTTCATAATCCTTTAAATTCACGTTTCTATACTTAAGAAAGCATTTGGGAGCGAAAAATAAGCGAAAATCGGACAAAATAGCATATTTTAGGAGTCACACGGGCTGGACACATGGCCATGGACTAAATTGAAGACAAAAAGGAAAATTTGGGGCAAAAAGCGTGAAAGTGAAAGAGTTAGGAAGAGATTTATTGGATATAAGATTTTATTTAAATTTAAACTCTATTTTTAGGA
Source organism: Gossypioides kirkii (assembly GCA_005610355.1). Classification (NCBI taxonomy): domain Eukaryota; kingdom Viridiplantae; phylum Streptophyta; class Magnoliopsida; order Malvales; family Malvaceae; genus Gossypioides; species Gossypioides kirkii. Next base: position 18,526,214 of record CP032250.1, read on the forward strand.
TTAATATTCAAGATTATTATTATTGTTGTTGTTGTTGTTGTTGTTTTTGTTGTTGTTGTTGTTGTTGTTATTATTATATTTAATTTTAATTTATCTTTTAGGCTTTATAAATTAGAGTTTAAATTGGATCCAATTAAGGAATTATTATTTAGATTTAATTCTAATTATCTTTTTAGAATTTAATTTGTATCCAACTAGATATTTCTATATATAATAAATAGGAATGGAGTGATATGAAGGAGACACTTCCAATTTTTTGTAAAACCCCAAACCCTAGCCATTAAATATTATTCAAGAAAACAATTGAAGAAACACTATTGAAGCTGTCTTTGAAGCAGATCTCCATGAAGATTGAAGACCTCTTTTTAATTTCTTTTGATTTTATTATGAGTTTTTTCATCTTGTGGTTATATTATCTTTGAGATGTTTTTACTCGTTAGCATGAACTAATTTTCTAAATACATAGGGGAGATGAACCCTATGATGAATTCTGTTATTTGATTTCTGTTTTACGCAATAAATACTTAGATTTTGTTCTCAATTGTGTGGGCTTAATTCTTGACTTAGTATTTCCGGGATATTAATTCTTGTTTGATGTGCTTAAATCAGAGGAGGAATGAACCTTGTTTAAGAGTAGATCTAGCATAATTGAGTGGAGTTACATGCAATCCTAGAAATTGGGCAACATAAATCTACCGGAATAGAGTGAAATCTAGTAGGGGAATCTATAGATTGAATTAATGCGACAATAGGGGTTTTAATTAGAAAGAAATTTCAATTAATCAACCTAGAGTCAGTTACTTTTATGCTTGAATAAAGGTATTAGCATAATTTAGGGATTTCTAGGGATCAAAATACTAAGTGAATAAATTGCTTAATTCAGAATGATAATGGCAGATGAAATCTAGGTTGATTATTTCTTGGGTATTGTCTCGATTCTTGGTATTAAAACATTTGTTATCTCTTGATTTATTCTTTGTTGCACTTTTAGTTTATTAATTTAGTTAAATTTAGTTTTAAACAATCACTTTATTCGATTGATTAAATAATAGGAAGACAGCTACTACTAGTACTTTTAGTCCTCGTGGGAAAAAAAATTTGTGCTCACCGTAACTATACTATTAATTGATAGGTGCACTTGCCTTAGTCATATTTTTAGTTAGTTTCGACTGCATCACCGAACATTCAATGGTCGAGAAATCGCATCATTTGGTCAAAATAGTTTGTGATTTTGTAAATAGCTTTTGGTCTTTGAATTAAAAATATATTTACGTGAGAATTGTTTCTCTCTTTGTTCTTGGCCAAACTTCCGAACTTGTCAAAATTTTACAAGTTCTTTTATAACTCCGAATCCTGAAATTATTGAAGATGATCCATTCCTTTGAGAAATTTCTTGAACATTCCATGCTTGGGAAATCATATCATTTGGTCTAAATAGTTTGTCATTTTTTAAACAACTTTTGGTTCAACTTATTTACGTGAGAATTGTTTCTCTCTTGATTCTTGGCCAAACTTCCGAACTTGTCAAAATTTTACTAGTTCTTTTATAACTTCGGTTCCTTCAAGCATTCAAGACGACCCAATCATTTGAGAAATTTTTCGAACATTCCATGCTCGGGAAATCGCATCATTTGGTCAAAATAGTTTGTCATTTTGTAAACAACTTTTGGTCTTTGAATTAAAAACTTATTTACCTGATAATTGTTTCTCTATTGGCTCTTGGACGAACTTAAAAGCTTGTCAAAGTTTTACGAGTTCTTTCAAAACTTCGATTTTGTAAAGCATTCGAGACGATCCATTCCTTCGGGCAATTTTTCTAACATTCCATGCTCGAGAAATCGCATCTTTTGGTCTAAATAGTTTGTTATTTTGTAAACAACTTTTGGTTTTTGACTTAAAAACTTATTTATGTGAGAATTGTTACTAATATGAGCCGTAAGGCCCAAAATCAAGCTTACGAACATGATGGGCTCAAATTTCCTTAAGGCCCAATAACGAGGTCAAAGGCCAAGCAAATTCGAGCAAGATTGAACGTGACCATCCAAGAGTTCGTTACCAAGGCCTTAGATGTGCACATGGTCGAAAAAGAAAATAAAAATTCACATTCTTGTTTTCAAGAAAATCAAGAAACCAAATCTTGGCCCAGTTTTGCCGTTCCGAACAATTTCAAGAATCAAAATCAAGATTTCAAATCTTGTAAATATTAGTCCAAGAAACCGAAGCTATGAATTTTCAAGTTTGGAAAATCAGAAGACTTGTGATGAATTTTTGGATGGGATCCAGGCATTTCTGGTTTGATATGTGTCATGGATTTCGAAGATCTATCTCTTAGCTTCAAAACACACTTTGAATAACTCGATTTTGAGTTCGGCAGCTCAAGTTATGACCGTTTTAATATAAACTGCGTGGGTAGAATTTCTAGACGTGATTATGACAAGAGTTACGAGTCTCGGGTTTTTAATTCGAGTTTAAATCATATTGGGTTTGGGCTTTAGGCCTAATTGTTATTATATATGAGCCCAATATTGTATTTATGAGCTCCTATTATTTTATTATTATTTTATTCCGAATTTTTAATAATTATTAAGTTGTTTAAGTTATTTTTGAGTTTTATGTCAATAAGAAAGTTTAGTTTAAAACTACTTCTTGTTTAGATTAATTAGAGTTCTAGTTAATTAAGAGTTTTATTTAAATTTATTTAGTTAGCCTATATATAGGCCTTGGCATTGTAAACAAAAGACACTTGATTTTTATTCTTTGATTCAATAATAATTCTCTTTGAGTTTTTCTTGAAGGGTTGCTCTTGAGTTTCTTTTAGAAGTTGTTTTAACAATCTTTTAGGTTGTGGAAATCATATTCAAGCTTTTACTTGCCAAGATCTCTTTCTTGGAGGGGACTTAGAGCCATTGAAGGGAGTTGTGGATTCTTATTGTTTCCAAGGCTTCTTAGGACGTTATATTCTCTTTTCTATCTTTGATCTATCGTTCTTTTTTGATCTAGTTTATTTCTTGCAATTTTGGGTTGTTGATTTGGTTGATTTTAGTTCTAGGTTGAAATTGCTTCAAGAGGGACGTTCCCCTACCTTGATCCATCAAGAAACACATAAAAAATTTGGAGATTCAATCTTTTCTTACTGTTTTAATCGTTCTTGCCTAAACAGTTTGTTTCCATCTTTTAAATCACTTTTAACGAATCTGTTTGTGTTTTTATTTTCCAAATCTAGTTAGGACGTTTCCTTGAGGTCCTAGGGTGGTTTCTTTCATCCAAAAAAACCCTAATTTCATTCTCTATTGGATCCTTTACCAGCCATTCTCCTTTCTTTTGTTTTAATTTTTTTTGATTCTTCTTCTTGTCAACTAATCTGTCTTTCTTTGTTTTAGTTTTAGATTACATTTGTTTAGAGCTTTAGGGTAGATTTGTGACTTTGGCAAACTATGATCCTCTTTCGCCTTCATTCCTTATCATTTGGTATAAGATTTTAGGCGTTTTTGGTTGCTTTCTAAACTGATTTCCATTACAAACAGCCAATAAGTAATTTTTACCCAAAAATTTTTCAAAAAAAAATATTATTGAGTGGGTTAAGGTTTTTCAATTGATCTAAAATTTTATATACTAATTCTTGGCACTATATTACAGTATAAAAAATATTTCCAACAAAAAAAGTGATAAAAAAAGTAGAGAAAAAAGAAAAAATGAAAAAAAAGAAAAATTTTTAAAAAAAATATTCTCTGAGTTTAATTTCGTGCTGAAAATTTCCAGATAAGAAATACATTATCTGGAGAGGCTTCTGTTTAAGTTTCATGATGTTTGGAAAACGAGAACACGTCGAACAAAGTTTGTCAAGTTGCTTCGTAGTTTTTTGGGTTTTCAAGTTTCTGCAATTTTATTGATTCTTAGTTTAGGATTTCATTTGTTTTGAATTTTTATTGTTTCTTTACACATTCTAACATGTTCTTTTTTCTTGTGTTAATAGGTTAACGAACGTTGCACATTCTTTCCTTCGTTCAACACAATTATTTAGTGTCTAGCCAATTTTGGATTCATAGTGCCATTAGGATTTCTTTGTTAGTTTTATTCTAATACATACTGATTGATTGACATAAAAACTTCTAAAGGACTCACAAGATTAATTCTTACCTCATTGAGAATTTTATTTTTGAGTGCATAACGGTGAGGTTTGTTTAATTTTTCTCTTTGAGTGTTGTGTTTTTTTCCAGATTTGTCACAATGTGTCATAGTGGAAAAGGGAGAGATAAACAGAGTGACAAACCGCTAGTTAACATCGAAAATCTTACTGGTGTCGCAACAAAGTTAGATCTCCATGATAAGTTCGAAACCATGATCAATAAGTTGCAATGAAATCTAGACCATCATGAGGAAGTAAATAGACAAAGGGATGCTCTATTTCAGACAATGAGTAATACCTTAAATCAGTTACGACCTGAGCAAAGGACTCAACATTGGGGTGCTAATGATTATGATGGGACTGAACAACCTCGTGCTCGTAGACATCAAGCTAGACGTGTCCCTCGTATGGATGATGATCCTTTGGTTACTATTAGTTGTGGGCAATATTTTTAGCTAAATCAAAGTTCTCAATTCCAGAATTTCATGGAAGGAATGGTCAAGAGACTTATTGTGAAGGAAAAGTTAATCATAAATTAGTTTTTCAATCCAAGGGGAGTTGGCCAAACCAAAAGGAGGAATACGATTGAGCTATCACCTTTTGTGTAATGTTATTGGTGTAATTCAGAAGATCGTGAGAGTTTTCGATGTCAAATTCAATATCCAACTAGAGAAGAAAGTAAGTATGAATTTGCGCCTTTTGTTGACTCTTACTCTAGTGGGAAAGAGATTTGTGATGGTGAACTTTGTGAACCGGAAAAAGATGATAATGAGAATTTTTCCCTTGAAGATGAAATAGAAGCATCATGTTCTCCTACTTAGATGTCTTATACTAAATTGAATATTCATAAATCTTGTGATGGGGATATGGGAAATGAGGAAAAATCATGTGAAAAGACTGAGAGAAAAGAGGTCCTAAGTGATAAAAGTCTACTTGATGGTCCAAATTTGGTGAGTGAAAATCCATATGAGGTAAAATTGGAGAGTTTTCAAGAGGAAAAAGAAAACGAAAAGCAAGAAAATACCCATACAAATGTGAGGAATGATTATGTTTTAACTAACCCTAACTCAAATTTGTTTGGTGGTGTTTCTTTGTTACAAGATTTCAAGGATCCATTGATGGACTTTCAATTATCTTATTCTACCATCGGGAGTGAGTAGCGGCAAGAGATCTAAGATTAACTAAGTACAATTCCTATAGGGTATTGTGTTCCCAAATGGTAAAACATGCATAGGTAAAACATGCAATTTCAAACAACATAAGCAAGCAAACATGATAAATCCTAAATCGCAATTAATTTAATATTTGACAACCCTAAGCTAACCTAAGGTTTTAAACTTAACTCAGATACCATCAAATATGACACCTCAAATCGACCGGGATAAACTGACCAGAATTCTAAGCGTTACATTAGCTACCTAAGTGACTCTTCGACTAACGACCATGCAAGACACATCCCGATCTTATAACACCTCAATCTTATCAAATTATTAATTATTTATTAATGCGAAAGCAATTTGAGAATCAATTTTAATCTTTTTATAAGTAATTTAATCTAAGGGCATTTTCATCATTTTAGCACATACGGTTAAACTAATCTGATTTTAGATCTAAACATTTATCGACCCTTTTTTAATCAATTTATGTAAGCCCTAAAATTTTCAACTTAATCCGAGTTTATTTACTATGTCTAATTCAAGTTTTAACATTAAAGACTCAATCATAACATTTTCAAACTATTAGTACTGTATCCGAATATTAAATTTAGTGCGTTTCTAACAAATTTTATCATTCACGAGTCTAATCCTAAATTTTTACCAAGTTTCCTTATCATTTAAGGCCTTAATTAGACTTATCAAGTTTCAGGACAAATTTGTAATTTAAACGGATTAGAAAACCAATTTAAAAAGACCAAAATTCAAACCCCGAAAAACCCACACCGTCGTGTGGACAGGTACACACCCCTATGAAAACTATTGAACCCATTTTTGCGAAAAAACACATTTTTAAACCCGATTTGGCCTATTCTAATGGCCAATTAAACCCAATTTAGCTACAATTAAATATCATACATATTCATACACCTTCAATTGAATTTATTAACACCAATTAAGCCTCAATTAAATAGTATTAAACAATCAATTTTATGCATATCACCCACGGATCTCCTTACTCCCAATCAGAATTAGAATTAGGCCCAGATTGAGTGGGCTGAAGCCACATGCTCCCTTATATTGCCTCAAATCAGTACCGTTGAGTGCAAACACAAGCTCAAAACTCCTTTATCAACTCTAAATCAGTCCTCCTAAAGCCTCATTGGTCACAAATAACATATCAATATAGTGAGCACTCACAAATCCTATGGCATGCCAACTATATCAAATGGATCCACCATGCTATAATGCCTATATAATCAATCAATCATAACATAGCGTCAAAATGAATATGTGAATCATGTATCATAGCCATTTTAACATCAAATTAAATCAAACATACTAATTACCAATTATAAATGTTCATTTATCATTTAAAATATCAACATACTGTGAACCAAAAACTCCAGCATACATGCTTAAATCATCATTATAGTCAACAAAGCACATAAAATCACTAGATGCTCACTTACCAACACCTAATAAAATTTTTATCACTAGGACATATATCAATAATCTTGCAAAATCAACCAACTAAAACTTAATTAAGTATTTGTAATCAGTAATTAATCATCTAATTAAGCATAAATGAAGGTCAATTTACCAAATTGCCCTTTATTAACACCTACCACAAAATCAATTCAACCCATAACCAAGTGATCAACAAACCAAATCCAAGCTTCAATTTCGATTAGCTCGATCCTCCTCAAGATTCGAAGCTTTAACAAAGATAAAATAGAGATTACCACCTTTCAAAAGCTTTAACCAGACTACACGAACTTCTCTCACAAAGTTACCTTACCGGATTTGTAACATCTAGTCGAAAACTTGAATCCTCACAAAATCGATCACTCCATCCCTCCTAAACACTTTCAAACATAAATACTAAACCAAATAAACATATATTAAGCATCAATTTCACAAAAATTCAGAAAATTGGTTTAAGAAGATGATGAAATTCGAATTTCTTTAAATTACTTTACAAAACATGTTTAATCTTGATACATAAGGTCAAAATCCTTTTAATAGATCCATTTTGAGTTGGAACATCCATTAATTTGTGGATTTCCTCTCAAAATTCAAGATCCACCATTAAAGCACCTTAAGCTCTTGAAGAAGATGTCATAGATAAAAAGTCATGTATTTATCACTCAAATCATATAAATATGTTTCTAATCATCATAAAAATAAGTTTAGAAATAGTAATTACCTTTGATTCGTTCTAGTTCCTTTGATTTAAAATCTTAATTCAAGAATCTTGAGAAATTTCAAAATATTTTTTTGCTACTTTTGTGAATAATTTCGGGTGAAAAGAGAGAGTATTTTGAGAAGAAAATTTGTTGGATCTATTCTCTGATGATATATCTTTAAAACCATGCAAAGAAAACAACTTTTAAAGATATTTCCCACATTGTTTTTAAAACTGAAACAACCTACCAAAAATTTAAAAATTGGGAAATTTGCCCAATGGTCACTCCCACATTTCCCTTACTTTATCATTTGATCTTTTCCCTCCAAAATTCTGAATTTACATGTTTATTTGCAAAATAAATAATCAAAAATTTCCCTTATTTTACAATCAAATCCAATTTAATTAATATTTAAATTTAACTCAAATTAACCCTCAATAAAAATTATTTTAAAATTCTTTTCGACCCAAATTAATTATTTTCACTAATTATTATTTAATTAATTTAAAATTATTTTTTCAAAAACATTTTTATTTTTTGGATTATTGTTTAATTGATTTTAGATGAAATTGACCTCCTAAATTAAAGTAAAAATTACTATTAACTTGATAAATTCCTAAATTCATGCTCGGAACCCGAAAAATATATTCGAAACTACTAGACCCGATTTAGAGATATTACAAAAGTCTAGTGAAATGTCATATAATTAGACTAAATTACAAGCAGTCAAACATTGTAATAGCAACATTTAATTGTAAAAGCTATTCAATAAAATGAACCACAATAAAAAAGTATCAAGCATCAGAATCATAGTATCACTCTAATACGACAAGGTAACATATAAATTAATCATTACACATTCGACACCATAAAGAACCAATTAGCCCAAGTAACCATTTACGGGAAAAATATGTTGGATACATGATTATTCATCTGAACCCAACAACGATAAGATATAAATGATAATAATACTCCACTGCGTGCAAAGCATGACTTAGCCAACTAGCACACAAAATGCGCATAGCGCAATGATACGATACTGCCAAGTGCATATAGCAGCCCATATTAACACATAATTGAAGAGCTCTATACTCTATGGCATGTCAACTATACCTTGATAACTTTCCTATAACATTTACAAGGATAAAGAATAAATATAACATTCATTTTCAATTAATGACCACATGTGCATACTTTCAATACACTAGAGTATTAAATTTATAACACATTCATAACAAGTAATTTAGAAAAATTATAAAATATTTTAAACAATAGAGAACATAAACTGTAATTAAAAACTTAGAAACAATCAAATCGCATCGACTTTCACTTTTGACGATTCACCAATCCAGTAGCAAACTAAAGACCTTCACTTCTCTAGGCTCAAATTAATCAAAATTCAATCATACTTATTCTTATTTAGAAAAAAATAAAAGATTTAACCTAAGCCTATAGTTAATAGGATTTAAACTAATCTAATCTTTTTTTAATTCATTTTAAATCAAAGTTGATCGTCTTAATCTAAACATCTAATTAAAGAATAATGAATCACATTTAAAATCATTACGAGTAAATTCAATCAAGTGAAGCCAACAAAAAGAAACTCGAGCATAACTTAAGAGATAGAAAAACAATAATTATAAGATTACATAAAGAAACATATTTTTAACTAAATTATATCAAATCCTAAAATTGAAATTAACCTAAACTAGATTCGAATTTTATTAATGTGACTAAATAAAATCAAACTTCTATTAAATAACAAAAATTGCATGAATTTAAGATTAAATTAATTCTTATTAAATATAATTCTAAATTTTCTAACTCATATTAACCAAATAAAGATCAATAATATAGTGAATCACAACATTTATTTACGAAATGTCTCAATTAATAAACTAACCTCAAAACAAGTAATTGGTTGTAGTTAACTGAAGGAGTTAAAGTAGAAAATTCAAGCGACAATGGCAGCAATGATCTGAATCAAATCGTAACAATAACTTGGAGCAAAGCAATTGATAATTTTAAGGCAAATAGCAAGCAAAAGTTGAGAAATAATAAGCAAAACAATATGTTTTTTTAGTCAATGACAGCCTAGCTTGGAAAAGGAGGCTGATTTCTACACCAAATTAGGTTTAGGGCAATTGGTTATTGGGCATTTGGGAAATTATCTATGTAAAGCCTCCCCAATTCTTCCCTTGATCAAACTAGTCCTTAAACTTTTAAAACTCTTACGTTCACTTTATAGGATTAAAACGAGGTAAACCTCGTATTTTTCTAGAATTTAGCAAAAGCTAACACAGAAAGTTTGGGAGGTTACTTGGGTGACCTTATTTTTTATGTAGGTTCATTATTTATACTATTTTATATATTATTAAAAATAATAAAGATGAAATTAGATTTAGCAAAATCGCATTTAGCAATTTTTTATCTGTTTATTAACGAAAAATCTGTTTTATATAAAGTTTTTGATTTGTTCACATTGGCAACATAAAAGTTAGGGTTTCAAATTCAACATAACATTGATCTTTTGAACCTTGAAAATAAAATGTACTTATTTTGGGCTGAACTCAATTTAAAAGAAAATTTGGGCTCAAAAATCATTTTGGGCTATGAATCAAATTCAAAATAGACTTTGGCTTAAGATTTTAAAACTCCTAATTTCACTTTTTTTTCAAGTCAATCCTTGACTCAATTTAATTCCCAATAATTACTAAAATTCAAAAATAACTAGGCTTAAGGGTGTAAAAAGCCCTCAAACTTTTTCGAAAAAAATTAAGCCTTGCCTTTTTTTTCACTCACTTTAATGGTCAATGATTAAAGTTAATGGTTAAAGGGTTTTTTTGATGCATTTTATAATTTTTTATGATTTTAATAATTTTTTACAATATTTTATATTTTTACAATCTTTATAATTTTGTTTTAAATTTTTAATAAAATTTAATATTTTTTATTATTTTTTCCACATGTCACACCATGGTTGTGACACGGGATGACTTTAACTAAAAAAAATTAGAGGCAATTAATTTTAACGGTCAACTGTTAAAGTTAACGAGCAAAGAACCTTCTTGTTACATTTGATTGTTCAAGTACGCAATTGAGTGCAAAAAAATTCAGGGGCTTAATTGCTTTTTTTGAAAAAAAATAAGTCTTTTTGATGCATTTTGAAAGTTCACGTACCCAATTAAGTGTGAAAAAAGCATGAGCTTAATTTTTTTTAAACTTTAAGGGCCTTTTTGATGAATTTAGAAATTTCAAATACCTAATTGAGTGAAAAAAAAGTAGGAGCTTAATTGGTTTTCTTGGAAAAGTTTGTGGGCTTTTTACATCCTTAAGACAAATAACTATGCTCTGGTCAGTGCTTTGTGGATTGTTTCTGTCAATGGAAAATACGGATAATCATTGGGCTTTATTGTATCCTCGAGGTTTAATTACCAGTAACTCTTTTGCTCACCATAATATAGGTGGAGACGAATAGAACCTTAAAGAAAGTGGCATTAATACACATCTTGAAGCTTTTGTTAATTTCTCATAAGTTTATTTTTATCCACACACACCAACTGTCTGTTCACACCATGGTGGAGGTGTCGATAGCCACAAGGTGAGGTGGGGTGAGGTAAATATAGTAGATAATGATTTTTTGAGGGAGGAGATCCTCAACTCTTTTTTAAGAGTAAGAGGTCTCATATGGATAGTGGCTTTGGAGGTGAGCTGACTATGGGTCCCAACCAAAAACCACTTTACTTCATAGGTTAAATAGTAAGGATGTGACGGCTCCTTTCACGAGGTGATTAGATAGAAAAGGCTATCAAGCATGTAGTTAGTGTTAGAGTGCAACAACAAACATTGGAATGTAGTGAATGTGATGGGAGAGTCTTTAGCATATCATTGGTAATATACGAACTAGCAAGAACCGTTTGATCAAATATAAGTACATTAAAATTAGAATTACAAGATAGATATTTTTTAAAACATTATTATCATGTATTCTCTAGTCTTTGAATTAAAAACTTATTTACACGAGAAACGTTTCCCTCTTGATTCTTGTCTAAACTTTTGAACTTGTCAAACTTTTATGAATTCTTTAATAACTTGGGTTCCTTAAAGTATTCATGACGATCCATTCCTTCAAACAATTTTTCGAAATTCCAGGCACGAGAAATTGCATCTTTTAGTCTAAATAGTTCGTCAATTTGTAAACAACTTCTTGTCTTTGAACTAAAAACTTATTTACGTGAGAATTGTTTCTCTCTTGGTTCCTTGCCAAACTATCGAACTTGACAAACTTTTACGATTTATTTTATAACTTCGGTTCCTTAAAGTATTTAAGATGATCCATTCCTTCGAGCAATTTTCGGACATTCCATGCTTCGGAAATCACATTATTTGGTCTAAATACATTCTCATTTTTTAAATAGCTTTTGGTCTCTGAATTAAAAACTTATTTTTGTGAGAATTGTTTCTCTCTTGGCTCTTGGATGAACTTATGTACTTGTCAAACTTTTACGAGTTCTTTCAAAACTTCGGTTCCTTAAAGTATTCAAGATGATCCATTCCTTCGAGCAATTTTCCGAACATTTCATGCTCAGGACATCGCATCTTTTGGTCTAAATAGTTCATCAATTTGTAAACAACTTTGGTCTTGGAATTAAAAACTTATTGACGTGAGAATTGTTTCTCTCTTGGTTACTTGCAGAACTATCGAACTTGTCAAACTTTTGCGATTTCTTTTATAACTTTGATTCCTTAAAGTATTCAAGACGATCCATTCCTTCGAGCAATTTCTGAAAATTCCTTGCTTGGAAAATCGCGTTATTTGGTCTAAATAGTTTGTAATTTTGTAAATAGCTTTTGGTCTTTCAATTAAAAACTTATTTATGTGAGAATTATTTCTCTATTGATTCTTGGCCGAATTTTCGAATTTGTCAAATTGTTATGAATTCTTTTATAACTTCGGTTCCATAAAATATTGAAGACGACCAATTCATTCGAGCATTTTTTGGAACATTCCATGCTCGGGAAATCGTATCTTTGGTCTAAATAGTTTGTCTTTTTTAATACAAAATTTGATCTTTGAATTAAAAACTTATTTAAGTGAGAACTGTTTCTCTCTTGCCTCTTGGATGAACTTTCGAACTTGTAAAGCTTTTACGAGTTCTTTCAAAACGTTGATTCCTTACAGTGTTAAAGACGATCCATTCCTTCGAACATTTCATGCTTGGGAAGTCGCATCATTTGGTCTTAATAGTTTGTCATTTTGTAAATAGCTTTTGGTCTTTGAATTAAACTTATTTACATGAGAATTGTCTCTCTATTGGTTCTTGGCTGAACTACCGAACTTGTCAAAATGTTACGAGTTCTTTTATAACTTCAGTTCCATAAAATATTGAAGACGACCAATTCATTCGAGTAATATTCCGAACATTCCATGCTCGGGAAATCGCATCATTTGGTCTAAATAGTTTGTCATTTTGTAAACAACATTTGGTCTTTGGATTAAAAACTTATTTACGTGAGAATTGTTTCTCTCTTGCCTCTTGAATGAACTTCCGAACTTGTAAAAATTTTACTAGTTCTTTCAAAACTTCGGTTCCTTAAAGTATTAAAGAAAATCCATTCCTTCAAGCAATTATCCAAATATTCCATGGTCGAGAAATCGCATCATTTTGTCTAAATTATTTGTCCTTATATAAAAAATTTTAATCTTTGAATTAAAAACTTATTTACGTGAGAATGGTTTCTCTCTTGGTTCTAGTCCGAACTATCAAACTTGTTTAACTTTTACGAGTTCTTTTATAATTTTGGTTCCATAATGTATTCAAGACGATCCATTCCTTCGAACAATTTTTTGAACATTCCAGGTTCGGGAATTCAGATCATTTGGTCTAAATAGTTCATCAATTTGTAAACAAATTTTGTTCGTTGAATTAAAAGCTTATTTACATGAGAATTGTTTCTCTCTTGGTTCCTTACCAAACTATCAAACTTGTCAAACTTTTGCAATTTCTTTTATAACCTCGGTTCCATAAAGTATTCAAGATGTCCCATTCATTCGAGCAATCTTCTGAATATTCCATGCTTGAGAAATCGCATCAATTGGTCTAAATAGTTTGTCATTTTGTGAACAACATTTGGCCTTTGAATTAAAAACTTATTTACAGGAGAATTGTTTCTCTCTTGGTTCTTGTCCGAACTTCCAAACTTTCCAATCTGTTACGAGTTCTTTTATATTTTTGGTTCCTCAAAGTTTTAAAGACAATCCATTCCTTGAAGCAATTTTTCAAACATTCCATGCTCGGGAAGTCGTATCATTTTGTCTAAATATTTTTCATTTTATAAACAACTTTTAGTCTTTGAATTGAAAACTTATTTACGTGAGAATCATTCCCCTCTTGGTTCTTGTCCGAACTTTCGAACTTGTCAAACTTTTACGAGTTCTTTTATGACTTCGATTCTTTAAAGTAATCAAAGCGATCCATTCCTTCGAATAATTTTTCAAGCATTTCAGGCTCGGGAAATCACATCTTTTGGTTTAAATAGTTCTTCATATTGTAAACAACTTTTGGTCTTTGATATAAAAACTTATTTACGTGTGAATTGTTTCTCTCTTGGTTCCCTTCCGAACTACTGAACTTTTACGATTTCTTTTATAACTTCAGTTCCTTAAAGTATTCAAGACGATCCATTCCTTCAAGCAATTTCCAAACATTCCATGCTCGGGAAATCATACCATTTGGTCTAAATAGTTTATAATTTTGTAAATAGCTTTTGGTCTTTGAATTAAAACTTATTTACGTGAGAATTGTTTCTCTCTTGGTTCTTGGTCGAACTTTCGAACTTGTCAAAATTTTACGACTGCTTTTATAACTTCAATTCTCTAAAGTGTTCAAGTTGACCCATTCATTCGAGCAATGTTCCGAACATTCCATGCTCGGGAAATCGCATCATTTGGTCTAAATAGTTTGTCATTTTGTAAACAACATTTGGTCTTTGGATTAAAAACTTATTTACATGAGAATTGTTTCTCTCTTGCCTCTTGGATGAACTTTCGAACTCGTAAAATTTTTACGAGTTCTTTCAAAACTTTGATTCCTTAAAGTATTAAAGAAAATCCATTCCTTCGAGCAATTATTCGAACATTCCATGGTCGATAAATCGCATCATTTTGTCTAAATTGTTTGTCATTATATAAACAACTTTTAGTCTTTGAATTAAAAACTTATTTACGTGAGAATAGTTTGTCTCTTGGTTCTAGTCTAAACTATCAAACTTGTTTAACTTTTACGAGTTCTTTTATAATTTTGGTTCCATAATGTATTCAAGACGATCCATTCCTTTGAACAATTTTCCGAACATTCCAGGTTCGGGAATTCGCATCATTTGGTCTAAATAGTTCGTCAATTTGTAAAAAAATTTTGTTCTTTGAATTAAAAACTTATTTACATGAGAATTGTTTCTCTCTTGGTTCCTTGCCGAACTACCGAACTTGTTAAACTTTTGCGGTTTCTTTTATAACCTTGGTTCCACAAAGCATTCAAGATGTCCCATTCATTCAAGTAATCTTCTGAACATTCCATGCTCGAGAAATTGCATCATTTGGTCTAAATAGTTTGTCATTTTGTAAACAACATTTGGTCTTTGAATTAAAAACTTATTTATGTGAGAATTGTTTCACTCTTGGCTCTTAGACGAACTTCTGAACTTGTCAAACTTTTAAGAGTTATTTCAAAACTTCGGTTCCTTAAAGCATTCAAGAGTATCCCTTCCTTCGAGCAATTTTTCGATTAGCCCATGCTCGAGAAATATAATCTTTTGGTCTTTTAATTAAAAACTTATTCATGTGAGAATTATTTCTCTCTTAGTTCTTGTCCGAACTTCCAAACTTTTGAATATTTTACAAGTTATTTTATATTTTTGGTTCCTCAAAGATTTCGATACGCTCCATTCCTTGGAGCAATTTTTCCAACATTCCTTGCTCAGGAAGTCACATCATTTTGTCTAAATATTTTGTCATTTTATAAACAACTTTTAGTCTTTGAATTAAAAACTTATTTACGTGAGAATCATTTTCCTCTTGGTTCTTGTTCGAACTTTCGAATTTTTCAAACTTTTACGAGTTCTTTTATAACTTTGGTTCCTTAAAGTAATCAAAACGATCCATTCCATTGAATAATTTTTCAAACGTTTCAGGCTTGGGAAATCACATCTTTTGGTCTAAATAGTTCTTCAATTTGTAAACAACTTTTGGTCTTTGACATAAAAACTTATTTATGTGTGAATTGTTTCTCTCTTGGTTCCCTTCCGAACTACCGAACTTGTCTAACTTTTGTGATTTCTTTTATAACTTTGGTTCCTTAAAGTATTCAAGACGATCCATTCCTTCAAGCAATTTTTGAACATTCCATGCTCGGGAAATCGCATCATTTTGTCTAAATAGTTTATCATTTTGTAAATAGCTTTTGGTCTTTGAATTAAAAACTTATTTACTTGAGAATTGTTTCTCCCTTCGTTCTTGGCCTAACTTTTGAACTTGTCAAAATTTTAGGACTTCTTTTATAACTTTAATTCCCTAAAGTATTCAAGATGACCCATTCATTCGAGCAATATTCTGAACATTCCATGCTTGGGAAATCGCATCATTTGGTCTAAATAGTTTGTCATTTTGTAAACAACATTTTGTCTTTGGATTTAAAACATATTTACGTGAGAATTGTTTCTCTCTTGCCTCTTGGACGAACTTCCAAACTTGTAAAACTTTTATGAGTTCTTTCAAAACTTCGGTTCCTTAAAGTATTAAAGACGACCCCTTCCTTCGAGCAATTTTTCGAACATTCCATGCTCGGGAAGTCGCATCATTTTGTCTAAATAGCTTGTCATTTTATAAACAACTTTAGTCTTTAAATTAAAAACTTATTTACGTGAGAATCATTTCCCTCTTGGTTCTTGTCCAAACTTTCAAACTTGTGAAACTTTTACGAGTTCTTTTATAACTTCGGTTCCTTAAAGTAATCAAAACAATCCATTCCATCGAATAATTTTTCAAACATTTCAAGCTCAGGAAATCACATCTTTTGGTCTAAATAGCTCTTTAATTTGAAAACAACTTTTGGTCTTTGACATAAAAACTTATTTTCGGGTGAATTGTTTCTCTCTTGGTTCCCTTTCGAACTACCGAACTTGTCTAACTTTTGCGTTTTCTTTTATAACTTCGGTTCCTTAAAGTATTCAAGACGATCCATTCCTTCGAGCAATTTCTAAACATTCCATGCTCGGGAAATCGCATCATTTGGTCTAAATAGTTTATCATTTTGTAAATAGCTTTTGATCTTTGAATTAAAAACTTATTTACTTGAGAATTGTTTCTCTCTTGGTTCTTGAACTAACTTTCGAAGTTGTCAAAATTTTATGACTTCTTTTATAACTTCAATTCCTTAAAGTATTGAAGATGACCCATTCATTCAAGCAATATTCCAAGGATTACATGCTTGGGAAATCGCATCATTTGGTCTAAATAGTTTGTCATTTTGTAAACAACATTAGGTCTTTGGACTAAAAACTTATTTACGTGAGAATTGTTTCTCCTCTCTTGCCTATTGGACGAACTTCCGAACTGGTAAAACTTTTACAAGTTCTTTCAAAACTTCGGTTCCTTAAAGTAATAAAGACGATCCATTCCTTCGAGCAAATTTTCAATTCTAGTCCTAACTATCAAACTTGTTTGTCATTATATAAACAACTTTTAGTCTTTGAATTAAAAACTTATTTACATGAGAATCATTTCTCTCTTGGTTCTAGTCCGAACTATCAAACTTGTCAAACTTTTGACGAGTTCTTTTATAATTTCGGTTGCTTAACGTATTCAAGGAGATCCATTCCTTTGAACAATTTTTCGAACATTCCAAGTTTAGGAAATCACATCATTTGGTCTAAATAGTTTGTCAATTTGTAGACAAATTTTGTTCTTTGAATTAAAAACTTATTTACATGAGAATTGTTTCTCTCTTGGTTCCTTGCCGAACTACCGAACTTGTCAAACTTTTACAGTTTCTTTTATAACTTCGGTTCCTTAAAGTTTTCAAGACGTCCCATTCATTCGAGCAATCTTTCGATCATTCCATGCTCGAGCAATCGCATCATTTGGTCTAACTAGTTTGTCATTTTGTAAACAATATTTGGTTTTTGACTTAAAACCTTATTTACGTGAGAATTGTTTCACTCTTGGCCCTTGGACAAACTTTCAAACTTTTCAAACTTTTACGAGTTATTTCAAAACTTTGGTTCCTTAAAGCATTCAAGACTAACCATTCCCTCGAGCAATTTTTCGAACAGTTCGTGCTCGAGAAATCGAATCTTTTGGTCTAAATAGCGTGTCATTTTGTAAACAACTTTTGGTCTTTGAATTAAAAACTTATTTATGTGAGAATTGTTTCTCTCTATGTTCTTGTCCAAACTTCCAAACTTTTCAATCTTTTACGAGTTCTTTTATATTTTCGGTTCCTCAAAGTTTTCAAGACGATCCAATCCTTGGAGCAATTTTTTGAACATTCCATGCTCGGGGAGTCGCATCATTTTGTCTAAATATTTTTTCATTTTATAAACAACTTTTAGTCTTTGAATTAAAAATTATTTACGTGAGAATCATTTCCCTTTTGGTTCTTGTCTGAACTTTCAAACTTGTCATATTTTTACGAGTTCTTTTATAACTTCGGTTCCTTAAAGTAATCAAAATGATCTATTCCTTTGAATAATTTTTCGAACTTTTCAAGCTCGGGAAATCACATCTTTTGGTCTAACTAGTTCTTCAATTTGTAAACAACTTTTGGTCTTTGACATAAAAACTTATTTACGTGTGAATTGTTTCTCTCTTGATTCCCTTCTGAACTACCGAACTTATCAAACTTTTGCGATTTCTTTTATAAGTTTAGTTCCTTAAAGTATTTAAGACAATCCATTCGTTCGAGCAATTTTTGAACATCCATGCTCGGGAAATCGCATCATTTGGTCTAAATAGTTTATAATTTTGTAAATAGCTTTTGGTCTTTGAATTAAAAACTTATTTACGTGAGAATTGTTTCTCTCTTGGTTCTTGGCCGAACTTTCGAACTTGTCAAAATTTTATGACTTCTTTTATAACTTCAATTCCCTAAAGTATCCAAGATGACCCATTCATTCGAGCAATATTCTGAACATTCCATTCTCGGCAAATAGAATCATTTGGTCTAAATAGTTTGTCATTTTGTAAACAACTTTTGGTATTTGAATTAAAAACTTATTTACGAGAGAAATGTTTCTCCCTTGGCTCTCGGACGGACTTTCGAACTTGTCAAACTTTTATGAATTCTTTCAAAACTTCGGTTCCTTAAAGTATTCAAGACTATCGATTCCTTCGAGCAATTTTTCGAACATTCCATGCTCAGGAAATCGCAGTATTTTGTCTAAATACTTTGTCATTTTATAAAAAACTTTTAGCCTTTGAATTAAAAGGTTATTTTTGTGAGAATCATTGCTCTCTTGGTTCTTATCTGAAGTTTCGAACTTTTCAAACTTTTACGAGTTCTTTTATAATTTCAGTTCATTAATTTATTCAAGATGCTCCATTCCTTCGAACAATTTTTCGAACATTTTAGACTCGAGAAATCGCATCATTTGGTCTAAATAGTTCATCAATTTGTAAACAAAATTTGGTCTTCGTATTAAGAACTTATTTACGTGAGAATTGTTTCTCTTTTGGTTCCTTGCCAAATAACCGAACTTGTCAAACTTTTATGATTTGTTTCATAACTTTGGTTCCATAAAGTATTCAACACGATCCATTCCTTCGTGAAATTTTCGAATGATTAGTGCCAAAGTAACATTTTTAGCCTCATTCTTAATCCATTTTTGGATGATTAGTCAATTTAAAATAATAAATTTTATGTTCATAATCCTTTAAATTCATGTTTCTATACTTAGGAAAGCATTTGAGAGCGAAAGGGGTGAAAAACAAGCGAAAATAGGACAAAAGAGCATATTTTAGGAGCCACATGAGCTGGACACAGGCCATGGACTAAATCGAAGACAAAAAGGAAAATTTGGGGCAAAAAGCATGAATGTGAAAGAGTTAGGAAGAGATTTATTGGACATAAGACTTTATTTAAATTTAAACTCTAGGATTAGTATTAAGGATTATTATTATTATATTGTTTATATTTAATTTTAATTTATCTTTTAGATTTTATAATTTATAGTTAATTTGGATTCAATTAGAGAATTATTGTTTAGATTTAATTCTAATTATCTTTTTAGAATTTAATTTGGATCCAACTAGAGATTTCCATATACGATAAATAGGGGATGGAGTGATATGAAGGAGGCACTTCCAATTTTCTGTAAAATCCTCCATTCCTCAAACCCTAGCCGTCAGAGATTATTCAAGAAAACAACTGAAGAAACACCATTGAAGCCGTCTTTGAAGCAGATCTCCATAAAGACTAAAGACCTCTTTTTAATTTCTTTTGATTTTATTACTAGTTTTTCTTCATCTTGTGGTTATATTTTCTTTGAGATGTTTTTATTTGTTAGCATGAACTAATTTTCTAAATACCTAAGGGTGATGAACCTTATTATGAATTTTGTTATTTGATTTCTTTTTTTACGCAATAAATACTTATATTTGGTTCTCAATTGTGTGGGCTTAATTCTTGATTTAGTATTTTCGGGATATTAATTCTTGTTTGATGTGCTTAAATCAGAGGTGGAATAGACCCTGTTTAAGAGTAGATCTAGCATAATTGAGTGGAGTTGCATGCAATCCTAGAAATAGGATGACATAAATCTACCGAATTAGAGTCAAATCTAATAGGGGAATCCATAGATCTAATTAATGCGACAATAGGGGTTTTAATTAGAAAGAAATTTCAATTAATCAACTTAGAGTCAATTGCTTTTATGCTTGAATAGATTTATAAGCATAATTTAGGGATTTCTACGGATCAAAATACTAAGTGAATAAATTACTTAATTTAGAATGATAATGATAGATGAAATCTAGGTGGATTCTTTCCAGGGTATTGTCTCGCTTCTTGGTATTAAAACATTTGTTATCTCTTGATTTATTCTTTGTCACACTTTTAGTTTATTAATTTATTTAAATTTAGTTTTAAATAATCACTTTATTCGATCGGTTAAATAATAGGAAGACAACTACTACTAGTACTTTTAGTTCTCATGGGAACCATATTTGTGCTCACCATAACTATACTATTAATTGATATGTGCACTTGCCTTAGTCATATTTTTAGTTAGTTTCGACTGCATCAAGTTTTTGGCACCATTTTCGGGGATTGAAATATTAGGAAAACTTTATTTCTATTACTTTAGCCATTTTTTTATTTTTATTTGCATTTTTTATTTTATTTTTTCCCATTTATTTGCTTCTAGCAGGTTCTTTTGGTTTATGACTAGAAGAAACCCGTCGGGACCATTTCTTCACAACTCTGAACTTGAAAAGACTACTCGCAAAAATCATAAAGTGGTTATAGAACCTAGGCAAGTCAGAAAACTCTAGTAGACGATAAAAAGGAAAGGTTATTACTGTGGACATAGGTGAAAATCAAAATAATCAGATTCCTCCTGTTCCCGCTACTCTTCCTGATCTTCCTACTCGTTAAACCTTGTATGATTTTACTAAGCCTTCTCTGATTGGGGCTGAAACGAGTATTGTCAGGCCGAATGTTAATGCGAACAATTTTGAAATCAAGCTTAGCATAATTCAGATGGTACAACAATATGTTCAGTTTGATGGTTAGCAAGATGAAGATCTGAATGCTCATTTGGCTAATTTTCTCGAGATTTACGACACTTTCAAAATTAATCGTGTTACTGATGACGTTATACGCTTGTGGTTGTTCCCGTTTTCATTGAGGAGCAAGACAAAACTGTGGTTAAATGCTTTACCACGTGGTTCTATCACTACTTGGGATCAAATGACTGAGAAGTTCTTGTTAAAATATTTTTGCTGACTAAGACAGCTAAGTTGAGGAATGACATCTCTTCTTCTTCTCAGTTTGATATTAAGACACTTTATGAAGCATGGGAGAGGTTCAAAGATTTGTTGAGGAGGTGTCCTCATCATGGGTTACCTTTGTGGATTCAAGTTCAAACTTTCTACAATGGTTTAAATCCCTCGACTAGACAGATGGTTGATTCAGCAGTTAGGGGAACTTTGAATAACATGACACCGGAAGAAGCCCAAGAATTTATTGAGGAGGTGACACTAAATAATTATCAGTGGCAAGTTACAAGAGTAAAACCTGTGAAGGCAGTAGGGATTTTTGATGTTAATGTTGTTTTTATGTTGGCTCATCAGGTTGAAACTCTTAATAAAAAAATTGATGGTTTTAATTTTTCTAAACAGGTACATCCGGTGATGCAATGCAATGAAAATGGAACGGGAATGATGTGTTCAAAATATTTCCATGAGCAAGCAGACTTTTTGGGTAATAATTCTAGACTCAAAATAATCCCTATAGTAATACTTATAATGCAGGTTGGAGAAATCATCCAAAATTTTCATGGGGTGGTTAAGAAACCAAAGATCACAAATCCCTCATGGTTTTCAGTAGCCACATCAACAAGAAAAAATCGAACCTTGAAGAAATGCTTGCTATATTTATTTCGGCTTTTGAAGCAAGATGTCAAAGTAAAGAGACAGCTTTAAAAAATCAACAGGCATCTATTTATGGTCTTGAAAATCAATTCGGACAGCTTGCTAAATTGGTTTCGGAAAGACAACACGGTAGCTTACCTAGTAACAATGAAACTAACCCAAAAGAGCAAATGCATGCAATCACTGTTCAAAGCGTGGAAGGGTTTGTCGAGCCTGAACAGAAGTTGAAGCTACAAGCTGTTGTGAAAAATAATGAGGTTGAGGAAAGCAAGAAAGACCATAAACCGATGCCTAGAGAATACAAACCTCGAATTCCATATCCAAAAGCATTGAAAAGAGACCACAAAAAAGAAAAATATGGTAAATTTCTTGAGCTCTTAAAAAAATTGGATATTAACTTACCTCTTGTTGAAGCTCTTTCGTAGATGCCGAAGTATGTAAAATTCTTAAAGGAGCTGTTAACTAATAAGAGGAAGTTAGATGACTTATCAACTGTGGAGTTTAATGTAGTTTACTCAGCCATTCTCCAAAACAAACTTAAAGATCCAGGGAGTTTTACTATTCCTTGTCTCATTGGTAGTTTACATGTTGATAAAGTTTTGGCTGATTTGGGTGCTAGTATAAATGTTATGACTTATAAAATGTTCAAACAACTTGGTCTGGGGAAACCTAAACCAATTAGGATGAGTATTCAGTTAGTTGACAAATCAATTAGATATCCTAGGGGCATTATTAAGGATGTACTTGTAAAGTGGATAAATTTATATTCCTTGTTGATTTTGTTGTATTGGACATGGATGAGGATGTTGAGGTACCTATGATCTTAGGTCGACCCTTTTTAGCCACTACTAGAGCTATCATTGATGTGGGTACTGGTGAACTTGTGCTTCGTGTAGGTGATGAAAAGATTACTCCTAAAGCACATGATTTTGTCAGAGTTCTGAATGAGTAAAATGATGATAATTGTTCTGTTAATGTTAGTAACCATGTGACTCAACATTCTATGCTTAAAATCACTAATGAAAGCATGATAGAGTCAATTTTGATTCAAAGTGATAGAACTCGAGTGGTAAATGAAGATCGAATGTTGTAACTCGAGGAATTAGATGAATGGCGAACGAAGTTTAATGAAAAATCAAGGAAACCCAAGGAAGAATCAACGCAAAACCATGAAGTGCATGTGAAGAGGATGAACATATTTACAGTGGGAGACAAAGTTTTATTAGACAAATTGGATCCACGAATTTTTCCTTTAGAATTCAAGTCAAGAGGATCCGATCCTTTTGTGGTAAAAATCATTTTCCCTTATGGTACAATTGAGGTAACACATCCTGATTACAGCACATTCAAGTTGAACAATCAACGTCTCAAATTTTATTGTGTTGGTAATATTGATAACAAGAGAGAGGAACTTCGGTTTCAAGATCCGCCATAACTATGAGCTTAAACAGGTAAGTCAAGCTTAGAATTTAGATAAGCGCTTCTCGGGAGGCAACTTGAGTGTTTTTATTTTTTATTTATTTATTTTACTTTCATTTTTTAAAAAAATTGAAAAAAAAATTTGAAAAAATTTGAAAAATTCAAAAAAAATAGTACATTTATTATCATTTATTTTATTTTATTATGCATTATTTTTATTCCTATGGTTGTTGTTTTTTTGTTGTTATCTCCCTCTCTTACTTGTCTTTGTCTATTTTCTTATTAGTTTGCTTGGAAAATTGCACTTCCTTTAGACTCGTTGCATTCTCATTTTTTTCCAATTCCGATGAAATCATCCTAATTCAGGGAAGTTTTAGTTCCTTTCTTCCTTATGATATTGTGCTTATTCTGCTTATATCTGTTTGTAAATTGAGGACAATGTACATCTTAAGTGTGGGGAGGTTGATTGTATATAATTGTGATAAAATCCCTGAATTATTTATTGTGTTTAAGTAATTTTCTCATACCCCATTAAAGTGATTTTTTGCTATTTGGAATTTTTATTAATTTCGTTTTGAGATTTATTTGTGAATCTTTTATGTATTGGGTGATTTAATTTTTAAGATATAGGAGAGTCAAGCATGATAAGTTGTCTTCAGAATTAAATATTTTAGGTTGTCTCCTAAATTAAATTATTATATTCAAATTTTGAAATTACAGGTTTGACATTAAAACCATAATTTTTGTGAGCTTTTGAGCCTATAGAGCATACTTTTTTTTTCATGCTCATGTTATTTTTGGTCGTGTATATGTCAACTTAATTTGTTATTCTAGAACTTGCTTTGATTTTGCATGTTGAGACCACATTATTGATTTGATATGCTGAGATGATAGAGGCACTTAGGATTTAACCCCCTTTGCCTTTAAAAAGCTTACCTAATAAATTAACCCCTAGTGAACCTCATTGAGCCTAACATCGTTTTATTCATTAAACCCATGATCCATATATTTGTGGTATATTTACCCTTTTATTGGCTCCCTTTTTGTTGAGATTTGATTTGGTTAAGTTGCCTAACTATGTTCCACCATCTGAATTGTTGAATTTTAGTGTTTTAAAAAAAAGTCGAGAAGAAAAAAATTGATTGAAAAAAAATTGAGAAAAAAAGAGAAAAAAAGAAGAAAAAGATAAAAATGTGTTTGGGCTATAATCATTAGTGTCATATACTATTGAAAAGCTCGTGTTTATTATTATTTGTGTTGATGAACTTTCTTTTAATTCAACAACTATTTGTTTTTTCTAGTTTGGTAACTTATCAACTCGATCTCGATTTTAACTAGTTCTTCATGCCTTTTCCATACCCTTAACCTTAGCCCCATTACAACCTTGTAAAGACCTTTTGATTGGTGTGTCATGTCATTTTACAGTGGTGGAGATTTGATTTTCAAGCAAGCCTATAGTAATAACATTTCGTGTTTGATTATTGAGTGCTTATTTAATGAACCTTAAACACTTTGAGTGCTTTGAGTGAATCTTTAGTAAGGATGTCAATTCTTGTTAATTTGAATTTAAGGTAATTATTTAGATAAGGGAGACACCTATATTTTTGCGCTAAAAATTTTGTAGCTTAGATTGCTTGAATATTTAGTGTTCTTTTAGATGAATTTACAATGTCTGATTGTTTGCAATTTATCCTAAAACATTATTGATGAAAATGAAGAATTGGGAAAGTAACTTGAATGTGGGTTGAGAATTTTTCTTGAGGACAAGCAAATGTTTAAGTGTGAAGATATTTGATAAGTGCCAAAAGTAACATGTTTTACCCTCATTCTTAATTTATTTTTGGATGATTAGTCTATTTAAAATAATAAATATTATGTTTATAACCCTTTAAATTCAAGTTTCTATACTTAGGAAAACATTTGAGCGCAAAAGGAGCGAAAAACAAGCGAAAACCGGATAAAAGAGCATATTTTAGGAGTCACATGAGCTGGACACATGACCATGGACTAAAGTGAAGACAAAAAAGAAAATTTGGGGCAAAAAGCTTGAATGTGAAAGAGTTAGGAAGAGATTTATTGGACATAAGACTTTATATAAATTTAAACTCTATTTTTAGGATTAATATTTAGGATTATTATTATATTGTTTATAATTAATTTTAATTTATCTTTTAGGCTTTATAATTTATAGTTTAATTTGGATCCAATTAGGGAATTATTGTTTTGATTTAATTCTAATTACCTTTTTAGAGTTTAATTTGGATCCAATTAGAGATTTCCATATACGATAAATAGGGGATGGAGTGATACGAAGGAGGCACTTCCATTTTTTTGTAAAATCCTTCATTCCTCAAACCCTAGCCCTCAGAGATTATTTAAGAAAACAATTAAAGAAACACCATTGAAGTTGTCTTTGAAGCAAATCTCCACGAAGATTGAAGATCTCTTTTTAATTTCTTTTTATTTCATTATGAGTTTTTCTTCATCTTGTGGTTATATTATCTTTGAGATGTTTTTATTCGTTAGCATGAACTAATTTTCTAAATACCTAGGGGAGATGAACCTTATGATGAATTCTATTATTTGATTTATGTTTTTACGTAATAAATACTAAGATTTTGTTTTCAATTGTGTGGGCTTAATTCTTGATTTAGTATTTCCGGGATATTGATTCTTGTTTGATGTGCTTAAATTAGAGGTGGAATAGACCCTGTTTAAGAGTAGATCTAGAATAATTGAGTGGAGTTGCATGCAATCCTAGAAATAGGACGACATAAATCTACCTGATTAGAGTCAAATCTAATAGGGGAATCCATAGATCGAATTAATGCGACAATAGGGGTTTTAATTAGAAAGAAATTTCAATTAATCAACCTAGAGTCAGTTGCTTTTATGCTTGAATAGAGGTATTAAAATACTAAGTGAATAAATTGCTTAATTCAGAATGATAATGGCAGATGAAATCTAGGTGGATTCTTTCCTGGGTATTGTCTCGCTTCTTGGTATGAAAACATTTGTTATCTCTTGATTTATTCTTTGTCGCACTTTTAGTTTATTAATTTAGTTAAATTTAGTTTTAAACATTCACTTTATTCGATCAGTTAAATAATAGGAAGACAGCTACTACTAGTACTTTTAGTCCTCGTGGGAACGATATCTGTGCTCACCATAACTATTTTTAGTTAGTTTCGATTGCATCACCATACATTCCATGGTCGGGAAATCATATCATTTGGTCTAAATAGTTTGTCATTTTATAAATAGCTTTTGGTCTTTGAATTAAAAATATATTTACGTGAGAATTGTTTCTCTCCTGGTTCTTGGTCGAACTTTCGAACTTGTCAAAATTTTATGAGTTCTTTATAACTCTGAATCCTAAAATTATTCAAGACGGTCCATTCCTTTGAGAATTTTCTCAAACATTCCATGCTTGGGAAATCATATCATTTCGTCTAAATAGTTTGTCATTTTTTTTAAACAACTTTTGGTTCATGAATTAAAAACTTATTTACATGAGAATTATTTCTCTCTTGGTTCTTGGCCAAACTTTCGAACTTGTCAAAATTTTACGAGTTCTTTTATAACTTCGATTCCTTAAAGCTTTCAACACGACCCAATCATTCGAGAAATTTTCCGAACATTCCATGCTCGGGAAATCGCATCATTTGGTCAAAATAGTTTGTCATTTTGTAAACAACTTTTGGTCTTTGAATTAAAAACTTATTTACGTGATAATTATTTCTCTATTGTCTCTTGGACGAACTTAAGAACTTGTCAAAGTTTAACAAGTTCTTTCAAAACTTCAGTTAAAGCATTCGAGACGATCCATTCTTTGGGCAATTTTCCGAACATTCCATGCTCAGTGATAAGTGCCAAAATTAAAATGCTTTAGCCTCATTCTTAATGCGTTTTTGGATGATTAATCTATTTAAAATAATGAATTTTATGTTCACAATCCTTTAAATTCATGTTTCTATACTTAGGAAAGCAGTTGGGAGCGAAAAACAAGTGAAAACCGGACAAAAAGAGCAGATTTTAGGAGCCAAACGAGTTGGACACATGGCCATGGACTAAATCGAAGATAAAAAGGAAAATTTGGGGCAAAAGTTAAATATGGAAGAGTTAGGAAGAGATTTATTGGACATAAGACTTTATTTAAATTTAAAGTTTATTTTTTAGGATTAATATTTAGGATTATTATTATTATATTATTTATATTTATCTTTTAGCCTTTATAATTTAGAGTTTAATTTGGATCCAATTAGGGAATTATTGTTTAGATTTAATTCAAATTATCTTTTTAGAATTTAATTTGGATCCAACTAGAGTTTTTTTTGTATTATAAATAGGGGATAAAGTGATATGAGAGGACACTTCCAATTTTTTGCAAAATCCTCCATTCCCAAACCCTAGCCGTTAGAGATTATTGAAGAAACAATTGAAGAAACACCATAGAAGCCGTCTTTGAAGCAGATCTCCACAAAGATTGAAGACCTCTTTCTAAATTCTTTTGATTTTATTATGAGTTTTTCTTCATCTTGCGGTTATATTATTTTTGAGATGATTCCATTTATTAGCATGAACTAAATTCCTAAATACCTAGGGGAGATGAACTCTAGGATGAATTCTGTCATTTGATTTTTGATTTTACGCAATAAATACTTAGATTGTATTCTCAATTATGTGTGCTTAATTCTTGATTTAATATTCTTGAGATATTAATTCTTATTTGATGTGCTTAAATCAGAGGAGTAATAGACCCTGTTTAAGAGTAGATCTAGCATAATTGAGTGGAGTTGCATGCAATCCTAGAAATAGGACGACATAAATCTACCGGATTAGGATTATATCTAATAGGGGAATCTATAGATCGAATTAATGCGACAATAGGGGTTTTAATCAGAAAGAAATTTCAATTAATCAACCTAGAGTGAATTGCTTTTATGTTTGAATAGAGGTATTATCATAATTTAAGGATTTTTACGGATCAAAATACTAAGTGAATAAATTGCTTAATTCAGAATGATAATGGCAGATGAAATCTAGGTGGAGTCTTTCCTGGGTATTGTTTGCTTCTTGGTATAAAAACACTTATTATTTCTTACTTTAATCTTTGTTGCACTTTTAGTTTATTAATTTAGTTAAATTAGTTCAAAACAATCACTTTATTCGATCGGTTAGATAATAGGAAGACAACTATTACTAGTACTTTTAGTCTTCGTGGGAACGATATTTGTGCTCACCGTAACTATACTATTAATTGATAGGTGCACTTGCCTTAGTCATATTTTTAGTTAGTTTCGACTGCATCAAGTTTTTGGCGCCATTGTCGGGGACTGAAATATTAGGAAAACTTTATTTCTATTACTTTAGCCATTTTTTTTGTTTTATTATTTTTAGTTTAGTTTTTCTATTTTAATTTTTCCCTTTTTGCTTTTGGCAGGTTCATTTGGTTTATGACTAGAGGAAACCCGTCGGGACCACTGCTTCACGACTCTGAACTTGAAAAGACTGCTCGCAAAAATCATAAAGAGGTTAGAGAAGCTAAGCAAAGTCAGAAAACTTTAATAGACGGTAAAAAGGAAAAGGATATTACTGTGGAGATGGGTGAAAATTAAAATAACCAGGTTCCTCCTGCTCTTCCTGATCATCCTACTCAACGGACTTTGTATGATTATGCTAAGCCTACTCTGATTGGGGCTGAAACAAGTATCGTCAGACCGAGTGTTAATGCGAATAATTTTAAAATCAAGCCGAGCATAATTTAGATGGTATAACAGTATGTTCAGTTTGATGGTTTGCAGGATGAAAATCCAAATGCTCATTTGGCTAATTTTCTCCAGATTTGTGACACTTTCAAAATTAATGGTGTTACTGATGACGCCATACGCTTACGGTTGTTCCCGTTTTCATTGAGGAGCAAGGCAAAAATTTGGTTAAATGCTTTACCATGAGGTTCTATCACTACTTGGAATCAAATGACTAAGAATTTCTTGTTAAAATATTTTTCGCTGGCTAAGACAGCTAAGTTGAGGAATGACATCTCTTCTTTTGCTCAATTTGATATTGAGACACTTTATGAAGCATGGGAGAGGTTCAAAGATTTATTGGGAAGGTGTCCTCATCATGAGTTACCTTTGTGGCTCCAAGTTCAAACTTTCTACAATTGTTTGAATCCCTCAACTAGACTGATGGTTGATTCAGTAGCTTAGGGAACTTTAAATAACAAGACACGGGAAGAAGCTCAAGAATTTATTGAAGAGGTGGCATTAAATAATTATCAGTGGCAAGTTACAAGAGTAAAACCTATGAAGGTAGCAGGGATTTATGATGTTGATGTTGTTTCTATGTTGGCTCATCAAGTTGAAACTCTAA
Organism: Gossypioides kirkii; assembly: GCA_005610355.1. NCBI lineage: Eukaryota > Viridiplantae > Streptophyta > Magnoliopsida > Malvales > Malvaceae > Gossypioides > Gossypioides kirkii. The sequence goes on from CP032250.1 coordinate 18,556,124, forward strand.
TAAAAAAATTGATGGTTTGAATTTTTCTAAGTAGGTACATCCGGTGATGCAGTGCAATCAAAATGGAGCGGGATGATGAGTTCGGAATATCTCCAAGAGCAAGCAAACTTTTTAGGTAATAATTCTAAACCTCAAAATAATCCCTATAGGAATACTTATAATGCAGGTTGGAGGAGTCACCCAAATTTTTCATGGGGTGGTCAAGGAAATCAAATATCACAAATTCCTCCAGGTTTTCAGCAACCACATCAACAAGAGCAGAAATCTAACCTTGAAGAAATGCTTTCTAAATTTATTTCGATTTCTGAAGCGAGATTTCAAAGCAATGAGACAGCTTTAAAAAATCTGCAAGCATCAATCCATGGTCTCAAAAATCAAATCAGATAGCTCGCCAAACTAGTTTCGAAAAGACCACAAGGTAGCTTACCTAGTAACACTGAAACTAACCCAAAAGAGCAGATTCATGCAATCACTATTCAAAACGTGGAAGGGTTAGTCGAGCCTGAACAGAAGCCGAAGCTAGAAGTTGTTGTGAAAAATAATGAGGCTGAGGAAAACAAGAGTATAAGTCGGTGCTTAGAGAATACAAACCTCGAATTCCATATCCAAAACCATTGAAGAGAGACCACAGAGAAGAAACATATGGTAAATTTCTTAAACTTTTTAAAAAATTGCATATTAACTTACCTTTTGTTGAAGCTCTTTCGTAGATGCCGGAGTATGTAAAATTCTTAAAAGAGCTGTTAACAAATAAGAGGAAGTTAGACGACTTGTCGACTATGGAGCTTAATGCAGTTTGCTCGACCATTCTCCAAAACAAACTACCTAACAAACTTAAAGATCCAAGGAGTTTTACTATTCCTTGTCTCATTGGAAGTTTACATATTGATAAAGCTTTGGCTGATTTAAGTGATAGTATAAATGTTATGCCTTATAAACTGTTCAAATAACTTGGTCTTGGGGAACCTAAACCCACTAGGATGAGTATTCAGTTAGCTGACAATCAATTAGATATCCTAGGGGTATTATTGAGGATGTACTTGTAAAAGTGGATAAATTTATATTCCCTGTTGATTTTGTTGTATTGGATATGAATGAGGGTGTTGAGGTACCTATGATATTAGGTCGACCCTTTTTAGCCACTACTACAGCTATCATTGATGTGGGTACTGGTAAACTTGTGCTTCGTGTATGTGATGAAAAGATTACTCTTAAAGCACATGATTTTGTTAGAGTCCTGAATGAGTATAATGATGATAATTTTTCTGTTAATGTTAGTAACCATGTGACTCAAATTTTTTTACAGGAAATCACTAATGAAAACATGATGGATTCAATTTTGATTCAAAGTGATAGAACTCGAGTGGTAAATGAAGATCGAATGTTGCAACTCGAGGAACTAGATGAATGGCGGACGAAGTTCGACGAAAAATCGAGGAAACCCAAGGAAGAACCAATGCAAAACCATGAAGTGCACATGAAGAGGATGAACATATTTAAAGTGGGAGACAAAGTGTTATTAGACAAATCAGATCCACGAATTTTTCCTTCAGAATTCAAGCCAAGAGGGTCCTCTCCTTTTGTGGTAAAAATCGTTTTCCCTTATGGTACAATTGAGGTAACACATCCTGATTATGGCACATTCAAGGTAAACAATCAACGTCTCAAATTTTATTATGTTGGTAATATTGATAATAAGAGAGAAGAACTTCAGTTTCATAATCCGTCATAACTACGAGCTTAAACTGGAAAATCGAGCTTAGACTTTAAACAAGCGCTTCTCCGGAGGCAACCCGAGTGTTTTTATTTTTATTTATTTATTTTCCTTTCATATTTTTTTAAAAAAATGGAAAAATTTTGAAAAATTCAAAAAGAATTAGTATATTTATTTTCATTTTCATTTTTTTTTGTTTTATTTTATTTTTAATTTTATTTTAATTATGCAATATTTTTATTCCTATGTTTTTTTAGTAATTATCTCCCTCTCTTACTTGTCGTTGTCTATTTTCTTATTAGTTTGTTTTGAAAATTGCATTTTCTTTAGACTCGCTGCATTCCCAGCTTTTTTTTCAATTCGGATGAAATCATCCTAATTCAGGGAAGTTTCAATTCCTTTCCTCATTATAATATTGTACTTATTCTGCTTATATTTGTTTGTACATTGAGGACAATGTACATCTTAAGTGTGGGGAGGTTGATTGTGATTGTGATAAAATCCCTAAATTATTTATTGTGTTTAAAGTAATTTTCTCATACCCCATTAGAGTGAATTTTTGCTATTTGAAATTTTTATTGATTTTGTTTTGAGATTGATTTGTGAATCTTTTATGTATTGGATGATTTAATCTTTAGGATATGAGAGAGTCAAGCATGATGGGTTGTCTTCAGAATTAAACATTTTAGGTTGTCTCCCTAAATTGAAATATTATCTTCAAATTTTAAAATTACAGGTTTCGACATCAAAACCATAATTTTTTGTGAGCTTTTGAGCCTATAGAGCATATATTTTATTTTGTGCTCATGCTATTTTTGGTTGTGTGTATGTCAACTTGATTTGTTATTCTAGAACTTGCTTTAATTATACATGTTGAGACCACATTATTGATTTGATATGCTGATATGATAGAGGCACTTAGGATTTAACCCCCTTTACCTTTAAAAAGCTTACCTAATAAATTAACCCATTAGTGAACCTCATTGAGCCTAACATCGTTTTATTCATTAAACCCATAATATTAACCCATGATTCATATATTTATGGTATATTTACCCCTTTATTAAGTCCCTTTTTGTCGAGATTTGATTTGGTTAAGTTGCCTAACTATGTTCCACTATCTGAATTACTGAATTTTATTATTTAAAAAAATCGAAAAAAATTGAAAAAAAAAGAATTGAGAAAAAAAAAGCAAAAGTGTGTTTGAGCTAGAATCATTAGTTCCATATATTGTTGAAAAGCTCACGTTTATTCTTTATTATTTGTGTTGATTTATTTTCTTTCAATTGAGCAACTGATTGTTTTTTTTTCTATTTTGGTAGTTTATCAACTTGATCTCGATTTTAACCAATTCTTCTAGCCTTTTTCATACCCTTAACATTGGCCTCATTACAACCTTGAAAAGACCTCTTGATTTGTGTGTCATGTCATTTTATAGTGGTGAAGATTTGATTTTCAAGCAAGCTTATGGTAATAACATTTAAGGTAATTATTTAATGAACCTTAAACACTTTAAGTGCTTTGATTGAATCTTTAGTGAGGATGTCAATTGTTGTTGATTTTGAATTTAAGATAATGCATTTTATGTTCATAATCCTTTAAACTCATGTTTCTATACTTAGGAAAGTAGTTGGGAGCGAAAAACAAGCAAAAACCGGACAAAAAGAGCAGATTTGAGGAGCCACACGAGCTGGACACATGACCATGGACTAAATCGAAGATAAAAAAGAAAATTTGGGGCAAAAGTGTGAATGTGGGAAGAGATTTATTGGACATAAGACTTTATTTAAATTTAAACCTTATTTTTTAGTATTAATATTTAGGATTGTTATTATATTGTTTATATTTATCTTTTAGGGTTTATAATTTAGAGTTTAATTTGGATCCAATTAGGGAAATATTTTTTAGATTTAATTCAAATTATCTTTTTAGAATTTAATTTGGATCCAACTAGAGTTTTTGCATGTATTATAAATAGGGGATAGAGTGATATGAGAGGGCACTTCCAATTTTTTGCAAAATCCTCCATTCCCCAAACCCTAGCCGTCAGAGATTATTGAAGAAACAACTGAAGAAACACCATAGAAGCCGTCTTTGAAGAAGATCTCCACAAAGATTGAAGACCTCTTTCTTAATTCTTTTGATTTTATTATGAGTTTTTCTTCATCTTGTGGTTATATTATTTTTGAGATGAATCCATTTATTAGCATGAACTAAATTCCTAAATACCTAGGGGAGATGAACCCTAGGATGAATTCTGTCATTTGATTTTTGATTTTACGCAATAAATACTTAGATTTTGTTCTCAATTATGTGTGCTTAATTCTTGATTTAATATTCTTGAGATATTAATTCTTATTTGATGTGCTTAAATCAGAGGAGGAATAGACCCTGTTTAAGTGTAGATCTAGCATAATTGAGTGGAGTTGCATGCAATCCTAGAAATAGGATGACATAAATCTACCGGATTAGGGTCAAATCTAATAGGGGAATCCATAGATCGAATTAATGCGACAATAGAGGTTTTAATTAGAAAGAAATTTCAATTAATCAACCTAGAGTCAGTTGCTTTTATTTTTGAATAAAGGTATTAGCATAATTTAGGGATTTCTACGGATCAAAATACTAAGTGAATAAATTGCTTAATTCAGAATGATAATGGCAGATGAAATCTAGGTGGAGTCTTTCCTGGGTATTGTTTGCTTCTTGGTATAAAAACACTTATTATTTCTTACTTTAATCTTTGTCGCACTTTTAGTTTATTAATTTAGTTAAATTAGTTTAAAACAATCACTTTATTCGATCGATTGGATAATAGAAAGACAACTATTACTAGTACTTTTAGTCTTCGTGGGAACGATATCTGTGATCACCGTAACTATACTATTAATTGATAGGTGCACTTGCCTTAGTCATATTTTTTGTTAGTTTCGACTGCATCACTCGGGAAATCGCATCTTTTGGTCTAAATAGTTTGTCAATTTGTAAACAACTTTTGGTTTTTCAATTAAAAATTTATTTACGTGAGAATTGTTACTGATACGAGTTGTAAGCCCCAAAATCAAGCTTATGAATGTGATGGGCTCAAATTTACTTGAGGGCTTATAACGAGGTTGAAGGCCAAGCAAATCCGAGCAAGATTAAACGTGACCATCCAAGACTTCGTTACCGAGGCCCTAGATGTGCACATGGTCGAAAAAGAAAATCAAGATTCAGTTTCTTGTTTTCAAGAAAATCAAGAATCCAAATCTTGGTCCAGTTTTTCCATTCTGAACAATTTCAAGAATCAAGAAAATCAAGATTTAAAATCTTGGAAATCTTGGTCCAAGAAACCGAAGCTATGAATTTTCAAGTTTGGAAAATCAGCAGACTTACGATGGCTTTTTGGATGGGATCTAGGCATTTCTGGTTTGCTATGCCTCATGGATTTCAAAGATCTATCTCTTAGCTTCGAAACGCACTTTGAATCAATCGATTTTGAGTTCGGGAGCTCAAGTTATGACCGTTTTAATAAAAACTGCGTGGGCAGAATTTCTGGACATGATTATGACAGGAGTTACGAGTTTCGAGATTTTAATTTGAGTTTAAATCATATTGGGTTTGGGTTTTAGGCTTAATTTTTATTATATATGAGCCCAATATTGTATTTATCAACTCCTATTATTTTATTGCAAATTTTTAATAATTATTAAGTAGTTTAAGTTATTTAGGAGTTTTATGTCAACAAGAAAGTTTAGTTTAAAACTACTTCTTGTTTCGATTAATTAGAGTTCTAGTTAATTAAGAGTTTTATTTAGATTTATTTAGTTAGCCTATATATAGGCCTTGGCATTGTAAACAAAAGACACTTGATTTTTATTCTTTGATTCAATAATAATTCTCTTTGAGTTTTGCTTCAAGAATTGCTCTTGAGTTTCTTTTAAAAGTTGTTTTAACAATCTTTTAGGTTGTGGGAATCATATTCAAGCTTTTACTTGCCAAGATCTCTTTCTTGGGGGGGGGGGGGAATTAGAGCCATTGAAGGGAGTTGTGGATTTTTATCGTTTCTAAGGCTTCTTAGGACGTTATCTTCTCTTTTCTATCTTTGATCTATCATTCTTGTTTGATCTAGTTTATTTCTTGCAGTTTTGGGTTGTTGATTTAGTTGATTTTAGTTCTAGGTTGAAATTGCTTCAAGAGGGACGTTCTCCTACCTTGATCTGTCAAGAAACACATAAAAACTTTGGAGATTCAATCTTTTCTTACTGTTTCAATCGTTCTTGCCTAAGCAGTTTATTTCCATCTTTTAAATCACTTTTAACGAATCTGTTAGTGTTTTTATTTTCCAAATCTGGTTAGGACGTTTCCTTGAGGTCCTAGGGTGGTTTCTTTCATCCAAAAAACCCTAATTTCGTTCTCTATTGGATCCTTTACCAGCCATTCTCCTTTATTTTGTTTTAATTTCGTTTGATTCTTCTTCTTGTCAACTAATCTGTCTTTCTTTATTTTGGTTTCAAATTACATTTGTTTAGAGCTTTATCTGCGATTTTGGCAAACTATGATCCTTTTTGCCTTCATTCCTTATCATTTGGTATCATATTTTAGGCGTTCTTGGTTGCTTTCTAAACTTATTTCCATTACAAACAACCAATAAGTAATTTTTACCCAGAAATTTTAAAAAAAAAAAAAATTTGAGTGGGTTAAGGTTTTTCAATTGATCTAAAATTTTATATACTGATTCTTGGCAATATATTATAATATAAAAATTATTTAAAACAAAAAAGCGATAAAAAACGTGGAGAAAAAAGGAAAATACGAAAAAAAGAAAAAAAATTTAAAAAATATTCTCAGGGTTTAATTTCGTGCTAAAAATTTCCAGATAAGAAATACATTATCTGGAGAAGCTCCAGTTTAAGTTTCATGATGTTTTGAAATCGGGAACACCTCGAACGAAGTTTGTCAAGTTGCTTCGTAGTTTTTTTGGGGTTTTCAAGTTTCTTCATTTTTAATGATTCTTAGTTTAGGATTTCATTTCTTTTGACTTTTTATTGTTTCTTTACACATTCTAACACGTTCTTGTTTCTTGTATCAATAGGTTAACGAACGTTGCACATTCCTTCCTCTGTGCAACAAATTATTTGGTGTCTAGCCAATTTTGGATTTATAGTGCCATTAGGATTACTTTGTTAGTTTTTTTCTAATACGTCCCGATTGATCGACATAAAAACTTCTAAAGGACTCACAAGATTAATTCTTACCTCATTGAAAATTTAATTTTTTGAGTGCATAACGGTGAGGTTTGTTTAATTTTTCTCTTTGAGTGCTGTGTGTTTTTCCAGATCTGTCACAAGGTCTCATAGTGGAAAAGGGAGAGATGACCAGAGTGACAAACTGCTAGTTAACATCAAAAATCTTGCTGGTGTCACAACAAATTTAGATCTCCATGATAATTTTGAAACCATGATCAATAAGTTGCAATGAAGTCTAGACCATCATGAGGCAGTAAATGACAAAGGGATGCTCTATTTCAAACAATGAGCAATACCTTAAATCAGTTGCGACCTGAGAAAAGGACTCAATATTGGGGTGCTAATGATGATGCTAGGATTGAACAACCTCGTGCTCGTAGACATCAAGCTAAGCGTGTCCCTTGTATGGATGATGATCCTTTGGTTACTACTAGTTGTGCAATATTTTTAGCTAAATCAAAGTTTTCAATTCCAGAATTTCATGGAAGGAATGGTCAAGAGACTTATTGTGATGGAAAAGTTAATCATAAATTAGTTTGTCAATCCAAGGGGAGTTGGCCAAACGAAAGGAGCAATACAATTAAGCTATCACCTTTTGTGTAATGTTATTGGTGTAGTTCAGAAGATCATGAGAGTTTTCAATGTCCAATTGAATATCCAACTAGAGAAGAAAGTAAGTATGAATTTGCGCATTTTGTTGACTCTTATGGATGATGATCCTTTGGTTACTACTAGTTGTGGGAAATTTTTTTTTAGCCAAATCCTACCCCAATAACAATTTATATTACAAAGAACATGCATAGGTAAAACATGCAGTTTCAAACAACATAAGCAAGCAAATATCATAAATCCAAAATCGCAATTAATTTAATATTTGACAATCTTAGGCTAACTTAAGGTTTTAAACCTAGCTCTGATACCATCAAATGTGACACCCTAAACCCGACCTGGACGAATTGGACCAAATTCTAAGCGTTACATTAGCAACCTAAGTGACTTTTCGGCTAACGACCACGCAAGACACAGTCGGACCTTATAACACCTCAATCTTATCAAATTATTAATTATTTATTAATGCAGAAGCAATTTCAGAATCAATTTTAATCTTTTTATATGTAATTTAATCTAAGGACATTTTCATCATTTTACCACCTACGATTAAACTAACCCGATTTTAGAAATAAACATTTACCGACCCTTTTTTAGTCAATTTATGTAAGCCCTAAAAATTTTAACTTAATCCGAGTATATTTACTATGTCTAATTCAAGTTTTAACATTTAGGACTAAATCGTAACATTTTGAAACTATTAGTACTATATTCAAATATTAAATTTAGTGTGTTTCTAACAAATTTTATCATTCACGAGTTAATCCTAAATTTTTACCAAGTTTCCTTATCATTTAAGGCCCTAATTAGACTTATCAAGTTTCAGGATAAATTTGTAATTTAAATGGAATAGAAAACCAATTTAAAAAGACCAAAATTCAAACCCCTAAAAACCCACACGGTCATGTGGACAAGCACATGCCCGTGTGAAAACCACTGCACTTATTTTTGTGAAAAAACTCATTTTTAAACCCGATTTTGCCTATTTTAATGGTCAATTAAACCCAATTTAGCTATGGTTAAATATTATACATATTCATACACCTTCAATTGAATTTATTGATACCAATTAAGCATCAATTAAATAGTATTAAACAATCAATTTTATGCATATCACCCACCGATTAATTCAAACAAGTGGCGTACTGTCGCTAATAAACCACTCCATGAAAGCTTCATTTAAATAATTGTTAGTATAACCATCATGCCTTACACACCGTATTATCAAGCACTGTAAATTATTCAATAATTAAACTCAAACATGCATATATGATATTATAAAACCATCAAAAATTAAAAATGTCCAAGTCTAATTACAACCAAATACTAAATCCGGGGGGTTCCACAATGCCCGATTACAGTCTTTAAAAGGTGTAACTAAATCTCTACCGAGCCTTAATCTATTGGAACTCTCTCATTCAGCTCCTCAGCTCCTCAATCCCGTCAGATATCTGCACAAATGTGAGGGTGTGAGCTTAGAAAGCCTAGTGAATGTTAATAAAAACGACAAGTAAATTAGCACCATAATTCTGCTTAAATCGAAGCCATTCAAATACCAATTTTCAGTCACAATATCAGTCCATAATAGTTCAATGTCATATGCTTAACCATGTATCAAAAATCATAATTAATCATGACATACAATCATTAATTTAGCATGTAACATTTCATACATTTATATTGGCATATACAATCATGGCTTAATCAGGTGATCATACATCGAATAAACGGATCTCTTTACTCCCAATCAGAATTAGAATCAGTCCCCGATTTAGTGGGCCAAAGCCACACTCTCCCTTATATCTCCTCCAATCAGTCCCGTTGAGTGCAGACACAAGCTCAACACTCCTTTATCTACTCTAAATCAGTCCTCCTAGAGCCTCATTGCTCACAAATAACATATCAATATTGTGAGTACTCATAAATCCTATGGCATGCCAACTATATCCAATGGATCCACCATGCTATACTGCCAATATAATCAATCAATCATAACATAGCGTCAAAATGCATATGTGAATCATGTAACATAGCCATTTTAACATCAAATTAAATCAAACATACCAATTACCAATTATAAATGTTCATTTTTCATTTAAAATATCAACATACCGTGAACCAAAAACTCCAGCATACATGCTTAAATCATCATTATAGTCAATCCAATCAAAGCACATGAAATCACTAGATGCTTACTTACCAACATCTAATAAAATTTTCATCACTAGGACATATATCAATAATCTTGCAAAATCAACCAACCAAAACTTAATTAAGTATTTGTAATCAGCAATTAATCATCTAATTAAGCATAAATAAAGGTCAAATTACCAAATTGCCCTTTATTGACACTCACCACAGAATCAATTCAATCGCAATCAAGTGATCAACAAAGCAAATCCAAGCTTCAATTTTGATTAGCTCGATCCTCCTCAATATTCAGAGTTTTAATAGAGATAAAATAAAGATACCACCTTTCAAAAGACATATTAAACGCAAATATTCATCAACCAGACCACACTAATTTCTCTCACAAAGTTACCTCACCGGATTTGTAACATCTAGTCGAAAACTTGATTCCTCTCAAAATCGATCACTCCAACCCTCCTAAACACTTTCAAACATCAATACTAAACCAAATAAATATATATTAATCATCAATTTTACCTTTAAATCAATTTCACAAAAATTCGAAAAATCGGTTCAAGAAGATGATGAAATTCAAATTTCTTTAAATTACCTTACAAAACATGTTTAATCTTGATAAATAAGGTCAAAAACCTTTTAATAGATCCATTTTGAGTTGGAACATCCATTAATTTTTGGATTTCCTCTCAAAATTCAATATCCACCATTAAAACACCTTAAGTTCTTGAAGAAGATGACATAGATAAAATATCATGTATTTATCATTCAAATCATATAAATATATTTCTAATCATCATAAAAATAAGTTTAGAAATAGTAATTACTTTTAATTCATTCTAATTCCTTTGATTTAAAATCTTAATTCAAGAATCTTGAGAAATTTCAAAATATTTTTTTGCTACTTCTGTGAATAATTTCAGGTGAAAAGAGAGTATTTTGAGAAGGAAATTTGTTGGATCTATTCTCTAATGATAGATCTTTAAAACCATGCAAAGAAAACGAATTTTAAAGCTATCTAATCTTATGTAAATGGTGTGAAAAGTAAGCTAGTTATATTATTTTTAAAGTTGAAACAACCCACCAGAAAATTTAAAAATTGGGAAATTTTCCAATGACCACTCCCACATTTCCCTTACTTTACCATTTGATCATTTCCCTCCAAAATTCTAAATTTAGAGGTTTATTTGCAAAATAAATAGTCCAAAATTTCCCTTATTTTACAATCAAATCCAATTTAATTAATATTTAAATTTAACTCAAATTAACGGTCAATAAAAATTATTTTAAAATTCTTTTCGACCCAAATTAATTATTTTCACGAATAATTATTTAATTAATTTAAAATTAATTTTTCAAAAATATTTTTATTTTTTCGGATTATTTTTTAATCGCTTTTAGATGAAATTGATCTCCTAAATTAAAGTAAAAATTACTATTAACTTGATCGATTCCTAAATTTATGCTCGGAACTACTAGACCCGGTTTAGAGATATTAAAACTCTTCCCCTCTAAAAAAAATTCGTCCTCAAAATTTTACTTGAATCGAACAGGCACGAATACTGACGTTGCATCACATCTTCTGATTCCCATGTGGCTTCCTCAGTTTTATGGTTGCGCCACAAAACTTTCACCAACAGAACCGTCTTATTGTGTAACACCTTAACCTCACGATCTATGATTGTAACTGGTTCCTCCTCGTACGAAAGAACAGACCTAACCTCGATCTCCTCAACTGGCATAACGTGAGAAGGATCATATCAGTACTTCTATAACATCGAGACATGGAAGACTTCATGAATACAATCCAGCTCAGGCGACAACAACAGACGATAAGCAACCGGTCCAATCCTCTCAACAACCTCATAAGGGCCAATGAATCTCGGACTGAGCTTACCTTTTCACTTGAACCTCATAACTTTCTTCCATGGTGAAACCTTTAAGAAGAACTTATTCCCGACCTGATACTTATATACCTCAATGTTTGAGGTCAGCATAATACTTCTGCCAATCAGAAGCAGCTTTTAACCGATCGCAAACAAGTCATGCCTTATCCTCAACTTCTTTAACCAACTCCGAAACCAAGCTCCTCTTCTCTTCTATAACGGACCAGCACAGAGGAGTCCTACACCTCCAACCATACAAAGCCTCGAATGGTGCCATCTGAATACTCTTCTGGAAGCTATTATTATAAGCAAACTCGGCTAATGGCAATTGATGATCCCAACTGCCTCAAAAGTCGATAACACAACTACAAAGCATGTCCTCAAGAACCTGAATCACCCTCTCGAATTGTCCATCGGACTGTGGATGATAAACTAAACTGACATGAAGCTTTGAACCTAAAGCTTCGTCTAGCCCCTTCCAAAATCTCAAAGTAAATCACGAATTTTAGTCTATTATGATCAAAACAGGAACTCCATGAAGACGAACAATCTCTCGGATATAGAGCTCAGCTAACTAATGCAAACTAAACGTCGTACGGGCCAGAAGAAAATGACCAGACATCGAAAATCTATCCACAATCACCGAGATAGAATCCTTACGAGTCGGAGTCAAAGGCAAACCTAAAACAATGTCCGTCGTAATCCACTCCCATTTCCACTCAAGAATCTAATTAGGCTAAAGTAAACCAGACGGACACTGATGCTCGACTTTCACTCTCTAACAAACCAAACATCTCACAACAAAGCTACCAACACCAAACTTCAACCTAGACCACTGATACAAAACCCAAAGATCCTATTACATCTTGTTCCCACCGGGATGCATAGAATAAGGACTGCTATGTGCCTCGGTAAGAATCAAGTGCCTCAGATCCTCATCCTTCGGAATGCACAAAAGACCTCGAAAACACTAAACACCATCAGAGTTGAGATCATAATCTCTCTGAACTCCCTACTCAACCTGACGAATCTAACAGGCCAAATCTCATCAAAAGGCTGAGTCTCACGAATCTGTTGCAAAAGAACCAACCTCACTTGAAGTTCAGCCAATAGGCCACCATCCTCCAAAATAGGTAGCCTCGTAAACATAGCCCTCAAATAGACCAAAGACTTGTGACTCAGAGCATTTGCGACGACATTCACTTTACTCGGATGGTACTCGATTACACAATCATAGTCCTTCAACAACTCAATCCAATGCCTCTATCTCAAGTTCAACTCTTTTTGGGTTAGGAGTAACTTAAGACTCTTGTCATTGGTGTAAATCACACACCTCTCACCGAACAGATAGTGACTCCAAATCAAGAGCGCGAAGACCACGACAACATACTCCAAATCATGAGCAGTATAGTTACACACATGCAGCCTCAACTGCCTCGACGCATAAGCAACTACCCTACCCTCCTACATCAAAACACAACCCAGTCTTGTATAAGAAGCATTACTGTAGATGACATACTTCTTACCGGATTTCGGCTGTGTCAACACAGACGCTTCGGTTAAACTGACTTTAGCTTCTCGAAATACTTCTGCCTCTAATCAATCCACTCAAAGATAGTGTTCTTCTGAAGCAGCTTCGTCAAAGGAGAAGCAATGCTTGAAAACCACTTGACAAAGCACGATAATAACCAACAAACCCAAAAAAACTCTTGACCTTAGAAATAGACCTCGACAACTTCCAATACAAAATCGCTTCAACTTTTTTTGGATCAACCCAGATACCCTCAACTAAAACGACATGACCCAAAAACACCACCTCTCGAAGCCAAAACTCGCACTTACTCAACTTCGCATACAATTGCTTCTCCCATAAATCTTACAAAACTACCCTCAAGTGCTCATGTGCTCATCCTCAGATCGGGAATACACCAATATATCGTCTAAGAATACCTCCACGAATCGATCCAAGTAGGAGTGGAAAAGTCTGTTCATCATATCCATAAACGCGGCAAGTGCATCCGTCAATCCGAATGGCATGACAAGAAACTCGTACTGACCATACCGAGTCTTGAAACCAATCTTCATCACATTTGAATCCTAAACCTTCAACTGGTAGTACCAAAATCAGAGATCAATTTTTGAGAAAACCAAAGTTCCCCAAAACTGATAAAAAAGATCATCAATCCTCGGCAACGGATACTTATTCTTGATGGTTAACTTATTTAGCCTGCGATAGTCGATGCATAGCCTTAAAGTCCCATCCTTCTTCATAACGAACGACACCGGTGCTCCCCACAGAGACACTAAGATGAATAAACCCACGATCCAAAAGCTCTTGCAACTGTAGCTTCAACTATTTCAATTCCTTCGGTGCCATACAGTAGGGTGTAACATACACCGAAGAAGTATTGGGATAGAGCTCAATACCAAACACAACTTCTCTATCCGACAGTAAACCAGGCAACTTCTTAGAAAACACATCCAAAAAATCACAAACAGCCCGAATCTCATCTAACCTCATCTCCCTACTATCGGCATTTATGACATAGGCTAGATAAGCTTCGCAACCTTTCCAGACCAACTTCTCAGCTCGAAGCGAAGATATCACATTCGACAACAACTCAAACTTCTCTCCCACAACAACCGTTTCGAAACCACCAGCACCACACAAAGTCACCGACTTCTCCTCGTAATCCACCTTCGCCTAATGCTCAGACAAACAATCCATTCCAAGAATGACATCGAAATCCTAAAATAATAATTGAAGCACATCAATCGAAAACACTTATCCCTGAACCATCAGAGGACAACGACAATATACCCAATCCACCACTACACTATCACCTAGAGGGCTCTTAACCAAAACATTCGAACTAGAAGTTTCTATAGCAATCCGTAACTCTCTAACTACATCTCTCAAAATAAATGATCTCGTCGGATCAGAATTAACTAAAGCTAGAAGTGGAAAAGACTGTAGTATGAAAGTACCTATGATAACATCAGTGGCCTCTCTAGTCCAGGGCTCCTTCATTGTATAAACTCTGGTAAGACCACCATCACCACCTCAAACAGCACAACGCTGACCAATACCTCTACCATGGCCTCTACCTCGAGCTGGAGCACGTGCAACAGGTAGATCGCTAACAACAAGCGCTCTCCTCGGGCAATCGCTAACTCGATACTCTAACGAACCACAAGTCAGACAAGCACCCATCAGCAGGACTAGCCTCAACTCTCGCGGCCTGTCTATCCAGACTACAACCACTAGCAACACGTAATCCAAATCTACCAAAACAACCTCTCTTACCCTTACGACCAGAACTACTAGTAAAATCAGTTGTCCTCTTAATAGCTTCAGACGAAACAACTTTATGCTCCTCGCCCAAAGTCTCCTCAAATGCATGAGCCTTCTCAACTAACTTGTCGAAGACCTCAAAAATTTCAGTAACCAAATAGAGTTTAATCTCGCAGTTCAGTCTGAACCTGAACCTCTTCCAACAGCTCACCTCATGAGCCACCAACTCGGGAGCGTGCTGGCTCAACCGAACAAACTCACCCTCGATAAGATCCACAAACTCCATTCTCTTAGTGTCGATATATTACTCGCCCATGAACTTCCTCTAGAACAATGAGTCAGAGCAGCGTTGGCACCAACGATACGTTGTAGTGCCTCGACCATCTTTGACATGAAGTGCTTGACGCGGTCCATTTGAGCATCATCTCGTGGCGGCTCATCATCCTCCATACTACCCCGATCGCGATGTGGAGGCATAACGACTATCGTATACAAAATATAAGAGCAAAGAAAATGTACTAGGAGTAAGTAGCAACAAGAGATCTAAGATTAACTAAGTACAATTCTTATAGGGCATTGTGTTCCCAAATCCTACGCTAGTAACAATTTATATCAAAAAGAACATGCATAGGTAAAACACGCAGTTTCAAAAAAAATATGCAAGCAAGCATCATAAATCTAAAATCGCAATTAATTTAATATTCGAAAACCCTAGGATTACCTAAGGTTTTAAACCTAACTCTAATACCACTAAATATGACACCCCAAACCCGACCAGGACGTTACATTATATGTAACACCTAAGTGACTCTTTGGCTAACGACCACCCAAGACACAGCTAGACCTTATAACACCTTAATCTTATCAAATTATTAATTATTTATTAATGCGAAAGCAATTTGTGAACTAATTTTAATCTCTTTGTATGTAATTTAATCTAAGGACATTTTCATCATTTTACCACCTATGGTTAAACTAACCCGATTTTAGATCTAAATATTTACCGACCTTCTTTTAGTCAATTTATGTAAGCCGTAAAAATTTCAGCTTAATCCAAGTTTATTTACTATGTCTTATTCAAGTTTTAACATTAAGGACTAAATCGTAACATTTTTAAACTATCAGTACTATACCTAAATTTTAAATTTAGTTTGTTTCTAACAAATTTTATCAATCACGAGTCTAATCCTAAATTTTTACCAAGTTTCCTTATCATTTAAGGTTGTAATTAGACTTATCAAGTTTTAGAACTAATTTTTAAATTAAACGGATTAGAATACCAATTTAAAAAGACCAAAATTCAAACCCCCAAAAACCCACACGGCCTCGTGTGAAAACCACTACACCAATTTTTGCAAAAAACTCATTTTTAAACCTGAATTTACGTATTTTAATGGTCAATTAAACCCGATTTAGCGACGATTAAATACCATACTTATTCATACACCTTCAATTGAATTTATTAACACCAATTAAGCCTCAATTAAATAGAATTAAACAATCAACTTCATGCATATCACCCACCGATTAATTTAAACAACTGGCGTACCATAGTCGCTAGTAAACCACTCCATGGAAGCTTCATTTAAACAATTGTTAGTGTAATGATCATGCCTTACACACTGTGTTATCAAGTAACAATGCACTGTAAATTATTCAATAATTAAACTCAAACATTCATATATGATATTATAAAACCATAAAAATTAAAAATGTCAAAGTCTAAATACAACCAAAATTAAACTAAGTCCCGAGAGTTCCACAATGCCCGATTACAGTCTCTAAAATGTGTAAATAAATCTCTACCGAGCCTTAATCTCTTGGAACTCTCTTGTTTGGCTCCTCAGCCCTTCAATCCCATCGGATATCTGCATGAATGTGAGGGTGCAAGCTTAAAAAGCCTAGTGAATGTTAATAAAAATGACAAGTAAATTCGCACCCAAATCATGCTTAAATTGAAGCCAATCAAATACCAATTTTCAGTCACAATATCAGTCCATAATAGTTCAATGTCATATGCTTAACCATGTATAAAAAATAACAATTAATCATGACATACAATCATCTATTTAGCCTATAATATTTCATACATTTATATTGGCATATACAATCATGGTTTAATCAGGTGATCATACATCAGATAAATGGATCTCCTTACTCCAAATCAGAATCAGAATCAGTCTCGGATTGAGCGGGCCAAAGACACACGCTCCCTTATATCGCCTTAAATCAGTCCCGTTAAGTGGAAACACAAGCTCAACACTCCCTTATCTACTCCAAACCATTCCTCCTAGAGACTCATTGCTCACAAAAAAAACATATCAATATGGTGAGTACTTAGAAATCCTATGGCATGCCAACTATATCCAATGGATCCACCATGCTATAATGCCAAAATAATCAATCACTCTTAACATAATTTCAGTCAATAATGTGCTCAATTTAAAGTGTCAAAATGCATATGTGAATCATGTAACATAGCCATTTTAACATCAAATTAAATCAAACATACCAATTACCAATTATCAATGTTCATTTATCAATTGAAACATCAACATACCATGAACCAAAAACTCTAGCATACATGCTTAAATCATCATTATAGTCAACCTAATCAAAGCACATAAAATCACTGGATGCTAACTTACCAACTCCTAATAAAGTTTTCATCACTAGGACATATATCAATAATATTGCAAAATCAACCAACCAAAACTTAATTAAATATTTGTAATTAGTAATTAATCATTTAATTAAGCATAAATGAGGGTCAGTTTACCAAATCTCCCTTTAATAACACCTACTGCAGAATCATTCAACCACAATTAAGTGATCAACCAAGCAAATCCAAGCTTCAATTTCGATTAGTTCGATCCTCTTCAAAATTCGGAGCTTCAATAGAGATAAAATAAAGATTACCACCTTTCAAAAGATATATTAAACACTTAGTCACTAGTAAACCACTCCATGGAAGCTTAATTTAAACAATTGTTAGTGTAATCATCATGCCTCACACACCGTGTTATCAAGCAACAATACACCGTAAATTATTCAATAATTAAGCTCAAACATGCATATATGATATTATAAAACCCTAAAAAATTAAAAATGTCCAAGTCTAAATACAACCAGAATTAAACTAAGTCCCGGGAGTTCCATAATGCTCGATTACAGTCTGTAAAACGTGTAATTAAATCTCTACTGAGCCTTAATCTCTTGGAACTCTCTTGTTTGGCTCCTCAGCCCCTCAATACCATCGGATATCTGCATGAATGTGAGGGTGCAAGCTTAAAAAGCCTAGTGAATGTTAATAAAAACGACAAGTAAATTAGCACCCAAATCATGCTTAAATTAAAGCCAATCAAATACCAATTTTCAGTAATAGTTCAATGTCATATGCTTTACCATGTATAAATAATAATAATTAATCATGACATACAATCATCTATTTAGCATTAATATTACATACATTTATATTGGCATATACAATCATGTCTTAATCAAGTTATTATACATTGGATAAATGGATCTCTTTACTCCAAATCAGAATCAGAATCAGAATCAGTCTCGGATTGAGAGGGCCAAAGCCACACGCTCCCTTATATCGCCTCAAATCAGTCCTGTTAAGTGGAGACACAAGCTCAACACTCCCTTATCTACTCCAAACCAGTCCTCCTAGAGCCTCATTGCTCACAAAAAACATTTCAATATGGTGAGTACTCACAAATGCTATGGCATGCCAACTATATCTAATGGATCCACCATGCTATAATGCCAAAATAATCAATCACTCTTAACATAATTTCAGTCAATAATGTGCTCAATTTAAAGTGTCAAAATGCATATGTGAATCATGTAACATAGCCATTTTAACATCAAATTAAATCAAACATACCAATTACCAATTATCAATGTTCATTTATCTATTGAAACATCAATGTACCATGAACTAAAAACTCCAGCATACATGCTTAAATCATCATTATAGTCAACCTAACCAAAGCACATAAAATCACTAGATGCTCACTTGCCAACTCCTAATAAAATTTTCTTCACTAGGACATATATCAATAATCTTGCAAAATCAACCAACCAAAACTTAATTAAATATTTGTAATTAGTAATTAATCATTTAATTAAGCATAAATGAGGGTCAGTTTACCAAATCTCCCTTTAACAACACTCACCACAGAATCAATTCAACTACAACTAAGTGATCAACCAAGCAAATCCAAGCTTCAATTTCGATTAGTTCGATCCTCTTCAAAATTCGGAGCTTCAAGAGAGATAAAATAGAGATTACCACCTTTCAAAAGATATATTAAGCACAAATTTTCATCAACCAGACTTCATGAATTTCTCTCACAAAGTTACCTTACTGGATTTGTAACATCAAGTCGAAAACTCGATTCCTCACAAAATCGATCTCTCCAACCCTCCTAATCACTTTTAAACATCAATACTAGACCAAATAAACATATATTAAGTATCAATTTCACAAAAATCCAGAAAATTGGTTCGTGAATATGATGAAATTCGAATTTCTTTAAATTACCTTACAAAACATGTTTAATCTTGATAAATAAATCAAAAACCTTTTAATAGATCCATTATGAGTTGGAACATCCATTAATTTGTGGATTTCCTCTCAAAATTCAAGATCCACCATTAAAGCACCTTAAACTCTTGAATAAGATGACATAGATAAAAACTAATGTATTTATCACTCAAATCATGTAAATATGTTTCTAATCATCATAAAAATAAGTTTAGAAATAGTAATTACATTTGATTCATTCTAAATCTTTTGATTTAAAATTTTGATTCAAGAATCTTGAGAAATTTCAGAATATTTTTGGCTACTTTTGTGAATAATTTCGGGTGAGAAAATAAAATATTTTGAGTAGGAAATTTGTTGGATTTATTCTTTGATGATAGATCTTTCAAACCATGCAAAGAAAACAAATTTTAAAGCTCTCTAATCTGATGTAAATGGTATGAAAAGTGGGCTAGTTACATTATTTTTAAAGCTGAAACAACCCACCAGAAAATTTAAAAATTGATAAATTTGCCTAATGGCCACTCCCACATTCCCCTTACTTTACCATTTGATCTTTTCCCTCCAAAATTCCGAATTTAGAGGTTTATTTGCAAAATAAATACTCCAAAATTTTCGTATTTTACAATTAAATCCAATTTAATTAATATTTAAATTTAACTCAAATTAACCACAAATAAAAATCATTTTAAAATTATTTTTAAACCCAAATTAATTATTTTCACTAATAATTATTTAATTACTCTAAAATTAATTTTTCAAACATATTTTTATTTTTTCGGATTATTGTTTAATCGATTTTAGATGAAATTGACCTCCTAAATTAAATTAAAATTTACTCTTAACTTCGATAAATTCCTATATTCACGCTCGAAACCCGAAAAATATACCCAAAACTATTAGACCCGGTTTAGGGATATTACAAAAGTCTAGCAAAATATCATATAATTAGACTAAATTACAAGCAATCAAACATTATAATAGCAACATTTAACTGTAAAAGCTATTCAATAAAATGAACCACAATAAAAAAGTATCAAGCATCAAAATCATAGTATCACTCTAATACGACAAGGTAACATATAAATTAATCATTACACTTTCGAGACCATAAAGAACCAATTAGCCCAAGTAACCATTTACGAGAAAAATATGTCGGATACATGAGTATTCATCTGAAACCCACAACGATACGATATGTATGATAATAATACTCCAGTATATGCAAAGAATGACTTAGCCAACCAGAACACCAAATGCGCAAACCGTAATGATACGATACTGCCATGTGCATATAACAGCTCGTATTAACACATAATTGAAGAGATCTATACTCCATGGCATGTCAACTATACCTTGATAGCTTTCCTATAACATTTGCAAGGGTAAAGGATAAATATAACATTCATTTTCAATTAATGACCACATGTGCATACTTTCAATACACAAGATTATTAAATTTATAACACATTCACAACAAGTAATTTAGAAAAATTATAAAATATTTTAAACAATAGAGAACATAAATTGTAATTAAAAGCTTAGAAAAAACCAAATCACATCGACTTTCGCTTTTGACAATTCACCAATCCAGTAGCAAAATAAAGACCTTCACTTCTCTAGGCTCAAATTAATCAAAATTCAATCATACTTATTCTTTTTTAGAAAAAAATAAAAGATTTAACCTAAGCCTATAGTTAATAGGATTTAAATTAATCTAGTCTATTTTTAATTCATTTAAAACCAAAGTTAATCTTCCTACTCTAAACATCTAATTAAAGAATAATGAATCGCATTTAAAATCATTACAAGTAAATTCAATCAAGTGAAGCCAACAAAAAGAAACTCGAGCATAACTTAAGAGATAGAAAAACAATAATTACAAGATTACATAAAGAAACATATTTTTAACTAAATTATATCAAATCCTAATATTGAAATTAACCTAAACTAGATTCGAATTTTATTAATGTGATTAAATAAAATCAAACTTCTAGTAAATAACAAAAAAATGCATGAATTTAAAATTAAATTAATTCTTATTTAATATAATTCTAAATGTTCTAACTCATCTTAACCAAATAAACATCAATAATATATTGAATCACAACATTTATTTATGAAATGTGTCAATTAATAAACTAACCTGAAAACAAGTAATTGGTTGTAGTTAACTGAAGGACTTAAAGTAGCAAATTCAAGCGACAATGACAGCAATGATCTGAATCAAATCGTAGCAATAACTTGGAGCAAAGCAATTGATAATTTTAAGGAAAATAGCAAGCAGAAGTTAAGAAATAGTAAGAAAAACAATATGTTTTTTTTTTCAAACAATGACAGACTAGCTTGGAAAGTAGGCTGATTTCTACACCAAATTAGATTTAGGGCAATTGGTTACTGGGCATTTGGGCAATTATCAATGTAAAGCCTCCCCAATTCTTCCCTTGCTCAAACTAGTCCTTAAGCTTTTAAAACTCCTAATTTCACTTTATAGGATTAAAACGCGGTAAACCTCCTATTTTCCTAGAATTTTGCAAAATCTAACACAGAAAGTTTGGGAGGTTAAAATGGGTGACGTTTTTTAAGTAGGTTCATTATTTATACTATTTTATATAATAATAATAATAATAATAATAATAATAATAATAAAAATGAAATTAGATTTAGCAAAATCATGTTTAGCCATTTTTTATTTGTTTATTAATCAAAAATCTGTTTTACATAAAGTTTTTGATTTGTTCACATTGGCAATGTAAAAGTTAGGGTTTCAAATTCAACATAAAAAAAATCTTTTGAACCTTGAAAATAAAATGTACTTAATTTGGGCTAAACTCAATTTAAAAGAAAATTTGCACTTGAAAATTATTTTGGGCTATGAATCAAATTCAAAACAGACTTTAGCTTAAGATTTTAAAATTTCTAATTTCACTTTTTTTCAAGTCAATCCTTGACACTCAATAATTACTAAAATTCAAAAATAACTAGGCTTACGGGTGTAAAAAGCCCTCAAACTTTTTCGAAAAAATTAAGCACTGTTTTAATGCTAATGAATTCTTATTGACAATTGATTGTATATGGAAATATCTTTCAATGTTAGATCCCTAAACTCTAAACATTTTAGGAAAAAACAGTTGATGAGGACTTGATTGAATTTTCAAAAATTTAAAGAATATATTTTCAGTAAAACTTAAGGGCTTAAGAGAGTTTTGAAATAGAGAATTTTGAGAGGAAACTAGAATATGTAGAGAGAGTTTAGGGTTTTAATTTGATAAAATAACAAATGATGAATAATAAGTAATAAATAGAACTAAGAAAGATATATTCTATTAGGATTTAAAAAGGAGTAATTTGAATTCCAAATTAAGATAAGTAGTTAAAAAGATAATGAAATTTTAAATTTATTCCAACTTTGAAAAAGAATAAGATATGAATTCTAGATAAGTTTAAAAAAGATAATCAAAATCATATTATTATTAGGATAAGAACTAAATCACAAGATTAAGGATAAGAACTAAATCACAAGATTAAGCAAACTTTAGAGGGATATTTTTGTAATTAACCATTTAGTCAAAATCAACAATAATGAGAAGGAATTAGCGTGACTTAACTTTAGGTGTGCTAGATGAAAGGAGCAACCTTAACCATTGAGCTACTGTCCATAAAGAGGAAAAATGCAAAGAGTAGGGTTTGAACTTAGACTTCCTAAGTAATTTCTTAAGCTCTTAACCACTAATGCAAAGACTCAATGCATACAAATTTTAGTCACTTAATTTTACATATCTATTTCGTGCTAGACTTACATATTCTTTATTAGCTTATACTTTTAATCAATTATTTAACTTTATAGTTTTTAATACATTCCTATTTTAGTTTATAATAATTAATACTCTTAGTTAACACTCATTATTAATATTTTAATTTATTTTTACTCCTTTTTTCTAATTAGGTCCTAATTTAATTAAAACACACTATTTTCAAATTAGAGCTCCAAATCAAATTTCATTTTAGATTAATACAATAACACCTAATTATTCTAACATTCTAAATTTCAGGGTGTTACACTCCTATCACGAGGTGATTGGATCGAAAAGGCTACCAGGCATATAGTTGGTGATAGAGTACAATGGCACACATTAGAATGTAGCGAATGTGATGGGAGAGTCTTTAGCATATCATTGGCAATATACAAACTAGCAAGAACTGGATGAAATATAATTACAGTAAAATTGAAATTACAAGATAGATAATTTTTTAAAACATTATTTATCATGTATTCTCTATCTTTTATAAAACCTTAATTAAACTTATTCAAATAATTTAACTTATTCCAATTTGATTAAATTATATTGTAAAATTACAAAAATTAAATTAAATAGTTCTAGCGTAAAATCTAAATTATACAACTTGAAATAATTTAAATTTGACAAATCCAAAGTTTTGCCCAAATACCATGTACAAGAAATAACCTAAATGATACATGCATTTACCATCCAATTACTATAACAAAAAATAACAAAAAAGTAGGTAAGTCTTCCAAATAAAATCAACAGCATTAAATTATTTTCCAAAGAATGTTATGTACCTAGCACTTTATTATTAAAAATAAAAAAGCTACCTACCCCTTTTGGATTTTTTACTCTTTAAAGACATCACTACAACAAAATAGGTCTACCGCGACACTTTTTTTAACTTAAGACAACACAAAAAAGGTTGGCATAGGTGTTGTGACGCTTCTCCCGACACTTCATAAAAGGTTGTCTTTAGTACAATTGGCGTAGGTCTCGCGACGCTTTTGAAAAAGCGTTGGCATAAGTCAACATAAGTCGACCTTTATTGAAGGGTTGGCAAAAGCCTAGTTAAGGCCGACCTTTAAAAATGGTTGGGATAGGTCTTGTCTAAGGCAACCTTTTAAAAACGTTGGGATAGACCTTGTCTAAATCAACCTTTTAAAAAGGTTGGAATAAATATTGTCTAAGGCAACCTTTTAAAAACGTTGGGATAGACTTTGTCTAAGGCAACCTTTAAAAAAGGTTGGGAACATCCATTAATTTGTGAATTTCCACTCAAAATTCAAGATCCACCATTAAAGCACCTTAAGTTCTTGAAGAAGATAACATAGATGAAAAATCATGTATTTATCACTCAAATCATGTAAATATGTTTCTAATCATCATAAAAATAAGTTTAGAAATAGTAATTACCTTTGATTCATTTTAAATCCTTTGATTTAAAATATTGATTCAAGAATCTTGAGAAATTTCAGAATATTTTTGTCTACTTTTATGAATAATTTCAGGTGAAAAGAGAGAGTATATCGAGAAGGAAATTTGTTGGATCTATTCTCTGATGATAGATCTTTAAAACCATGCAAAGAAAACGAAATTTAAAACTCTCTATTCTGATGTAAATGGTGTTAAAAGTAGGCTAGATACATTGTTTTTAAAACTAAAACAACCCACTAGAAAATATAAAAATTGAGAAATTTTCCAAATGAACACTCGCACATTTCCCTTCTTTACTATTTGATCCTTTCCCTCCAAATTTTGAATTTAGAGGTTTATTTGCCAAATAAATACTCAAAAATTTCCTTTATTTTACAATTAAATACAACTTAATTAATCTTTAAATTTAAATCAAATTAACCCCAATAATTTTTTTTCAAACTCTTTTTCGACCCAAATTAATTATTTTCACTAATAATTATTTAATTACTTTAAAATTAATTTTTCAAAAATATTTTTATTCTTCCGGATTATTGTTTAATCGATTTTAGATAAAATTGACCTCCTAAATTAAATTAAAAATTACTATTAACCCGATAAATTCCTAAATTCATGCTCGGAACATGAAAAATATACTCGAAACTACTAGACCCGATTTAGGGATATTACAAAAGTCTAGCAAAATATCATATAATTAGACTAAATTACAAGCACTCAAACATTATAATAGCATCATTTAATTCTAAAAGCTATTCAACAAAATGAACCACAATCAAAAAGTATCAAACATCAAAATCATAGTATCACTCTAATACGACAAGGTAACATATAAATTAATCGTTATACATTCGACACCATAAAGAACCAATTAACCCAAGTAACCATTTACGAGAAAAATATGTTGGATACAAGAGTATTCATCTGAACCTCGCAACGATGTGATGTAAATGATAATAATACTCCAGTGCGTGCAAAGCATGACTTAGCTAACCAGCACACCAAATGTGCAAAGCGCAATGATACGATACTGCCAAGTGCATATGGTAGCTCGTATTAACACATAATTGAAGAGCTCCATACTCTATGGCATGTCAACTATACCTTGATAGCTTTCCTATCATTTACACGGGTAGAGAATAAATATAACATTCATTTTCAATTAATGACCACATGTGCATACTTTCAATACACAAGAGTATTAAATTTATCCCACATTCACAACAAGCAATTTAGAAAAATTATAAAATATTTTAAACAATAGAGAACACAAACTGTAATTCTTAGGTTTACCAAATCATATTGACTTTCTCTTTTGACGATTCACCAATCCAGTAGCAAATTAAAAACCTTCACTTCTCTAGGCTCAAATTAATCAAAATTTAATCATATTTATTCTTATTTAGAAAAAAATAAAAGATTTAACCTAAGCCTATAGTTAATAGGATTTAAATTAATCTAATCTATTTATAATTCATTTAAAATCAAAGTTAATCTTCTTAATCTAAACATCTAATTAAAGAATAATGAATCACATTTAAAATCATTACGAGTAAATTCAATCAAGTGAAGCCAACAAAAAGAAACTCGAGCATAACTTAAGAGATGAAAGAACAATAATTACAAGATTACATAAAGAAACAAATTTTTATCTAAATTATATCAAATCCTAAAATTGAAATTAACCTAAACTAGATTTGAATTTTATTAATGTGATTAAATAAAATCAAACTTCTATTAAATAACAAAAAAATATACATGAATTTAAAATTAAATTAATTCTAATGAAATATAATTCTAAATGTTCTAACTCATCTTAACCAAATAAACATCAATAATATAGTGAATCACAACACTTATTTGCGAAATGCGTCAATTAATAAACTAACCTCAAAACAAGTAATTGGTTGTAGTTAATTGAAGGACTTAAAGTAGCAAATTTAAGCGACAATGGCAGCAATGATCTGAATCAAATCGTAGCAGTAACTTAGAGCAAAGCAATTGATAATTTGAAGACAAATAGCAAGCAGAAGTTAAGAAATAGTAAGCAAAACAATATGTTTTTATTAGACAATGACAGCCTAGCTTGGAAAAGTAGGCTGATTTCTACACCAAATTAGGTTTAGGGCAATTGGTTATTGGGCATTTGGGAAATTATCAATGTAAAGGCATCCCAATTCTTCCCTTCATCAAACTAGTCCTTAAGCTTTTAAAACTCTTAAGTTCACTTTCTAGGATTAAAACACGGAAAACCTCGTATTTTTCTAGAATTTTGCAAAAGCTAACACAGAAAGCTTGGGAGGTTACACTAGGTGACCTTTTTTTTTATGTAGGTTCATTATTTATAGTATTTTATATATTATTAATAATAATAAAGATGAAATTAGATTTAGCAAAATCGTGTTTAGCAATTTTTTATCTGTTTATTAACCAAAAATCTGTTTTATATAAAGTTTTTGATATGTTCACTTTGGCAACATGAAAGTTAGGTTCAAATTCAACTTAAAAATGATCTTTTGAACCTTGAAAATAAAATGTACTTATTTTGGGCTGAACTCAATTTAAAAGAAAATTTGGGCTCAAAAATCATTTTGGGTTGTGAATCAATTTCAAAACAGACTTTGGCTTTAGATTTTAAAACTCCTAATTTCACCTTTTTTTAAAGTCAATCCTTGACTCAATTCATTACCCAATAATTTACTAAAATTCAAAAATAACTAGGCTTAAGGGTGTAAAAAGCCCTCAAACTTTTTTGAAAAAATTAAACCCTGCTCTTTTTCACTCACTTTAATGGTTAATGATTAAAGTTAATGGTTAAAGGGTCTTTTTTATGCATTTTATAATTTTTATGATTTTAATAAATTTTTACAATATTTATAAATTTTTTTATTTTTTAATAAAATTAAATATTTTTATTAAAATTTAATTTTTTTTTTTATAATTTTTGCCACATGTCACACCATAGTTGTGACACGGGGTGACTTTAACTAAAAAAAATTAGAGGTAATTAACTTTAACGGTCAAAGAGCCTTCTTGATGCATTTGACAGTTTAAGTACTCAATTGAGTGCAAAAAAATTTAGGGCCTTAATTGCTTTTTTTGAAATGCAGATCTTTGAGGAAAACATGTAATCTACGTGAGTGCACAGCTGTAGTCTAAGTAACTTTGACAGCTGCAAAAAAATCTAGATCTAAATCTAAGAATGAAGGCTGAAACCTGCAATATTTAGACGCTATAAATAGACGAACAAAGAAGGAATCAAGAGCTAAGGGATTAAATTCTACAAATTCTGTGTGAATTGGAGATTTGAGCTGGAAATCAGGGAGCTGATAAAGCAAGTCTGCAACTGCTTCTGACGAGAGGTGCTTGATGCCGAGCAAGAGGAACAATTAGGGAGTAGGCCTAGTAGTCTAGAGATAGTAAGCTTCGTTGTACTCTTTAATTCTTCTTAAACGATGGTGGATTTTGATGATATTAAATGAATACAAGAGTATCTTTTGATGTTAGATTATTTTGATTCTTACTTTACACTACTTATCCATTTATTCTTGGATCTAATCGCTCTAAACATGAAAGTGAAATTGCAGTACGCCGACATCGAGAAATGCAGTGATAGGTTAGGTTAACAAGTGGGTTAGGCGAGAGCTGCTCAAGACTGGGATAAAAACCATTTACTTGTTCTTGAATACATATCATTATTCGCACCGAGAGATGCAGTGACAGGTTAGGTTAACAAGTGGGTTAGTGCGTTGACATTGATTGATTATTTTAGTGTGCAGATCTGACATATTGCACTAACATTAGTACTCAAATTACATTAATTTCAGTACTGATTGCTCCGACATTTAGACATCAAGAACCCATTCCGCGTGGGATCGATATCCGATAGTTTTATCTATCAACTATACTTGCATCGACGTGTGTATGCTTGCACAATCGTTGTGTAGTAAAAACACCGATCAAGTTTTGGGCTGTTGCCGGGGAATTTGGCGTTTGTTTGATGTTTACTTATGTTGTTGCAATCAATATTACTTAATTTTTAACTTTTACTAAAGTGTTTATTTTTCTGTTATTTTCTTTTCTAGTTTTTGAAGACATTACATGTCCACAAGGAGAAATCCTAACAATATTGTTAGTTTTGATCCTGAACTTGAGAAGACATTAAGGAGAAGAAGGCAAGAACAATGAAGAATGGCTGGAAACAATAAGAATTTACCACCAATGCTGCCACAAATTGAAATTCCTCCAGTACTGCCATAAGCAGAAAATAATAATCCACCACCACCACTACAAGTTGAACAGAATAGGACAATAAGAGATTTTGTTGTACCTATACTCGATGATCTATAACCAGGGGTTGTGAGATCGGCTATCCAGGCTGGTAATTTTGAATTGAAACCGGTAATGTTTCAGATGCTCAATTCAAATGGGCAGTATTCAAGTTTTCCGTATGAACACGCATGAGAACACCTAAAATCATTTTTGCTTATTTGTGCATCCTTTAGCCAACATGGTGTCCCTGATGATGCCTTGAAAATGCAATTATTTCCTTACTCATTGTAGGGAAAAGCACGAACATGGTTTTTAGGATTACCGGTAGGATCTATCACATCTTGGAATTCATTAGCAACGCAGTTTGTTTTGCGTTTCAATCCGCTGACAATGAATGCAAGGTTGCAAAATGACATTATCACATACCATCAGTTGGACAATGAGAATTTACATACAACTTGGGAGCGTTATAAAACATTGTTTCGACGTTGCCCAATGAATGGAATTCAACAAGAGACCTAGATTGAAATTTTCTTATAATGGTTTAAATGCTCAGACAAGAAATCTTGTCGACGCATCTGCAAATGGTCCATTGTTAGATTCCACATATGATGAAGCTGTTCGAATTCTGGAGAGGATTGCCTTACCAATATCCAATCTCTCGTTCTACACAGGTAAAAACTAACCTTGGAGTTCTTGAATTAGATGCTATTTCTGCATTGTCAGTGCAAGTATCCTCACTGGCCAATATCATAAAGAATATAAAAGGAACAAACGATGTTGCTCCTATACAAGTAGATCAACAATTGGATATGCCGATATTTTCCTGTGAAATTTGCGACGACAACCACGGCTATAAAGATTGCCCACAACATGCAGAAAATGCATATTGTGTTAACAACATCCGAGGGGGTTCATTTGGTAACTCCTACAATAATCGCTCGCAACAACCTTGAGGAAATCAAAATACGTTCACATATAGATATGAAAATTCTTCAAACCAAGGAAGTTATAGGCAAGGAGGTTACAACAACATCTAATCGCAGAACTACCATTAGAAATCAACCTACTTTCCAAACTAGGCTGTCATTCTTTAAAAAAAAAACATATTGTTTTGCTTACTATTTCTTAACTTCTGCTTGCTATTTGTCTTAAAATTATCAATTGCTTTGCTCTAAGTTACTGCTACGATTTCATTCAGATCATTGCTGCCATTGTGGCTTAAATTTGCTATTTTAGGTCCTTCAATTAACTACAACCAATTACTTGTTTTGAGGTTAGTTTATTAATTGATGCATTTCGTAAATAAGTGTTGTGATTCACTATATTATTGATGTTTATTTGGTTAAGATAAGTTTGAACATTTAGAATTATATTTAATAGAATTAATTTAAATTTAAATTCATGTATATTTTTTGTTATTTAATAGAAGTTTGATTTTATTTAATCACATTAATAAAATTCAAATCTAGTTTAGGTTAATTTCAATTTTAGGATTTGATATAATTTAGTTAAAAATTTGTTTCTTTACGTAATCTTGTAATTATTGTTTTTTTATCTCTTAAGTTATGCTCGAGTTTCTTTTTGTTGGCTTCGCTTGATTGAATTTACTCGTAATGATTTTAAATGTGATTCATTATTCTTTAATTAGATGTTTAGATTAAGAAGATTAACTTTGATTTTAAATGAATTAAAAATAGATTAGATTAATTTAAATCCTATTAACTATAGGCTTAGGTTAAATCTTTTATTTTTTTTTCTAAATAAGAATAAGTATGATTAAATTTTGATTAATTTGAGCCTAGAGAAGTGAAGGTCTTTAATTTGCTACTGGATTGGTGAATCGTCAAAAGAGAAAGTCGAAGCGATTTGGTTGTTTCTAAGAATTACAGTTTGTGTTCTCTATTGTTTAAAATATTTTATAATTTTTCTAAATTACTTGTTGTGAATGTAGTATAAATTTAATACTCTTGTGTATTAAAAGTATGCACATGTGGTCATTAATTGAAAATGAATGTTATATTTATTCTTTACCCTTGTGAATGTTATAGGAAAGCTATCAAGGTATAGTTGACATGCCATAGAGTATGGAGCTCTTCAATTATGTGTTAATACAAGCTGCTATATGCACTTGGCAATATCGTATCATTGCGCTTTGCGCATTTGGTGTGCTGGTTAGCTAAGTCATGCTTTGCATTGGAGTGTTATTATCATTTATATCGTATCGCTGCGAGGTTCAGATGAATACTCATGTATCCAACATATTTTTCTTGTAAATGGTTACTTGGGCTAATTGGTTCTTTATTGTGTCGAATGTGTAACGATTAATTTATATGTTACCTTGTCGTATTAGAGTGATACTATGATTTTGATGTTTGATACTTTTTGATTGTGGTTCATTTTATTGAATAGCTTTTAGAATTAAATGATGCTATTATAATGTTTGAGTGCTTGTAATTTAGTCTAATTATATGATATTTTGCTAGACTTTTGTAATATCCCTAAATCGGGCCTAGTAGTTTTGAGTATATTTTTCGTGTTTCGAGCATGAATTTAGGAATTTATCAGGTTAATAGTAATTTTTAATTTAATTTAGGAGGTCAATTTAATCTAAAATTGATTAAACAATAATCCGAAAGAAGAAAAATATTTTTGAAAAATTAATTTTAAAGTAATTAAATAATTATTAGTGAAAATAATTAATTTGGGTCGAAAAAGAATTTTTAAAAAAATTATTGGGGTTAATTTGAGTTAAATTTAAAGATTAATTAAGTTGTATTTAATTGAAAAATAAGGGAAATTTTGGAGTATTTATTTGGCAAATAAACCTCTAAATTTGAAATTTTGGAGGGAAAGGATCAAATTGTAAAAAAGGGAAATATGCGAGTGGGCATTTGGCAAATTTCTCAATTTTTATATTTTCTGGTGAGTTGTTTTAGCTTTAAAAACAATGTATCTAGCCCACTTTTCACACCATTTACATCAGATTAGAGATCTTTAAATTTCGTTTTCTTTGCATGGTTTTAAAGATCTATCATCAAAGAATAGATCCAACAAATTTCCTTCTCAAAATACTCTCTTTTCACCCGAAATTATTCATAAAAGTAGACAAAAATATTTTGAATCTTTTCAAGATTCTTGAATCAATATTTTAAATCAAAGGATTTAAAACGAATCAAAGGTAATTACTATTTCTAAACTTATTTTTATGATGATTAGAAACATATTTACATGATTTTTCATCTATGTTATTGAACTTATGGTGCTTTAATGGTGGATCTTGAATGTTGAGAGGAAATTCAAAAATTAATGGATGTTCCCAACCTTTTTTAAAGGTTACCTTAGACAAAGACTATCCCAACCTTTTTAAAAGGTTGCCTTAGACAATGTTTATTCCAA
Source organism: Gossypioides kirkii (assembly GCA_005610355.1). Classification (NCBI taxonomy): domain Eukaryota; kingdom Viridiplantae; phylum Streptophyta; class Magnoliopsida; order Malvales; family Malvaceae; genus Gossypioides; species Gossypioides kirkii. The sequence continues at coordinate 18,588,449 of CP032250.1, forward strand.
CCTTTTTAAAAGGTTGACTTAGACAAGGTCTATCCCAACCTTTTTAAGGTTACCTTAGAAGGGTCTATCCTAATCTTTTTTAAAAGTTTGCCATAGACAAGAGGTATATCCCAACCTTTTTAAGGTTGCTTTAGACAAGGTTTATCTCAACCTTTTTTAAAGGTTGCCTTAGACAAGGTCTATCCCAACCTTTTTAAGGTTGCCTTAGACGGGTCTATCCCAACCTATTTTAAAAGGTTTCCTTAGACAAGACCTATCCCAACCGTTTTTAAAGGTCGGCCTTAACTAGGTTTTTGCTAACCCTTCAATAAAAGTCGACTTATGTTGACTTATGCCAAAGCTTTTTCAAAAGCGTTGCGGGACCTGCGCCAACTATACTAAAGACAACCCTTTCGGAAGCATTGGGAGAAGCATCGCAATACCTATGCCAACCTTTTTTGGGTCATCTTAAGACAAAAAAAGTGTCGCGGTAGACCTATTTTGTTGTAGTGATGTCTTTAAAGAGTAAAAAATCCAAACGGGGTAGGTAGCTTTCTTTATTTTTAGTAATAAAGTGCTAGGTACTTAACATTCATTGGAAAAGAATTTAACGCTTTTGATTTTATTTGGAAGACTTACCTGCATTTTTGTTATTTTTTGTTGTAGTAATTGGATGGTAAATGCATGTATCATTTAGGTTATTTCTTGTACATGGTATTTGGCAAAACTTTGGATTTGTCAAATTTAAATTATTTCAAGTTGTATAATTTAGATTTTACACTAGAACTATTTAATTTAATTTTTGTAATTTTAAAATATAATTTAATCAAATTGGAATAAGTTAAATTATTTGAATAAGTTTAATTAAGGTTTTATAAGAAGATAGAGAATACATGATAAATAATGTTTTAAAAAATTATCTATATTGTAATTTCAATTTTACTGTAATTATATTTCATCAAACAGTTCTTGCTAGTTTGTATATTGCCAATGATATGCTAAAGACTCTCCCATCACATTCGCTACATTCTAATGTGTGCCGTTGTACTCTATCACCAACTATGTGCCTGATAGCCTTTTCGATCCAATCACCTCGTGGTAGGAGTGTAACACCCTGAAATTTAGAATGTTAGAATAATTAGGTGTTATTGTATTAATCTAAAATGAAATTTGAATTGGAGCTCTAATTCGAAAATAGTTTGTTTTAATTAAATTAGGACCTAATTGGAAAAAAGGAGTAAAAATAAATTAAAATATTAATAATGAGTGTTGACTATGAGTATTAATTATTATAAACTAAAATAGGAATGTATTAAAAACTAGAAAGTTAAATAATTGATTAAAAGCATAAGTTAATAAAAATATGTAAGTTGAGCACGAAATAGATATGTAAAATTAAGTGACTAAAATTAGTATGCATTGATTCTTTGCATTAGTGGTTAAGAACTTAAGAAATTACTTAGGAAGTTTAAGTTCAAACCTTACTCTTTGTATTTTTTCCTCTTTATGGACAGTAGCTCAGTGGTTAAGCTTGATCCTTTCATCTAGCCCACCTAAATTCAAGTCATGCTAATTCCTTCCCATTATTGTTGATTTCGACTGAATGGATTAATTACAAAAATAGCCCTCTAAAGTTTTCTTAATCTTACGATTTAGTTCTTATCCTAATAATAATATTATTTTGATTATCTTTTTTAAACTTATCTAGAATTCATATCTTATTCTTCTTCAAAGTTGAAATAAAATTAAAATTTCATTATCTTTTTAACTACTTATCTTAATTTGGAATTCAAACCCTAATAGAATATATCTTTCTTAGTTCTATTTATTATTTATTATTCATCATTTGTTATTTTATCAAATTAAAACCCTAAACTCTCTCTACATATTCTAGTTTCCTCTCAAAATTCTCTATTTCAAAACTCTCAAAGCCCTTAAGTTTTACTGAAAATATATTCTTTAAATTTTTGAAAATTAAATCAAGTCCTCGTCAACTGTTCTTCTCTAAAATGTTTAGGGTTTAGGGATCTAACATCGAAAGATATTTCCATATACAATCAATTGTCAATAAAAATTCATCAGCATTAAAAGAGGGATTAACAAATAAATCGAAGCATACTATTCCTAGGCTACTGGGATTATTCCTTAACCGCTCCTCTTGTATTGCATCAAGCACTCCTCGTCAGAAGTTGTTGCACACTTGCTCGATCAGCTCACCGGACTCCAAAACCAAACTTCAAAGATTTAGAGAATTTGCAGAATTAATTTCTTCACCTCTTGATATTCACTCTCCTTCTTCTCTCCTCTATTTATAAGCTTTGAGAATTGCATATCCCATCTCTTTTTAGATCCAACTTCTTTTGCAGTTGTAAAAGTTTGTTAAAATCCAACTGTGCACTCATGCAGATCTGGTGTGTTCTTTATAAATCTATAGGTTGTCGTGACATCGCTGGGCGCAATCTATAATCTTTAATTACGGCGACAGCTTGTTATTCTCCTGCGCTGGTGCTTCCAAATGTGTTTGCAGTGTGAATTCACTCATACAAAGTAGATGTTTCCATGCAGTGACATTTCTGGCCGCAATTCCAAGCTAAACTTATGGCTGCATCTTTGAACTTTTCTAGCATCGATCTTCCGGGATGGATCCTTATGCTGACAATTTCAAATGCAAGACATATGCTGCATATGGCGACATTAGTGTACAAAAGAGATAAAGTAACGAGAATTTAAGCCACACAACATTAAGTTAGAAAATGTAAATACTAAGTATGAAATGACTATCATGCATGCTATAAATATAATACAAAAGGGACAGTTAATACATAAATTTAGGGAGAAAATAAGTGTCATTTCTAATGCTATCACCGCACTAAAGAGATATGGAGTTAATCATAGAATGACCACTACTTATCACCCGCAAATCAATGGACAGACTGAATTTTCCAATAGACAAATTAAGAACATTCTTGAGAAGGTTGTGAACCCTTCGAAGAAAGATTGGTCTTCCAGACTTGATGATGCTTTATGGGCATTAAGGGCAGCATACAAAACTCCATTAGGGATGTCGTCGTATCAGCTAGTTTTTGGGAAAGCATGTCACTTGCCAGTTGAACTGGAGCATAAGGAAATGTGGGCAATTAAGCAAGTGAACATGGATTATGAAGCTGCTGGAAAGAAAAGGTTGTTGGATATCACTAAACTAAAGGAGATTAGGCAAAATGCCTATGAAAATGATGCAATTTACAATGAAAAGACCAAACGATAGCATGACAGAATCATTTTGCAACTACAATTTATCGCAGGTCAACAAGTTTTATTATTTAATTCTAGATTAAAATTGCATCCAGGTAAATTATGCTCACGTTAGTCTGGACCTTTTCAAGTTGTCGAAGCATTTCCTCATGGTGCAGTCACAATTAAGGATTTACATGATGGACACCAATTCAAAGTGAATGGACAACGATTGAAGCATTATTTTGGGCATAGTGATCACAAGTAGGAAGAGACCATTAAATTGGTCGAAATTTTTTAATTTTTATTAAATTTATTATTACGTAATTTTATTTTATTTTATTTTTTCTTTTGTTTAAGTTTGTTTTATTTCTCATTTATTTTTGCAGAATAATTAGATCTCATTGTTGACGCATTTGGACCTCATTGTCAACACAATTTGTACTATTGTATTGAAACGCTGACTCATAAAAAATCAGAGCATATCAAGGATTTAGATCCCACCGTTTTATCAACAATCACCCAACCATTGGATCTGTCTAAGCGAGAGTAATTCTTATTGGACGCATTTATTCTTGCCAGACTTTATGTCCTTTCGCTTAATCACAGAAAAATCACAACTTCCCATCTTCCTCATTCACTCGCTATAAACACCCCTTCTTTGTGTCGACTGTAAAAACTACAAAGCAACCATTTTTATTCATACTCTTTTTCAAGCTCGCACCTTTACGCATTCAAACCTTCTTTACTTACAAAAACATGGCTAAAACTCAAGGAGCAATCAAGAAAGCAACCAAATCTGTCGAAGAACACTCATCCTCTACTACAGTAGTTCGTGAAGTAGAGCCTTCCATGCCAAGAGATCCGGTGATGTTTTTAACGAAAGCGGCCAAAGACCAGTTTCAGGACAACATGCAGAAAAGAAATTGTCACCTAGAATAAGGCTTTCTCTTGTCGCGATAGTAAGACTTGGAGAAGCAAGTTTACAAGACCATCACAAGGCTGAAATGGGAAACCTTCTGTACTCACCATGGCAGTTACTTCCATCTCTGGTACGTACCTTTTATGCTAACCTTATTGACCAGGAGTCAGAGTTTGTCTTTGTTCGCGAAGGATTAATCCCGTGGGACTCTAAACAAATCAATGAGTTGTACAACACCAAGGTTGATAGGGATGAACACTTTGCGTTCATTGAAAAGATCACTGATGATAAGACAAACCTCTTGGTGAAAGATCCTTGTGTCAAAGGACCAATGTGGACGTGTTCAAATCACAACAACTACACCATGCATAGACGCTTCTTAACGATGCAAAGCAAAATTTGGTTCCATTTTGTAAATTACAGACTTAAGTCTTCTATGCACAACACCACAGTCACCCTTGACAAAATGTGTCTGATACATTCTATTATCAAGGGCAAGAAAATCGATGTCGGGGCAATACTCCACTAGGAAATTGCTGAATGTGCTGCAAGGCAAATGGGCATCTTGGTTTTCCCATCGTTGGTGATACAACTATGCCAGTAAAAGGGAATTGCGCCCCGAGATGAAGAAGAAATCCTGGAGAATAAAGGCCCAATCAATGAAGCCTCAATTGAGAGAATGGCTCGTGGCAAGGATACACCCATAGTGAAAGAGACAGAAGCAAGCAAAAGGAAGGGCAAAGCAAAAGTAGAAAACAAAGGAGCAAATCTAATTACAAAGACATCCTTGTTTCGTAAAATGAATGATGTCAAGAAGTTAGCCACTTCCATCAGCAATAGGCAGATCAGACTTGTCACTACAATAGAAGAAATGGACAGATCACAAAATTTGTTCTACGCCTATATCAAAGCCTGGAACAGCTCCGTTGTAGCCATATTAAGGCAGCTGAGCAAAGCCCCACTCCTAGAATTCTTAGTATTTCCACCAATCATCAAGGAGTATGAGCCTTCATCAAAAGAGGCTGACTTAGGGGATAAAGACCAATCGATGGCTTCCCCTCCCATTGTGCACATTTCTGGTGATGAAAAGGAGGTGGAATCAAGGGATGTCAAGGAATGCTTGAGAAAAATTGAGAGCCTGTTCGAAGATGATTTCACTGTTGGTCAAGAGGAGCATACTGCTGAAGAGGAAATTTTATGCTGAAGAGGAAGACACCCATGTTGATGATGAGAAGGAGAAGGATGAAGAAAAAGAGGTTGAGAAAGAATCAGTGGAAGAAATTGTCACCATACCCGAAGTTGTAGGTGCAACAACTGAGGACTTGGAGCAAGATGGAGTGAGTCAGGTGGAAGGTGAGGAGGAAACCAATGAGGAGCACCACAATCCTTTGGCAATTATGGTCTACAGTTGACCACTTGAGGTGATCAATCTGACACAAGACATAGCTGATGATGCCGACGCAACGTCGGATGCTGAGGAGTAATCCGAGGACTGGGGAACCCAAAGAAAGGAAGAGAAAGTACTTCAAGGATAAAAAGCACAGAAAGGAAGAAAAGAAGAGAAGGAAGAAGAAGCACCATGCAGCCACATTGACGACTGCGAAAAACTGAGTTAGTTATTTTAAGTTTTTAGTTGTAGTATTTATGCATTGCATGTAGCTATAGTTTTTATTTTGTCATTGCATTTCCATTGTCATTGCATTTTAGTATTAGTGCATTGGGGACAATGCAGACTTTAAGTTTGGGGGAATGTGTATGGGGTTTGGAAATGCAATTGCACCCACATTTCAAAAAAAAAATTCTTTTTGAATTTATTGAAGCATGCAAGGTTTATGAATGGTTAATGTAAATGTGTTTGAAAATTTTTGTTACATTTGATGCTTAATTCTTGAATCATGTGAACTGTCAATAAATAAGTTGGATAAATTTGACTGAATATTGTATCTTCAATTCTTTGATGAATGATTTAGACTGCATTAGTAATGGATGACTAGTATCATTCCTTGAATCTTAAATGAATCTACCTTTTACAGCTGCTCATATATATATAGTTATAAATAAGAGACACTCCAATGTGGGTGTATTGTGAACTGTTTAAGGGGGAGCACTCCAATGCAAGTGTTAGAAAAATGAATCTAGCCAAACGCTGTCGCTGCAAGAGTGTGTGTCAGCACAATTACGTACTCCATAGGGGTTTGTTGCACTCCATCGTTACTTCTCAGGAACAAAGGGTATAGTAATGCAACGACATTCCTCAGCCATATAAAAAAAAGGAAAAGAAAAAGGTATATGTATATATTAGTGTACAATAAATGCTGTATTGGTAGATGAAATTTAGGATTTGAAGCATGATGCTAGCTTTGATGAAGTTGCAATTTTAGTTATTCATACTTATTTGTTGTTGATGCAATATTTTGTCATTTGAATGTGATTCATTCATTAGAATTTTAGATGATTCAAGTTGCTAGAATGATCATTTGCCTTGGTGAATTTTTATGTAGCCTTACTAGTTTCTGTTTTACTTGAGGACAAGTAAATACTCAAGTTTGGGGGTGTGATAGTGCTAGAAAGAACATAAGTTTTCTCCTTACTTTTTGGTTAACTTGTTCCCATTTAGTCATCCTTAGCATATATTTTAGCATTTTTTAGTTTAGTTAATTGGATTTTCTAAATCAATGAACCTTAGCCTAGTTACCCTTAATTTTGTCATATTTTGGTACTAATGTCGCTGCATGAGTATTTTCAAATTACATCCAAGATTGTCGTCGCATCAGACAGCTGTCCGGATAAGAACAAAAACGTGTGAGCTGTTCAGTCCGGCATAACCAACTGGTACGACCATAGACAGCTCAATTCTGATGAAAGGGTACCTACACAATTTGGCTGAATATAAATGCTCACTAGGAAAGAGAAAAAGAGAACTTTTGAGGCATATTCTTCTTCAACCCATCTTTTAAAGCTTTCGGCTATGGAGGTTTAAGTCTCTCAAGGGTGAACTAATGTGAAAAAGGAGGCAAAAAGAGCCCTAAGTGCGACACAAAAGGGAAGTAAGAGACAAAGTTGAGTTGTCTAAGAATAGTATTGTCCATTTGCTCTTTTACATTTCTCTCTAAACGCTGGTGATTACTGTTTATTTCATGTGTGTATGGAAGTACTCATGATTTCTGAACCGAATGTTATTTTATTTAATCTTGCTTATACTATTTAATCTTTGGGTTTGAATGTTTTTAGCACGAAAGTGTTATTGTAGTCACTGTCACTGGAAGATGCAGCAACAGATTAAACTAACAAGCATGACAACGGAAGTTGCTTGAGTATTACAGTAATTTAATGTACTTGTTCTTAACTGTGTGTGTTGCATTGCCATCATTGGAAGGTGTGGTTAATGTGCATGTTTAAGTCTTAGATCTAACATAGAAGTTAAGCTTGGTAATATATTCATTGCACATAATTGCAACAACAATCACCTATTCTTCCATACCTTGCGAGCCATACTTAGTATTTTGCTGAATATTCACGTTGGTGACCCCGTTTTACTATTATCACTTTTCATTTTTATTTTCATGTTATTACTTTGACAACTATTTTCACAATTTATTTCATTTTAACTTATTCGTTGCACTGACATTAATAGACAAAAAGATAGCCATCTTCGTGGGATCGATATCCAATAGATTCAAATCTGTCTACTATACTTGCATCGACAGTGTACACTTGCACATTATTGCTGTGACGTTAACAGTCGATCAATCATCAAATACGGATGAGAGAAGGAGATGAAAAACTGCCTTTAAAACCAAACACGATTTGTATGAGTGGTTAGTTATGCCTTTTGGCTTAACTAACGCACCCAACACCTTTATGCGGTTAATGAATCATGTTCTTTGATCTTTCATTGGTAAATTCTATGTAGTATATTTTGATGATATCTTGAATTATAGAATGTATTTGGAAGATCATATATATCATTTGAAATCTATATTGTATTTGCGATTAGCTCTGAAGGTCTTGAAGTCGACCAAGAAAATGTACAAGCAATCCGAGAGGTGCCATGACCTACTAGCATAAGCCAAGTAAGAAGTTTTCATGGTCTTGCTAGTTTCTATCGAAGGTTTGTTCCTAGTTTTAGCACCTTAGTTGCTCTTTTAAGTGGAATTATAAAAAAAACTCCAACTTACATTAGGGTAAGGAGCAAGAGAAATCCATTAATTTGATTAAAGATTGTTTGACTAATGCACCATCGATATCCATACTTTATTTTACAACAACTTTCGAGATTGAATGTAATCCATCAAGAATAGGAATTGGAGTCGTGCTAAAATAAGATGGGATACCTATAGCCTAATTTAGTGAGAAATTAAATGGTGTTGTTCTCAATTATCCGACTTATGACAAGGAAATGTATGCACTAATTTGAGCATTGGAGATATGGCAACATTACCTATGGCCTAAGGAATTCGTCATTCACACTGACCATGAGGCATTGAATCATCTCAAGGGGCAAAAAAAGTTGAACAAGAGAATTCCTGGAATCATTTCCCTATGTGATCAAGTACAAGAAAGGTAAAGAGAATGTTGTTGCGGATGCATTGTTAAGAAGGTACGCATTGCTCAATAGCTTAGATTCTAAGTTACTTGGTTTTGCATATCTTAAAGAGCTTTATGAAACTGATGCTGACTTTTGTGAAGTCTATAAAGCTTGTGAAAAGGGACCCTTTGAAAGACACTATATGCATGATGGATACCTTTTAAAGGAAGGTAAATTGTGTATTCTTCTAGGTTCCATTCGAGATGTGCTCGTAAAAGAGGGGCATGGTGGGGTCTCATGGGACATTTGTGAGTGGCCAAAATGTTAGCTATGCTCCATAAACATTTATTTTGGCCCAAGATGAGATGAGATGTTGAGAGGATTTGCAATTGATGCATTACTTGCAAGAAGGAAAAATCGCGTATTAAACCCCATGGTCTGTATACGCCACTACCCATTCCCGAATAACCTTGGGCAGACATTTCTATGGACTTTGTATTAGGCCTTCCTAGAACTAAAAATGGAAAAGACTTTGTTTTTTTTGTAGTTCATTGATTCTTTAAGATGGCTCATTTTATACCATGCCACAAAACTGATGATGCTTTGAATATAGCTAATTTGTTTTTCCGGGAAGTGATTCGATTGCATGGAGTACCAAGAACAATCGTATCGGATTGTGATGCTAAATTTCTTAGCCATTTTTGGAGGACTTTATGGAGCAGACCTAGTACTAAGTTGCTAATTTCTACCACATGCCACCCACAAATGGATGTCCAAACTGAAGTTTTGAATCGAGTGCTCTCTACCTTGTTAAGAGCAATCATTCAAAAGAATTTGAAAACATGGGAATAATGGTTACCGCACATCGAGTTTGCTTACAACTGTTTTGTACATTCGACCACCAAGCATTCACCATTTGAAGTTATTTACGGGTTTAATCCCTTAACTCCTTTAGATTTAATTCCTTTACCTTCTAATCAACTTGTGCATGTAGATGGCATAAAGAAGGCTGGTTTTATGAAAAATCTACACCAAAAAATGAGGGAAAACATTGAGGAGAGGACCAAGCAATATGCAAGTAAAGCCAATAAGAGACATAAAGGAGTAGTCTTTGAACCTGGAGATTGGGTATGGCTTCACATGCAAAAAGAAAGTTTTCCAACTTAAAGAAGATCCAAGTTGCTACCATGAGGCGATGACCCTTTTCAAGTGCTGGAAAGAATCAATGAAAATTCATACAAAATGGACCTTCCAAGTGAGTCTATTATTAGTGCAAGCTTTAATGTTGTTGATCTATCCCCTATGATGTAGGCGATGATTTGAGGACAAATCGCTTTGAAGAGGGAGGGGATGATGCAAGCATGAGTAGTGCGAACACAAATAATGCGAGCATGGACCTTGCGAGCTTGGAAGATGCGAGCATTAGTGTTGCGAATACTGGAGCTGCGAACACTCATGTTGGGAACATACACAATGCGAACACTGATGTTACGGACACTCATATTACGAGCATGGATGAAGCGCGAGCCTCGCACGATCCAATCGAGCTACCTAGAGGACCAATTACATGAGCACAAGCCAAGAAATTCAATTAAGCTGTCACAGGTTTAATTAAACGAGTTTGGGAAAACACTTCATGCATTCCATGCAATGTACTGCACATTCAACTTTAATTTTAATCTAATTAAATTGCTGGAAAATAAAGAATTAACCATTTAGTTATTTTAGTTTATGTCTTAATTATGTTTTGTGGAATTTTGTTAAGTCCTTAAAGATGTCCTAAATTAGTTGTTAGTTTTAGTCAAATATTGTTGCCCATTTAATATGTCCTAACCAGCATGTTTAATATGTCTTAGGGATATCAATGGCTGGTCAACACAAGCTTTTAGTGCACCTATCAACATTTAAAGTGCTGAAAACACCTCTCCAAAAGGGCATTTCATGATTAGCAAAGGAATTCAATGTTATCTTCATGCATGGCTGATTGGTTTCTTCAAAGGTCTCAAGGTACTTAAATGCTCAAGGGCTAATCATGGGAACATAAAAAGTAGCTGTTCAGGTTACTCAAAAATCATTAATGCACCGCCCACATTTATTCCAAGTGCAAGGGAACTTCAACCAAATTTAAAGAACACTTTTTCCTAGCCAACCAAGCACTAAATTCAGCCAACTACTCCATTGAAGTAGTCACCACATTAACTTAAAATGCATGGGGAATATTGGATGAATTTATGGTGTAATTTTGATTAGTTATTTCATGACTTTTTAGCTGGTCATTTATGAGCCTATAATATGAGGCTTGGAACATTTTGTAACAACTTTTGATGAATTTTAATCTGACTGTGAGTTTACAAACTCCTTGTTCTTATTTGACTCAAATTGACTTATCAAGTAACCCTTGTGGCATCAATCTAATTCTTTCGAACTTATCACTTTTTTGGAGTGTGGCATTCAACCATTATATCGATTGATTCCTTTCTTGCTAGATAGAGGGTCACAGTTCTTACTTGCCATTCATTTTAAGAACTAATATAGGAATTGGGTCAATATTCTTCTATAATATTGGTTCATTCTTGAGTCCTTAAGCTAAGTTCAAGCCTATCCTTCTTTATCCATTGCATATCCGTCCATCCATCCTTTTACAATCCACCGTTATCATTCTGACCCTAACAAAATCCATTACGAATGATACTTCTTAATTTCGATCGGGAACACTCGCAACTCGTAATCATCCCATGAGGACGAGCTCGCATCAGATACCAAATTACATTACTGACTTCCTGCACTTTTAAAATTCATGGAGGTATTGATTTTAAAGCCTGAATATCGATACCTCTACTCCAAACAAAAAAAATACAGCATATACGAGCATATAATTCATTCCAACCTAAGTTTATTCATCATGCATCATTCACTTCATCAAACAATCACCAAAATATCCATAATGGCAATCCAAAAACATCATAGTTATGAACGAGGAAGAAATCAACATACCAAATTCAATGTTCGTAAATTTTAAAGCAATATCGTCAAGTAAATAACTTAAAAATCATAGAAAGAACCAGCAAATAGTCTACCACATTGCCTTTATTTTCCCAAAACATAACAAATAATAAACACCTACGAAATATTGCTAGAGTCTTGCTTTCCTTAGAATTCCGCATCACTCACACTGCAAACGCTAAATATTGTAATGCTTACAAAGAGCGGGTGAGCTTAAACAAGCATAGTAAATGTCAGAGTTACCACAAAGTATACACAATATCAAAGATTAAATAAGAGCATAATATAACACATTCACAACCATATTCTAAATGAGTCATAATTATGAGTTCATGCTTCACTAATTCATAAATCTAGCATATACTTTCACATGCAATCACGCTCATCTCATATATACATAATTCATCAAGACAAAACAATGTATACATGCTTTAATAACCCATAAATCTAGCTTATATATTCACATGCACTCACAAGTTAAATTAAAACGACACAAACCACGATTACATACATAATTTACTATGAAAACATACCAACATATTCATGAATCTTAAATAAACTCATTTAGAATATTATTCACATGTTTATGCATCCATCTCATATTGTATTATCACAATATATTAAATCAATGATAATTTGGAACTTGAGGCTACGAAACATAAAAGTGGTCACTATCACCACTCATTAGATACACAGATATCCAACACACCAAATGGCTTGTAGAGTTGAACATATCCCAAAAGTGAAGAATATAACTAACACTCTCCAACACACAAACATATCCCGATGAATAGAGCTTAGCTCACATTCCCTTATCTCTCCAAACTGTCCTAGGGCCTCAATGCCCAAATCACAAAACAAAAGGGTGACTACTCACAAACTTATGGCATGCCAACTATATCCAATGATTTCAAGGGATCAGAAGGCCAAAATACCCATAATTATACAACTTTAATTTATTGATTTAATGTACACCATCACCATTCACATTCATCAATTTACATCACAAACTTGCACACAATTCATGCTTATCGAATTCACATTTAATTGCAGTTAAAATGCCAAAATAATACTCATTGAGCCATCACATATCTGACCACATATGAGTGCATTAAAATTAGTTTATCACATACATTACCTATTACATTAGCATCACATTCCACATTTCAACACATACGTACTTATCAGTTTTTGCACACTTTCACTGCAAATTTATATCACTAACACAACATCATCACTATCATCCAACATAGTTAGTATGCCAATAATTAACACATTCACAAGAGCTATCAAAATATATATCACATGTCACATTATCTCAACTTAATACTCAATCCACAATTATTCACATAATCACATTATTTTGCAAAATTAAATGAAGGGAAATAGGAAGCTTACACTTGGAACATAGGATAGGGGTTTAGGCTATTCCTAAGCTCCCATTTAACACTATGAATCATGTCTACAGGTAGTGAACCCCAAAAACTTACCGAATATGCTTTCCTTGAGTAGTTGAAAGCTCAAACTAGCTTTTCCTTGCCTTGGCCTCTACTCGTTGAAGGTCCTAATGATTTTGAAGCTTCAACAAGACAAACCACACAATAACACAACCAATAATCAGCCAATGACTCACCTCAAATGATCAAAAACATAAGCCTATGCTAGGTTCTCCTGTGATCAAAACCTACAACATAGAAAACTTAAAACTCGAATATCTCGGTCTATACTTAATCTTTTTGCACGAAACAAATTCCATTCATCTATTTGTTCCTCTATGACTGATTCTCAACCCTTAAACAACACCAAACTACTCGTTTCATGGTATCAAAATTTTTCACCGTAAAATAGGCATTTTCATGAAAACTCAATAAAACCATAGAATTCTTTAACCAAACTTCAAAGTAAGTTTAGAAACATTCTAATCACATCAAAACTAATTGAAAAACACTTTGAAACAACGTTTTTACTCAAAATATTGAAGTCTACTATCAATGACCCAATTTTTTACTTTAATTTAATGGGTAAAACTCTATTTAAAAGACTAGATAACATCAAAAACTAATAGGAAAACAATTTGTTACCTTCAATGGAAGAATAACGAGCTTTTGGATGAAAATACAAAGAATCCATAATTTTGAGAGATGACTAAATCAATGGTGTTTGGGTGTTTTCTTGAAATTCTATAGAGATTTATGGCATGGGTGTTTTTCGATGAAGGTTTGACAAACAAAATCAAATGAGAGAATTTGGGAGAGCAAGGGACAACAACAAGGGACACGGGAGATGGTTATAGTGAGTTTTATGAAATTGGGCGGGAAAATATGGTATTTTTAAAACTTGGTTTATTTGCTTCTTAAAAGCTCAAAATTTAGACCCTTTTACAAATTAGTCCACTTTCCAAATTAAAGGTCCTTTGAACTTCTTTTTCAAAAAATGATTTAATTTTCTAATAGCTAAAGTTGAAAACATTTTCGGTTACCATGTTTACGAAATTATTAGAACAACTGAAATAAAATTCAAAAATTACCCTCAAAACTTTTATGCCCAATTTTGGGGTGGGACATACCACATAGGCCGGGTTGGGGAGGGTACAAGGAGCCCTTACAAACTTACCACTTATCCTATGAAGGAAATTTGTTATTAGTTTGGACCCACAATCAGCTAACCTCCAAACCCATTATCTATACAAGAAATCTCACTCTTTAGAAAGTGTCAAGGATCTCCTCCCTAAGAAAACCATTATCTACTATATTGACCTCACCCCACCTCACCTTGTGGCTCTCGACACCACCATGGTTTGAACAGACCTTATTCATCACCCTCCTCTTGGTGTGTGGGGATAAAAATAAACTTATGAGAAATTAACGAAAGCTTCAAGACGTGTATCAATGTCACTTTCTTTAAGGATCTGTTCGTCCCACCTATATTATGGTGACCAAAAGATTTGCTGGTAATTGAACCTCGAGGATACAATGAAGCCCAATGATTGTGTACATTTTGCATTGATGGAAACAATCCACTAAACACTAAGCGGGGCATAGTTATTTGGCTTAAGGGTATAAAGCCCTGCAACTTTGCCAAAAAAACCAATTGAGGCTAGCTTCTTTTTGCACTCAATTAGGCACTTGAACTTTCAAAATGCATCAAAAAAATGAACTTTTAAAATGCATCAAAAAACCCTCAATAATATAATAATAGCCTAAATTTGGGTTAGGGAAATTAGAATTAAGTGTTCAAAAATAAATTGCCTTCAAACAGTTTTTTTAAAAAGTTACTAAAATTGAATTTAAAAAGAATCAAGGAAAATGGTTTTTAATTGAAAGGGGACTAATTTGAAAAAGGGTTACACTTGAGAGTTTCCCAAAAGCAATTAATCCAAGTTTTAAAATTTAGGTTTTTTCAAGTGATTTAAAATCGCCCCCCTTTCACGTCATTTCCCTCCCTCATCTTTCTCTTTGAAAATTTTCCCAAATCCAGATCTATACATCTTTCTCTCCAAATAACCAAAACATTTTCATTTTCTCACTTTCAAGACACTCAATTTCCTCTTAATTTTAAAGAAAACTCTCAAATTCTCCATAAATTTTATTATTCATCTTTAAAGGATTTTCAACAAAATTCAAGCTTCAACTCGTTTTTCTTCTCCAATCAAGGTTAGAATAGGATTATTTTTTATGTTTTAATGCTTGTTGCTTTTTCAAATCTAGATTTGATCCTTTATAATGAGATTTCTATGAATCTAAAGATTTAAGACGAAATTAAGCTCTAAAATGTTGAAATTCAGATTTCTAAGATAAACCTCTGTTTCTAAATGATTTTCAACTTATTTTGAACTGATCAAAAGGTTTCTAAACTTATTTTGTGCTGCTTGTAAGCACAATTAAGAGTTTTGTTTGGGAGCTTAGGTTAGGCTAAACACCTATCCTAAGTTCCAAGTGTAAGCCTTCTTACACAATCTTGCTTTATTTTGCAAATAATGCTTATGTGTTGTGTGATGAGTTATATGATTAGCTATCATAGCAAAAAAGTGGTGTTTAAGACAAATGTGACATGATATTTGCTAGTTTTATGCAAACATATGAGATCTATCGCGATTCTGGCTCATTTAGCATTGTGTTTGCACTTGAAAGTGCATTATGCGTGATATGATAGTGTTGTGAATATGATGAACACGAACAAGTAAAATGTGCATACAATAGTTAATAATTGTGTTTAAATGGATATAGTTGACATGTAATAGGATTTGAGTACTCACATATGTGTTTGATATTTGTGACATGTTAGAGAGATAAGGGACTGTTAAGCTTTGACTCCATTCAATGGGATATGTTGGTCTATTGGAGAGTGTTAGCTTTATGCTACACTTTTACATGGGACATGCTAAAAGAAGGTTTGTGCAAAGAACTTATAATATTTTTAACAACAACATGAATAACAATAAAAATTATAATGATGATAAAGTAATTTAAACAAAAATAAGCACAATAAATTATAAAGAAGGAAAAATAAAAGAAGTAACAAAGAGATTAATACAACAATTTTTATCCTAGCAAAATTGAAATCGAGATAAAAAATAAACACAATAAAATTATAAAGAAGGAAAATTAAAATAAATAACAAAGAGATTAATATAACAAATTTTATCCTAGCAAAATTGAATTCAAGATAAAAAAATAAAAACAATAAAACCTTATCCAAATAAATTCAAGCAAGCTAAGGTTTGGTTAATCTAAAATGAAGATTATACAAGTTAAACAAAAATTAAAGAAGAAAATGAAGATTGAGATGAAGAATCACTTGAAGGATTGTCAATTTCCAAGCATGCAATGATGGTGGCCTTTGACCAGTAGTGGAGCTAGAATTCTTTTTTTAGGGGGTCGAAACTAAATTGTATATTTTTCAATAGTAAAAATTCAATTTCATAATTTTAATAGTCTTTATATTTATAATTTTTAAAGGGCTAAATCAAATTTTTATCATTTTGGGGGGGAATGTAATTTTACCATTACTAATTTAAAGTTTTATAAATTATAAAGGGTCTAAATTGAAAATTTACCATTTTAGGGGGGCCATGTCTCCTCTGGGTCTCTTAGTGGCTCTACTACTGCCTCTGACTCCATGTAAGATTCTTTCAATTCACTCATCGCAACTATTTGAGTTAAAGGGATATCCATGTGATTTTTTCAACAGTTGAAAATGTATACTGAAATTTCTTATCATTAGAATATAAAAGCTTCAAGGCCTGTATGCCACTTTCATTAAGGTTCTATTTTCCCCCATCTATATTATGGTGAGCAAAAGAGTTATTCCCAATTGAACCTCTAGGTGACAATGAAGCACAATGATTGTCTATTTTTTGCATTGACAGAAACAACCCACTGAGCACTAAGCAGAGCAAAAAGGATATCAATTTCTATAACTTATGCAATAATTCTTTGTAGAACAATCTACGAATATAAAAGATGGTGAGATGATAGAAAGAAATTTTTTATGTGTTTTTTGGTGTGTCAGGCAAATGCAATTTTACTCTTATTTACAGAAATTCTCATATCTCTTCATTAGAACATGACTATCTAAATGGATAATCACATCATTTAACAATAAACATGATTCATTGTTAATAATATAGTGATGTAATTTTTGAACTTAAGAGACATAATTCATCACCATGAAATATGATAACTCTTGGTTAATTCATCACTGACTTTTCATTTACAACTATTAGAACAATATATATATATTGAAAATGTTCCAACACCTCCAAACCTCTTATCAAAAATTACCTTTGTTAGTGAGAAATAAAAACGAAAACCATGCCTCTATCTATAGGAGTCTACTCTCCCAAGCCAAGAATGACCAAACAAACTTCTAGTACCATTGTTATTTTTTTGCCTTTACAATAATTACACACTAGCAAAATCCCCTAAGCAAAGGATATCCTACCAACCCCTTCTTCAACTGTTATAGCCAAAATATCTACAACTACGTTGGTATGTACTTACCACACTACTCTAATCTAGTTCACCAAAATTACATACAAGCATACCTATAAGATCTATCAACCCACTGTCACCAACCATTGATAGTTTACGATAATTTCAATGTGTATTTTTTATGAAAGCAGTAGAGTATATACTGAGGAAGATCATCTTCAATGGGCCACATCTCTAAAATTTTTAACATAAGTTTTTGGAACAACTATTAGGGAAGCTTCATCAATGATTGGAACATCTATTAGGGCAGCTTCAACATTGATTGGAACATCTCTCGGGGTAGCTTCATCATTCTGTTCGCCTCTAATGCTAGATTCTGCTTCTGCACTCACCACTACTTTAATCTTTCTCTTTCTTTCACGTTTACATTTTGAATGAAGGAAAAACCATGCTTGAATAACTCTAAAAAAGTAATAGAAATAAATATGTGTTTAAGTTCACAACATATTGTTGAGTGTTTTAATACATAGTAGATATGTGTATTTCATGAAAATTGGAAAGTTGGAATTAGGGGGTAGAATATGCTTAGAAAGTGAGTAGAAAGAGATAAAAACCCTTTTATGCAGTTGAAGCTGAAGTAATAAGATTAGACATGTGCATTGCTTTCTTTTGAGAATTGCAGGCATCAACCATTTCAAAATTCTCAGAATTTGTTCTTTCCATAGTTGAAGCCTCTCCTGTTTCTCCATCAGTCAATAACTGCAAAAGTTGAAAACCAGTATAACGATGATCGGGGAAGAAACTCTCAAATCACGAAAGAATCATTACAAAGGAAAAGTTAAAAAAATTCATGTAAACAAATATGAGAAATGAACTTGGTTAGGGTTTCGAAAAATAGCATGCTTACTAACAAAGGTGTTGGTGATCCACTTTGGTCGTTGCTATCCGTTTTCTTATTTCCACGCACGGGGAGAATGTCGTCCTTTTCATAACTTTTTACCTCAAGAAGTGATCGAAGAGTAATATTGCGCTCTTTATGGCAGTATTTCTATAATAATGACATATTATCAAACATTGGTGATAGATGAGATATATTTTTGCCAACATATAGGGAAAAATAGATCATAAAAGTTGTAAAAGTCATTTAAAGATAATTACCATATTAATCCTCCCATTTTTGCGTGAACTTTCAGTAACAATCCAATTGTTTAGGAACCTAGGTGGCGACTTTAACTCATTTGCAAAGCATTCAAGATAATCGTGAATTTATAACACAAAACATGTAAGAAATTGGTAGTTAATAGAGCTATTTGTTTATGTTTCTAAGGTATGTGGATGCTTACCATGTTGTATCTTCTCTTCGGACGAGGAGCTTGAGCTTCAAGATGCAATGTAGAGATAGGGGTTGCCTCTATTATACAACCAGTTGTTTTTGCGACTACCGGTTTCAAACTATTTAGTAAATTTTGTTTGGACAATAACTTTGTTCTACTATATATGTAGAAAAACTAAATGAAAGAAGTACAAAATGAATATGACAATCTACCTAAAAAATCTTAAGGGTATCTAAACCAGACATAACATATGTGGAAAGTAAAAACCTTGTGTTTAAAAATTTTCATAAAACATTTTAAACCTTAAACTAGCATCCAAAAAAATTGTAAGTGTTCATTTACTCGAAAAAATAAAGCTTTAAAAAAAGTTTATTGAAAAATAAAATCGTTTTCACTATTTGTATGAAATAAATTATGCTATTTTTTATTTTTAAAAAATTATGAATTGATATAGAAAAGTTTAGTGTTAAAATTAAAGAATATATTTTTCTCTCACTCTTATTTATATTATTGGGGCATTTCTAATTTACTTTATTTAAAATGCTTTAACGTGATGCAGCCTAGCTAAAAAAATCTAAAATAGACTTTTTTTCCTAGTAATGTTTGTAGAAGGAAGATTGGTTGAATTGAATTGAAATCTATATACTCTTATTTGGATTATTGGTAATGGTTGGTGCATGACTCAAGTTATCTATCTTCCTAGTAAAATTATAAAGCAGGAAAATAAAAGAAATAACAAAGAGTTAAATCCAACTTTTTTTATCCTAGTAAAATTTAATTCAAGAACAAAAATAAATAGAATAAAACCAAATCTAAATAAACTCAAGCAAGCCAATGTTTGGTTAATCTAAATATAATATTGTACAAGGTAAACAAAAATTAAAGAAAAAAATGAAAATTGTGATGAAGAATCACCTGAAGGATTATCATTTTCCAAGTATGCAAAGATGGTAGCCTTTGACTCCATATTAGATTCCTTCAATTTATTCCTCATAACTGTTTAAGTTTGATATCCAAGTGATTTTTTAAACTATTGAAAATGAACTCTAAAATTATTTCTCGTCAGAATATATAAACAATTTATATATTTTTTTTATAAATTTGATTGGTTTTCTTCATGTTAGAGAAGTGAAGAACTTGGCTAATTATTAGTCTAAATTTTGGAAATATGAGTTGTCCTTAAAGAGTAAAAAAATCCAAAGGTAGTAGCTATCTAATATTCATTGGAAAATGATTTAATGTGTTGATTTTATTTGGAAATCTTACCTATGGTTTTGCCCTTTTTTGTTGTAGTAATTGGATGGCAAATGCATGTATCATTTAGGTTATTTCTTGTACATGGTATTTGGGCAAAACTTTGACTTTTTCAAATTTAAGTTATTTCGAGTTGTATCTTTAGATTATACACTAGAACTATTTAATTTAATTTTTGTAATTTTAAAACATAATTTAATCATATTGGAATAAGATAAATTATTTGAATTAGTAAAATTAAGGTTTTATTAAAATATAGAGAATACATGATAAATATTGTTTTAAAAAATATCCATCTTGTAATTTTGATGTACTTATATTTCATTAGATGGTTCTTGCTAGTTCGTATATTACAAATGATATGCTAAATACACTCCCATCACATTCGCTACATTCCAATGTGTGTTGTTGCACTCTATCACTAACTATATGCCTGATAGCCTTTTCGATCTAATCACCTCGTCGTAGGAGCCCTCACAACCTTACTGTTTAACCTATGAAGTAAAGTTGTTATTGGTTGGGACCTACAATCAGCTTACCGCCAAATCCACTATCTATATAAGACGTCTTTCTCTTGAGAAGGACTGGAGGATCTCCACCCTAAAAAAAAACTATTATCTACTATATTTACCTCATCCTACCTCACCTTATGGCTCTCGACACCTCCACCATGGTGTGAACAGACCTTATCCACCGCCCTCCTTTTGGTGTGTGTGGATAAAGATAAACTTATGAGAAATTAACGAAAGCTTCAAGACGTGTATCAATTCCATTTTCTTTAAGGTTCTATTTGCCCCCACCTATATTATAGTGAGCGAAAGAGTTATTGGTAATTTAACCTCGAGGATACAATAAAGCCTAATGATTATCTGCGTTTTGCATTGACAGAAACAATCCACTAAGCACTGATCGGAGCATAGTTATTTGTCTTAAGGGTGTAAAAAGCCCTCAAACGTTTCTAAGAAAAGAAATTAAGCTCCTATTTTTTCACTCAATTAGGTATTTGAAATTTCAAAATTCATCAAAAAGGCCCTCAAATTTAAAAAAAGCAATTAAGCCCCATCAATTTCTCTAAAGAACTTACGGAATAATTCTTTATAGAACAATCTAGGAATATAAAAGATGGTGGGAGGATAGAAAGAAATTTTTATTTGTTTTTTAGTATGCAGGCAAATGAAATTTGACTCTTATTAATAGGAGTTATCATATCTCTTCATTGGAACTCGACTATCCAAATGGATAATCACATCTTTTAACAATAAACATGATTAATTTTAATAATATAGTGATATAATTTTTGAAAATAAGTGATGCTACTAGTCATCCATTACTAATGCAACCTAAATAATTCATCAAAGAATTGAAGATACAACATTCAGTCAAATTTATCCAACTCATTCACTGATAATTTACATGCTTCAAGAATTAAGCATCGAATGCAAAAAAAATTTCAAACACATTTGCATTAACCACAAATAAACCTTGCTTGCTTCATTGAACTCAAAATTTTTTTTTGAAATGTGGGTGTAGTTCCAAACCCCATATGCATTCCCCCAAACTTAAAGTTTGCATTGTCCCCAATGCACTAACATTAAAATGCAATGACAATAGAAATGCAATGACAATGTGTTCTTAACAAAATAAAAAAATTACAACTACATGCAATGCATGAACTCTATAGCTAAAAAAATAAAATAAACTAACTCAATTTTCCTCAGCCACAAACGTGGTTGCACGATGCTTCTTCTTCCTCCTTCTTACTCTTTTTGTCTTTGAAGCGCTTTCTTTTCTTTCCTTTGGGCTTCGTACGATCCTCGGATCGCCCCTCAGTTTTCGGATTTGCCCCGACATCATCGGCTACTTCCTGTGTAGGAGGGATGATCGGTGTTTTTATGTCACAGCAATGTGCAAGCGGACACACGTCGATGCAAGTATAGCTGATAAAATACTTCTATAGGATATCGATCCTACGAGGAATGGTTTCTTGATGTTTAAATGTCGAAGCAACTAATACTACAATTAAGTGTAGTGTGAGTACTGATGTTAGTGCATTTATGTCAGATCTGCACACTAAAATAATCAGGAATATCAACGCAATTAGAGTTAAACTTCAGAGGTTAAATGTCAGTGTACTGAAAAGAAATCCAATTGTGTTGAGTGTTGAGTGCTGAATATTTAAATGCATAAAATGTAAATACGATCAAGTCTAGAAGGGCAGAAATGGTTCACTAATTCTGCTAAATCACAATGCTAGATGTGTCGACAAGGTAACTGAAAATTTAAATGTCACTGTAATGAAGTCCATTTAAGTTCTTACCAACAACAACTCTTTACTTAATCTCGACTTGAATATCCACAATTACTCCACCTCTCGATGCAAGCAACGATGTGTATTCAAGAACAAGTAACTGGAGTTTGTCCCAGTCCCAAGCAGCTCTCGCCTAACTTACTTGTTAACCCAACCTGTCATCGCATCTCTCGATGTTGATGCACTGCAATTTCACTCTCGTGCTTAAAGTGGTTAGATTCTAGAATAAACAAATAAGCAATGTAAAATAAGAATCAAAATGATTTAACATTAAAAGACACTCTCTTATTCATTTAATATCATCAAAATCTATCATCGTTTAAGAAGAATTAAAGAGTACAACGAAGCTTACTATCTCTAGACTACTAGGCCTACTCCCTAATTATTCCTCTTGCTCTGCATCAAGAGCCTCTCGTCAAAAAGTGGTTGCATACTTGCTTCATCAGCTCCCCAGTTTCTAGTTAAATCTCCAAAATCACACAAAATTTATAGAATTCAATCCCTTAATTCTTGATGATTTCTTCATCTTTTGTTCGTCTATTTATTTCCTCTAAAATGTTGCAGGTTTCAGCCTTCATTTTCAGATCCAAATCTAGATATTGCAGTTGTCAAAATTAGTTAGATTACAACTGTGCACTCATGCAGTTCCAGTATGTTCTTCAGATATCTGCAGATTGTCGCTGTATCACTGGGCACATTCTGAAATAATAATTGGAGCGACATCTATGAAATTCCTGCGTTGGTGCTTCCAGCTGTGAATTCAGCTTGATTCTACTTATTCGAGGTTCAGTTTCAATGTGACGACGTCTCTTGGTCACAATTTCCAGCTGATCTTATGGTTGCATTTGTCCAACATTAAGCTTTTAGACTGAGTTCCTGCGCTTACAATATTTAGACGCAATATAACGGCTGCTTGCATCGACATTAGTACAAAAATAGATAAAAATAACAAGAATTTAAACTAAGTAACAATGAGTTGGAAAATATGGAAACTAAGTATAAAATGCTAATGATGCATGCTAAATGAAATACAAAGGAGACAATTATAACATTAAATTCGGGAGAAAATCTATGTCATTTGAAATACCATCACACCCTCAAACTTGAGTTTTTACTTGTCCTCAAGTAAACAAAAATTAACAAAATAACAATTAGAAATGTCACCTCAATCATTACTCATATAACTTGAATTCTCTAAATTCCTAATGTTTAAACTGCATTCATATAATAGAATGATGCGCTGGCACTTTATCGGCATGAACAACTTAAAATTGCAACTTCATCAATGTTAGTATTATGCATTGAATCTTATCCTTCATTGAACTATTTCAGCAAATTATTCTTCTTTTTCTTTTCTTTCTTCTTTTTCTCATTTTTTTTCAAGTGACTGAAAGATGTCATTGCATTACTCTACCTTTGTTCTTGAGCAGTAATGATGGGGTGCAACAAACCCCCAAGAGGCATGTAATTGCACTGACACACATTCTTGCATTTACAGCCTTTGGCTAGATGAGTTTTCTTTTCTAAGACTGCAACGGAGTGTTCTCGCTTAAAAGTCACAATGCACTTATATTGGAGCGTCTTTTTTTAATACAATGTCGCTATACTGGTCAGTTAGTTCAAGATTCAACACCAATACTATCCATCCATTGCTAAAGAATTTCAATTATTCATTCAAAAATAGCAGACTCATTATTCAATCATATTCATTCAATTTCCATATCAGCATTCAAACAATTCAAGAATTACGCATCAAAATAAAAGTTGTGGGCACATTTCTGTTGAAATTTTGTAATTTTTTATTAACTAAAGAAACAAAATAAAAGTCAAACATGAAGGTGTAGTTGCATTTACCATTCACATTATCTTCCCCCCCAAACTTAATGTCTGCATTGTCCTCAATACACTGACAATAGTTATACAGAAATAATGGAAATGCAGTTACAATGCACTAAAATAAAAGGAATGCAGTGAGAATTAAAATGTAGGCACAATAAGAAAGCATGAAAACTAATTAAAAAGAAATGTACCAAATTATTCAGCAACAGCCGATGGAGAGGCTATTTTGGTTTTCTTCTTCTTTTTCTTTGGGCGCTCTCCCTTGTCATGGTGTTTCTTCTTTTTCTTATCCTTGTGCCTTTTCCACTTTTTATCCTTTGCTTAACCGGCTCGGCGGATTGCTCCTCCTCGGCAAGTTGGGTGGTGGCCTCATCAGTTGTCACCTTTGATTAATGGATTTCTATGAGTGGTGTCACATAGGGCACAATAGCCAAAGGATTCAATTCCTCTATCTCGCCAGTGACAACCTCAGCCTGAATCACAGTAGGTAAAGCCTCAGATGGATGCCCCCACAACATCCTCAACGATCATTATTGGGGCATTGGTTTCCTTCTCCTCTTGCACCTCGGCAGGTTCTTTTTCTTGTTTCTCTTCTTCCTTTCCTTCTTCTTCTTCTTCTTCTTGATCTTTCTCCTTCAACTGATCCTCCCCTGGTTTGCATCCTCTTTCACCTGCTGCTCAGGTTCAACTAGGCTAGTATGGGCACAGTCCACTGCGTCGACATCCTTCCCCACAACTGCTGCTTGTTCAGCCATATTTGCGCCCAAACTGTTGGAAAACTCATCTTCGAATAAGTGGGTGATATGGCGATGATAATCGTCATCAGTCTGCGAGTGCCTATTATCCTTCTTATCATCGAAAATATGAATCTGGATTGCTGTAGGTGCAGGTGTAGGCCTACCTTCAGAAGTTGGTTGCTCAAAAGATGAGTACTTCATTGGGTAATATATTGATGGGAAGGTTGGGAAGTCTAGTAATGGAGTCTTGCTAATCTGGCTTAATGCAGCGGTAATGGCTTCATTCCACGCCTTAGTGTTGGCATAAAACTTGTAGAGTCGAAGATCCATGTGTAGTTCCATGTGTGCCAGCCTTCTTCTTACCTTTTCCTCTATCCCTTTTCTTGGAGTTTTCCTTGGCCACTGGTGTATCTTGGCCTTGTTTCATCCTCTTAATCGAGATATCATTGATTGGGCCTTTGTTATCCAAAACCTCCTCACAATCTTTGGGTACAATATCCTTATGTTGACAAAGCAACATAATGAGAGAAGGAAAAGGAAGGATACTAGTTTGATTTCCTGTAGCATCTGTGATTTGGGCGTGTATGAGCTCACCGATGTCGATGTGTCCGTGGTGCAGAATGGAATACAGGAGACACATACGGTCTAATGTGGCCGTAATGCTGTGAGTCGAAGGCATAACACTGTTGATAAAATGAAACCATAACGTGCAAAAAATTGTAAGGTACCGTCTGTGCATTATAATTTTGTGAAATCCATTGCCTGTCCATGTAGTGCCATCGATGTAGAGATCTTTCATCATCTGGGTCATACAATCATCATCCAAACAATGCAAAAAGGGTGCATGATCGTCCACTCATTTCGGAATCCTTAGTAATACGTTGATCTGCGTAATGCTCCATGGAACAAGCCCCTCTCGTACAAAGATAAACTCCTACTCCTGATCCACCAGATTTGCATAAAGCTCCCTAACCAATGTGAGGGAGTAGCTAGAAGCATGATCGTAGAAATATTCCCACCCGAATGGCTGATGGTAAGGTGAACTTACTTTCCTAGGGTCTGGTGTGGAGAAAGTTGGAGTCCCTGTTCAGGATGGATGTTGCGTTTTAACATGATATTTTGGTAACAGTCTTTGGCCATAGTCATTAGAAATAAGATTGGGCTTGTGGATGAGGGTAGTGGTGCTGTGGACGGAGCCATAGTAGAAGTGGTCGGGGTGTTCTTTAAAGGGGTTTTGGTAGTGTTTCCTGAAGCACGGGTTTTTACCATGGTGAAAAATTCAAGAAGTTTTGTAGAAAAGGATTGCTTTGTGATTAGAAAAGAAAATATGTAGACAATGGAGAAGATGAAATGCAATAACAATGGCGGATTTGAAGAGAGAAAGTATCTGCGAAGGGAAGCCTTTATAACTTAGGCATGATGATTGGAAAAATACGGGGAAACGTTGCATTTGCAGCCATTAATTGCCAGACTGCAGATCGTACCGGTTTGTTTTGATCCAATGGCTGGGAGAGAAAGAAATCAATCGACACGATTCTTGCTAAAAAAGTAATATTGACTTATCGTAGAATGCACTGACAATCTACGCTTAAATGCGTCGACAAAAAGATGATTTTTATTTCTGCTAGGAATCTAAAACAATACAACAAAAAATGAAACAAATAAAAGGAAATAAAGAAATGTGTTGACATTATTTAAATGTCACCAGGTTGACAACTTCGTCTGGTTCTTGAAAATCTGGGTTCACATAATGTTTAAGACGTTAGCCATTTACTTTAAATTGTTGTCCATCCTTTAGGTTTTCGATTGTTACTGCATCGCTTTGGAATGCTTCAACTACTTTGAATGAACCTAACCACCTTGATTGTAATTTTCTTGGATGCAATTTCAAACGTGAGTTAAATAAAAGCACCAACTGACCAAGATGAAATTGTCGACGCAAGATAATGTTGTCATGCCATCTCTTTGTCTTTTCCTTGTATATCGTAGCATTCTTATAAACATGGCGTCAAATTTCTTCTAATTCTGTGATGTCCAACAGTCTTTTCTTTCCAGTAGCATCATAGTCCAAATTCACCTACTTAATTGCCCACATGGCCTTATGTTCAAGTTCAATAGGCAGATGACAAGACTTTCCAAACACTAGTTTATATGGTGACATCCCCAACAGGGTTTTGTAGGCAATGCGAAGCACCCACAATGCGTCATGTAGCCGCATAGACCAATCCTTACTAGATGGATTAACCACCTTCTCAAGTATGCTTTTAATTTGACGATTGGATACTTTGGCTTGATCATTGGTTTGTGGGTGATATTTGCTAGCCATATGATGCTTCACACCATATCGTTTTAATGTAGTCGCCACTTGGTTATTATAGAAATAAGTGCCTTGGTCACTTATCAACGCTCTTGGTGTTCCAAATCTTGTGAGGATGTATGTATGAAAGAACTTCAACACCGTCTGAGCGTAGTCTTTTGGCATCGTAATAGCTTCAATCCACTTTGAGACGTAGTCAACAGCCACTAATATATACACATTTCCAAAAAAAATTGGAAATGGTCCCATAAAGTCTATACCCAGACAACGAAGAGCTCTACCTCTATGATGGGTTGTTGGAGCATCTCGTTGCATCGAGATATGTAACCAGTGCGTTGACACGATCACATTATTGTGCAAAGTTGTGGGCGTCTTGAAACAATGTGAGCTAATAAAATCCTGACTATAAGACTTTAATAGCAGTCCTTTGTCCACCAAAATGTCCTCCATAAGGGGCATCATGGCAGTGTCACAGGATTGAAATCATTTCTTCTTCAGGTACACAACGACGAATGATATTCTCGACGCATACCTTGAATAGGTATGGCTCATTCTAGTGGTATTTTGCAGCATCGCGTATGAACCTGATATTCTTGTGACCAGTAACACTCATGGATACCTTCCCATATACAAGGTAATTGACAACATCGGCATACCATGGCAATGCATTGACAAAGAATAATTGCTCGTCAGGAAATGCTTCGACAATCTGGGACATTTGCACATCTTCACTTCCTACTTCCAGTCGCGATAAATGGTCAGCTACCTAATTCTCAAATCCTTTCCTATATCTGATTTCAACTTTAAATTCTTGAAGGAATAGGATCCATCTAATGAGTCTAGCTTTGGTGTGTTTTTTGTTGAAAAGGTATCTCAACGCTGAGTGGTCAGTGTAAACTATAGTCTTTACACCGACAAGATAAGAACGAAACTTGTCAAATGCGAAGACTACTACTAGCAACTCCTTCTCAATCATGGTGTAATTAACTTTCATTTCAGTTAAGGTTTTACTAGCATCGTAAATAGAATGAAATACCTTTTCTTTTCTTTGGCCTAGGACAACTCCTATAGCAAAGTCACTTGCATCGCACGTTAGTTAAAACGGTTATGTCCAATCCGAAGCAACAACAATTGGGGCTTGTACTAGCTGCTTCTTTATTGTCATGAATGCGTCTAGAGAAATGTCATCAAATACAAACTTTTTATTTTGCTCCAACAATAAGCATAATGGTTTGGCTATCTTGGAGAAATCTCGGATGAATCTTCTATAAAAGCTAGCGAGTCCAAGAAAGCTTCTTACTGCTTTTACGTTGGTGGGTGGTGGTAGTTTTTCGATGATTTCTACCTTTGCTTTATCATCTTCAATGCCCTAACAAGATGTCCGATGCTCGAGAACAATGCCTTCAATTGTCATGAAGTGGCATTTCAACCAATTTAGAATTGAATTTAATTGAATTTGTGTCCACACATCTCTTCAAGACTCTCGCCAGATTGTCAGCGCATTGGTCAAAATTCTGTCCATAGATAGAGAAATCATCCATAAATACCTCTAAGGAGTCCTCGATCATGTCCAAAAATATTGCCATCATACACCTCTGGAATGTTGCTGGCACATTACCCAACCCAAACGGCATACATCGGAAAGAAAATGTTCCAAAAGGGCATGTGAGCGTTGTATTTGCTTGATCCTCCGGTGCAATAGCAATTTGGTTGTATCCAGAGTAACCATCCAAGAATAATAGGCTTTACTAGCTAGCCTATCCATTATCTGATCGATGAAAGGTAGTGGAAAATGGTTCTTCTTTGTGGCCGCATTCAGTCGTCGGTAATCCGTGCATACTCGCCATCCCGTTGCAATGCGAGTAGGGATTAACTCATTCTTATCGTTGGTCACAACTGTGAAACCACTCTTTTTAGGCACACATTGAACAAGGCTCACCCAATCACTATCAAAAATAGGGTATATAATGCCCGCATCTAACCATTTGATAATTTCCTTCTTTACTACTTCGTTAATCTTTTCATTGAGTCTTCGTTGCTGCTCAATTGATTGCTTCTTTTCATCTTTTAGCCTAATCTTATGCATGCAAAAAGAGGGACTGATGCCTTTGATATCTGTGATGCTCTAGGCTATGGCTCTTTTGTGTTCTTTTAGAATCGCGATAAGCTTTTCTTCTTGCATTGCGTCGAGGGATGCGTTGACAATAACAGGTAGTGTCTAGTTGTCACCAAGAAAAACATACTTTAAATGTGTTAGCAATTGCTTCAACTCCAAGGTAGGAGCTTGCTCAATAGATGGTTTAAACATTGGGATTATCCTGTTAGACAAATCCAAAGATTCCAATTGCCAATTCTATCTCAGCTCACAATTGTTAATCTCCTCTTTGTCGCTACAATCAGTTAGGATTTCCTCAGTGAATGTCGCCGCATCTTCATCTAATATTGCAAAATTCCTTGCATTGAATTCATCTGAAATGATTTTATCTAACATATCGACGTGGTGACATTGCTCTTTACTCCTACATGGAGATGCCTCAAACATAGTAAAGGTCACATGCTCGTAGTTATGTCGCATGATAAGTTCTCCCTTGAACACGTCGATAAGTGTGCATCCCGTTGCTAGAAATGGTCACCCCAAGATAATGGGCACTTCCTTATCTGCTTCGAAGTTTAGGATTATAAAATCAGCAGGGAACACAAGTTTATCAACCTGGATGAGGATGTCTTTGATTTGGCCTTTCGGTTGTGCTAAGGATCTATCCTCAAGCAACGTTACCGTAGTGGGCTTCATTAAACCTATTCCTAATTTCATGAAAGTAGACAGAGGCATAATATTAATACTTGCTCCCAAATCACATAAAGTTTTACCTAAATAATGATTCCCAATGGAACATAGGATTGTGAAGCTGCTAGGATCTTTCATATTGGTTGGCAACTTATTTGTAAGAATAGCACTGCACCCCTCTGTGAGCGCAATCATCTCGATGTCGGATAATTTCTTTTTCTTTGATAATAGCTCCTTCATGTATTTCCCATAATTGGGTATCTGCACAAGAGCATCTATTAGAGGTATATTAATGTGCAATTGTTTCAAAGTAGAAACAAACTTTTGGTATTCTTTGTCATGGACTCTCTCTTTAAATCTTTGTGGAAAACTCGGTGGTGTCGACATTGGTAGTTGTGTCGACAACTTAGTTTGGCAAACTGCAGGCATAGATGGCACTATAGTTTGTTCCTCTTTATTTTCTTTTGCTTGACTTTCTTCAGCTTCATCTTCTTCCTTTTGTTGTGGTTCAAATGCGTCAACATGGTCTTAGCCAGAACTACTTGGTCCCATCATTTGCTTGCCACTCCTTAGCGTGATTACTTTGCAATATGCCTTCCTCCTCTGCGTAGGATTCTTAGTATCACTAGGCAGAGTGCCTGGTGACCTTGTACTTAAATTAAAAGCCAATTGCTCCAACTGGGCTACCAATGCTCTAATGGAAGAAGAGTTGCCTTGCACTATTGCTTCAATTCGTGTGATATGCTCACCCATCATTTCCTCAAGAGAAGCCATAGGATCTGACTTAGGTTGAGAAAATTACTACTGTTGATGTTGATGATGTTGTCCTTGCATATGTGGCAGCACAGATTGTTGTGGCTGTAATCGTGAATGTGGTTGCATCTAGTTATGTAACTGCATTTTTTCAGATCAAGAATTTACTTGCGCCTTCTGATTATAATTCTATTGTGGATTTCTATTGTAATTCCCTTGTCTATAACTCTCTTGATTTGAGGAATTTCCATATATGAATGTAGAAGTATTTTGATTCCCCTAAAGTTGTTGAGATCGGTTGTTGTATAAGTTACCAAATGAACCTCCCTTGATTTATTAATGTAGAAAGCATTTTTTGCATGTTGTGGGTAGTCCTCATAACTATGATTGTCGCCATAGATCTCACAAGAAAATATCGGTGCATCCAATTGCTGGGCCACTTGAATAGGAGCAATGTCATTCGTTCCCTTCATCTTCTTTATAATATTGGCCATTGAGGATACCTGCACTGACAAAGCAGAAATAGCATCTAACTCAAGAACTTCAGGGTTAGTTTTTACCTATATAGAACGAGAAATAGGGTATTGATAATCGTTCTGAGCAATCCTCTCTAGAATTCTTACAACTTCATTGTATGTACAATCTAATAAGGGACCATTAGCTGATGCGTCGACAAGATTCCTTGTCTGAGCATTCAAACCATTGTAAAATATTTCAATCTGGGTCTCCTGCTGAATTCCATGCATTGGGCAGCTTCAAAGCAATATTTTATAACGTTCCCAAGTTGTATGTAAATTCTTATCATCCAACTAATGATATGCAGTAACGTCATTTCGCAACCTCGTGTTCATTGTCGACGGATTGAAACGCAAAATGAACTGTGTTGCTAACGCATTCCAAGATGTAATTGATCTTGCCAGCAATCCTAAGAACCATGTTCTTGCTTTGCCCTGCAATGAATAAGGAAATAATTACATTTTTAAGGCATCATCAGGGACACCATGTTGACTGAAGGATGCACAAATAAGCAAAAATGATTTCAAATGTTCTCGTGCGTTTTCATGCAAAAAACCTGAATATTGCCCATTCGAGTTGAGCATCTGAAACATCACAAGTTTTAATAAAAAATTACTAGCTTGAATAGTCGGTCTTACAACCCTGGCTGTAAATCATCAAGTATAGGCACAACAAAATCTCTTATTGTCTTGTTTTGCACTTGTTCTTCTTGTGGAAGTGGTGGTGGTATATCGTTAACAATTTGTGGAGGCACTGGAGGAATTCAATCTTGTAGCAGTGATGGTGGCAAATTATTGTTGTGGTTGTTACTAGCCATTTTTCATTGTTCTTGCCTTCTCCTCCTAAGTGTCCTCTCAAGCTCCGGATCAAAGCTTACAATGTACTTAGGATTTCTCCTTCTGGACATACAACAATTAACAATCTGAAAAAAAACAATTAGGGAAATCATAACAGATTAGTAAAGATTAAAAGTTAAGTAATTAGAATTAATTTTAACTACAAAAGTAAACATCAAACAAACGTCATTCCCTGGCAACGGCGCCAAAACTTGATCGGTGTTTTTATGTCACAACAATGTGCAGGTGGACACACGTTGATGCAAGTATAATTGATAGAACAATTCTATCGGATACTGATCCCATGAGGAATGGGTTCTTGATGTTGAAATGTCGAAGCAACTAATACTACAATTAAGTGTAATGTGAGTACTGATGTCAGTGCATTTATGTCAGATCTACACACTAAAATAATCAAGAATGTCAATGCAATTAGAGTTAAACTTCAGCGGTTAAATGTCAGTGTACTGAAAATAAATCCAATTGTGTTGAGTGTTGAGTTCTGAATATTTAAATGCATAAAATGTAAATATGATCAAGTGTAGAAGGGCAGAAATGGTTCATTGATTCTGCTAAATCACAACGCTGGATGCGTCGACAAGGTAAAGTATAGATGGAATGTCACTACAATGAAGTCCATTTGAGTTCTTACCAACAACTCTCTACTTAATCCCGGCTCGAATATCCACAATCACTCCACCTCTCAGTGCGAGCAACGATGTGTATTCAAGAACAAGTAATTGGTTTTTATCCCAATCCCAAGAAGCTCTCGCCTAACCCATTTATTAACCTAACCTGTCACCGCATCTCTTGATGTCGGTGTACTGCAATTTCACTTTCATGTTTAGAGCAGTTAGATCCAATAATAAACGAATAAGCAATGTAAAGTAAGAATCAAAATGATCTAACATCAAAAGATACTCTCGTATTCATTTAATATCATCAAAATCCATCATCGTTTATGAAGAATTAAAGAGTACAACGAAGCTTACTATCTCTAGACTACTAGGCCTACTCCATAATTGTTCCTCTAACTCTGCATCAAGCACCTCTCGTCAGTAGTGGTTGCAGACTTGCTTCATCAGCTCCTCAATTTCCAATTAAAACTCCAAAATCACACCGAATTTGTAGAATTCAGTCCCTTAATTCTTGATGATTTCTTCATCTTTTGTTCGTCTATTTATAACCTCCAAAATGTTTCAACCTTCATTTTCAGATTCAGATCTAGATCTTGCAGGTGTCAAAATTAGTAAGATTACAGCTGTGCACTCATGCAGTTCTAGTATGTTCTTCAGAGATTTGCAGATTGTCGCTGTATCGCTGGGCACATTCTGAAATCATAATTGCAGTGACATCTATGAATTCCTGCGTTGATTCTTCCAGCTATGAATTTAGCTTGATTCTACACATTCGAGGTTTAGTTTCAATGCGATGACATCTCTTGGTCACAATTTCCAGCTGATCTTGTGGCTGCATTCGTCCAGTATTAAGCTTCTAGACTTGGTTCCTACACAAACAATATTAAGACGCAATATAACGGCTGCTTATGTCGACATTAGTACAAAAATAGAGAAAAATAATAAGAATTTAAACTAACTAACAATGAGTTGTAAAATATGGAAACTAAGTATAAAATGCTAATGATGCATGCCAAATGAAATACAAAAGAGACAATAAAAACATTAAATTGGGGAGAAAATCTTTATCATTTGAAATACCATCAAGGGATCACCTTGGGTTGTCCGGTGTAGAACGCTATCGCCAAAGAGTTGTGGTCCTCACTAGTTACCTCTACAGCTTTCGCCAGTCTAGCTTCATCTCGCTCTAAATTATCAGTAGTTACACCCACAAACTCGGGTGCAGTGACAGTGTTCTCAGCAGATTCTTTCTTAGAATCTTCTTCAAGGACTTCCTCCTTTCCAACACCAACTTCCTCCTTAACAATAGGTTCCTCCTGACCAGCAGTGAAGTCATCCTCGAACAGGCTATTAATCCTTCGCAAGCACTCCTTGATGTCCCTTGATTCTTCTTCTTTCTCATCATCAAAGACGTGCACAATGGGAGGGGATGCCATCGATTTGTCTCGGTCCACTAAGTTAGTGTCCTCTGATGAGAGTTCATAATCTTGGATGATTGGTGGAAACACTGTAAATTTTGGAAGTGGGGTTGGGCTCAACTGACGCAATACGACTACAATAGAACTATTCCAAGCCTTGGTATAAGCATAGAACAAATTTTGTGAACTGTCCATATCCTTTATTGTGGTGACAAGCCTCATCTGCTTATTGCTGATGGAATTGACCAACTACTCGATATCCTTCATTTTGTGCATCAAGGATGTCTCTACAGTAAGGTTCATTCCCTTGCTTTCTGCCTTGGTTTGCCTTTCCTTATCTTGCTTGTTTCTGCCTCCTTCACTATCAGCGTATCTTTGCCACGAGTCATTCTTTCAATAGAGGCTTCATTTATAGGGACATTATTATCCAGTACTTCTTCATCATCATAGGGCACGATCCCTTTCTACTGGTACAATAGCATCACCAACGATGGGAAAACCAAAATTCCAGATTGCTTTGTGGTGCAGTCAGCAATTTCCTAGTGGATTATTGTGTCAGCATCAATCTTTTAGCCATTGACAATTGAATGCATCAGACACATTTTATCGAGGGTGACTGTGGTGCTATGAGTAGAGGGCTTTAGCCTGAAGTTGACAAAATGAAACCATATTTTGCTTTACAGTGTCAGGAAGCATTAGTGCATTGTATAATTCTTGTGATGTGAACCCGTCCACACTGCTCCATCGACATATAAGTCCTTCACCAATAGGTCTGTTTTATCATCTGTGATATCCTCAATGAACTTGAAGTGTTCATCCTCATCCACTTTAGTGTTGCACAGCTCATTGATTTTGTTAGCACTTTATGGGATTAAGCCTTCTCAAAAACAGATGAACTCTAACTCATGGTCATAAAGGTTAGCATAAAATTCACATACCATTGTAGGAGAATAGCTTCCAGGATGAGTGCAAAAAGTCTCCCACTTCAGCTTGGAGATGGTTTTGTGGACTTGCTTGCCCAAGTCTTGCTATTCTGAAAGGAGAATGTCCTGTTCTGAGTGGAAGTTTTTCTTCAAAATGTTGTCTTGAAATCGGTCCTTGGTCGCTTTCATTAAAAAAATCACCAGCTCCTTTTGCTTTGTTGGCATGGAGGATTCTGGTTCACGAACTGCAGTTGCAGAGGATGAGTGTTCTTCAATAGATTTGGCTGCTTTCTTGATTGATTCTCTCGTTCTTGCCATATATTTTTTGAGTAAAAAAGGGTTAAAGTTGTAAAAGTACGGTCTTGAGGAAGAGAAAGTGAATAAAAATGGCTGCTTTGTATGTGTTACAATCGGCACAGTGAAGGGGGGTTTATAGCGAGTGAAAGAAGAAGATGGAAAGGCGTGATTTTTTTTGTGATTAATTGAAGGGACATAAAGCTGACAAGAATAAATCTGTCCAATGAGAATTGCGCCCGCTCATACAGATCAGATGGCTAGGTCACTTTTGATCAAACGGTGGGATTTGGAATCCCTGATATGCCCTCCTTCTTGATGAGTCATAAGTGATAGTACAATAGTATGAACTGCGTTGACAATAAGGTCCAAGTGCGTCGACAATGGTACTTGATTATTCTAAAAAAACAAGAAGTAAAACAAACTTGAACAATAAAAAAATAAAATAAAATTACATAATAATAAATTCAATAAAAATTAAAAAATTTCGACCAATTTAATGGTCTTTGCCTGCTTTTGATCAATATTCCCTAAATTATGTTTCAACCGCTGTCCATTCACTTTGAACTGGTGTCCATCATGTAAATCTATAATTGTGACTGCACCATGAGGAAATACTTCGAAAGGTCCAAACCAACATGAGCATAATTTACTTGGGTGTAATTTTGGTCTAGAATTGAATAATAAAACTTGTTGACCCGTAATAAATTTTTACTGCAAAATAATATTACCATGCCATCGTTTGGTCTTTTCCTTGTAAATTGCAGCGTTTTCATAGGCATTTCGCTTAATCTCCTCTAGTTCAGTGATATCCAACAACCTTTTCTTTCTAGCAGCTTCATAGTCCATGTTCACTTGCTTAATTGCCCACATTGCTTCAGTCCAACTGACAAGTGGCGTACTTTCCAAAAAATAACTGATACGACGACATCCCTAATGGAGTTTTGTATGTTGTTCGCAATGCCCCTAAAGTGTCATCCAATCTGAAAGACCAATCTTTCCTTGAAGGGTTCACAACCTTCTCAATAATATTCTTAATTTGTCAATTGGATACTTCGGCTTGTCCATTGGTTAGCGGATGATAAGTAGTAGTCATTCTATGATTAACTCCATATCTCTTTATTGCGGTTGCCAATTTGGTTGCAATGAAATTGTGTACCTTGATCACTAATCAATGCTTGTGAAAAAATTTAAGCACTGTCTTTGCATCATCCTTTGGAACTGTAACAACTTCAACCCACTTGTAGACATAGTGAACAACTACTAATATATAAAGATTTCCAAATGAACATGGAAATGGTCCCATAAAATCCATACCCCAAACATCGACCAATTCAACCTTCATAATTGGTTGTTGTAACATTTCATTGCGTCGGGATATAGAACGAGTGCGCTGACACTTATCGCATTAATTCAAAAATTGTCGGCACCCTTGAATAGTGAAGGCTAGTAGAATTCTGATTGTAGAACCTTAGCAGCAGTTCTCATTCCACAGAAATGACCTCCATAAGGAGCATTATGATAGTGCTTCAGGATTGAAAGCATCTCCTCTTCCAGAACACAATACTGAATGATGTTGTCATTGTATATCTTGAATAAATACAGCTCGTACCAATGGTACTTTGCTACTTCACGAAGAAATCTTTCTTTTTTATGGCTTGTGATACCTAATGGGAGTTTTCCACACACTAGATAATTAACCAAATCTGCATACCAAAGGGTTGCATCTATAGCAAATAACTTCTCATCAAAGAATGAATCAACAATTTGAAGTATGTTTCCATCTTTACTGCCAACTTCCAATTGAGATAGATGGTCTGCAACTTGATTCTTTGAACCTTTTACGGTCTCTTATCTCGATGTCAAATTGTTGCAACAATAAGATCTAGCGTATCAATCTTGGTTTTGCATCCTTCATCGCAAAAAGATATCTCAACTTCGAGTGATCAGTAAATACGATAACCTTTGCACCGATAAGATATGAACGAAACTTGTTGAAAGCAAAGATTACAGCCAACAATTCTTTCTCTGTAGTGGTATAATTCATTTGAGCCTCTATAAGAGTTTTGCTAGCATAATAGATGGCATGAAATATTTTTCCTTTGCATTGTCCTTGAACAGCACACATAGCAAAGTTGCTTGTATTCCAAATAACTTCAAAAGGTTGAGACCAATCTGCTGCAAAAACAATAGGTGCATCTACTAGCTGCTTCTTTATTTGAAAGAACGCATCCAAACATGTTTCGTTAAATAGGAATTTTTGATTCTGTTCCAACAATGCGTATAAGGGCTTTGCAATTTTCGAAAACTCTCTAATAAATCTTTGGTAAAACCCCGCATGCTCAAGAAAACTGTGAATGCCTTTCAAATTTGTCGGTGGAGGTAATTTCTCAATGATTTCCACTTTAGCTTTGTCTAATTCAATGCATTGACTAGAGATACGATGGCCTAACACAATTTCTTCAGTTGCCATAAAATAACATTTTTCCCAATTTAGAACAAGATGTGTGTCTTCACATTGCTTCAATACTTTATCCAAATTGTCAGTGTAATGATCAAAATCATTCCCATAGACTGAGAAATCATCCATAAAAACCTCTAAAGAATCTTCAATCACATTCGAGAATATTGCCATCATGCATCTTTGAAATGTGGTTGGTGCATTGTAAACACCGAAAGGCATACGGCGAAAAGAAAAAGTACCAAAGGGGAAAGTGAAAGTTGTTTTCTCCTGATCATCCAATGCAATAGCATTTTGATTGTACCTAGAATAGTCATCTAAAAGGCAACAATAGGCTCTTCCAATAAGCCTATCCAACATTTTGTCAATGAAAGGAAGTGGGAAGTGGTCCTTCCTTGTGGCAGCATTAA
This sequence comes from Gossypioides kirkii, assembly GCA_005610355.1. Taxonomy (NCBI): domain Eukaryota; kingdom Viridiplantae; phylum Streptophyta; class Magnoliopsida; order Malvales; family Malvaceae; genus Gossypioides; species Gossypioides kirkii. The sequence goes on from CP032250.1 coordinate 18,626,868, forward strand.
GTTTGTGATAATCCATACAGACTCGCCATCCCGTAGGAATGCGTGTAGGAATTAACTCGTCTTTGTCATTGCTAACCACAGTGATGCCACTCTTTTTAGGTACGCATTCCATTGGACTTACCCAATTGCTATCAGAAATAGGGTAAATAATTCCAGTATCAAGCAATTTTATAATTTCCTTCATCTTCTTGTTTAATCTTCTTTATTGCTCAATCGATTGTTTGCCTTCATCTTCCAACATGATCTTGTGCATACAAAAGATGGACTAATGCCTTGAATATCGGTAATACTCCAAGTAATAGCTCGTTTATGTTTCTTAAGAATATGGACCAATTTCTCTTCTTGAGTCACATCCAGTGTTGCGGAGATAATAACTGGGAGAGTATTGTTATCACCAAGAAAGACATATTTAAGATAAGCAAGTAGTGGTTTCAATTCTAGAGTAGGAGCTTCTTCAATAGATGGCTTGAAAGTTAGAGTCGTTCTATTGGCTAAGTTTAAGGATTCAATCTACCATCCATGCCTGAGTTCAATATTATTAGCTTCAACCATGCTGTCACAATCATTTAAAAAATCATCATCAGATGTCATTGCAAACTCCTTAGAAAGTAGTCTGCTTCAGTCATTGAATTCTTCCTCAATTAGATCATCTAGCACATCAACAGTATGACATTCTTCTTTATCTTTGCGTTGAATAGATTCGAAAACACTGAAGGTAACATGTTCATCATTAAGTCCCATGGTCAGTTCACCTTTGTAAACATCAATAAGAGTTCGTCTAATGGCTAAAAATGGTCGTCCCAAGATTATGGGATCCTCCTTTTCTGCGTTGCAGTCAAGTATAATAAAATCAGCTCGAAAAACGAATTTATCCACACGTACTAAGATATCTTTGATTTTCCTTTCAGGTTGAGCCAGGGATCGATCTGCTAGTTGCAATGTCACTACAGTAGGTTTCATGTGACTAATTCCCAACTTTCTAAATGTAGATAGTGGCATTAGGTTGATGCTAGCTCCCAAGTCATATAAAGCCTTGCCCAAATAATGGTTGCCAATTAAACATGGGATAGTAAAGCTCCAGGATCTTTTTAACACCCAAAACCCGACGCCGTCATCGATTAGGGTCCCAGAGTCACTCAATCATCTATCACTGATTATATTTTAAAAATAATGTCATCTGTTCTTACATTATTAAAGAAATACACCCAACACATCATAAGTTATCATTTACTTATAAATACAATTCAACAGGGGCAAAAAGGTCATTTCCTAGATTTTCGGAGACTTCTACCGATACTTGTTGGACAAGTATCGACAGTGTCAAGTTAATAAACAATTAGGAACAATGCAAACATCTATCGATACTTGTGATAGTTCTACCGATACAAGTATAACATCTACCGAAACTAGTTGTGCTTCTACTGATACCAAAAACTCTAGAGAGCTAAGAAGTCCTACCTTGCAACTTCTACCAATACAAGTAATCTAACTACTGATACAAATATGCTCAGTACTACCGAAACTTGAATTTCAACTACCGATACAACTCAAGTCATAAAACAACCTATCTCCTACCCTGTACTTATACCGATACAAGCAGGGGTTCTACCAAAACAAATATGCAGAATTCTCAAATTTATACAAGTTTATCTATAAAACTTCATTCATAGACTTAAGGTGCAACGAATAATACTTTTGTGTTTAAATACAAAACTTAGCATAACATCTAAGCACTAGTTGTCACATACAACATTGATTAAACATTCAAAACTTATCATTTAACAAAAGTACTACAAGTATCATAATCTCAAGTAAGCATATACAAAATATATCATCATCCTAGTGTTTTCGAGGATAGTGTGATGTCTTCGAGGTAATCTGATCTTCAACTAGCCAAAATGAAATCTACAAAACAACCAAAATACATAGGTAAGCTTTCTAGCTAAGTAAGTTCGTACATAGTGAATCATTACTCAACATTAGACGTTGCAACAACAATTAATATCAGAATGCAAAATTTCCTCTTCAAACAACCTTATGCTCTATCGAGTCATAAGTCTTCCTTTAACCATAATCTCATTCTCATCTCGAGACATGAGTCTTCCTTAATCAAATCTCATTCTCATTTTGAGACATGAGTCTTCCATTTTTTACAATTTCTCATGCTCAACCTGAGACATGAGTCTTCCTTATTATACACCAAATATTCCAAGCACATCTTCATTAGGCAATATTCAGCAGTTCAAATAATAAATCTAACAACGAACTTACCGGATGAAATTGTAATTCAAGCGAAACTTCAGGGACTATTTTATGATTTTCCCCTTTCTATGATCTGTGACCCGATCTTGATCTATCACAAAATAAATCATTTCTCCCGCTAAATCATATAATTTAATCAACTTAAACACATAAGTTCCTTTTTAAAAAAATTATGAAATTACCCCTAAACTTTGCATTTCTATTCAATTTAGTCCTTAAAGCCAAAACATGTAAAATAACCAATTTCATTCAATCTTATAATAGCCAAATATCCATGGGTATTCATCCAACATCCCCATTCATCTATTTCAGAACAAGGATATGTATTTTCATCATTTTCACAACCCAGTCCTCAAACCTTAATTTCAATAAAAAATCACTTTGCAAAATCAATGAATATATTCATCAAGCATACAAATCTATCAATAACCTTCAAAAGAAACCATTTTCATCAATGGTAAGTTTTACAACATTTGACAGATTTAGAAATTAGTCCTTGCATAAGCTAGATTAAGCTAATACGGACTCGAAAACATAAAAATTACTAAAAACAATCAAGGTTTGCTTACCCAAATCAAAGCTCAAAGATTGGGAATGAAAAACCCTAAGTTTTCCTCCTTTTAGCCATGTAAAGAAGAAGAAGAAGAAAGAAAATGTGAAAATATCATCTTTCTTTCTTTAATTTAATATATATACAATGGCATTTTTGTAATTTCTTAGACTTTCGTAATTAACTTAATTAATCATCTTTTTAACCTTAATTAATCCTATTATTAATCAATATTTGTTATGGTATTCCACCCACTAATAATCCTTTAGGTTAATTTACTTACTTGGTCCCTCTAATTAACCAATTCACCTTGCACCTTTTGCGATTTAATCTTTTTTAGTGAATTCACTATCTAAACATTAAAACAGCACTACAGCCTTCTATGAGTGCAATAGCTTCAATATCAATAAGCTTCTTCTTCCTGGATAAGAGCTCCTTCATAAATTTCCCATAATTAGGAATTGTACAAGAGCATCCACTAAAGGAATATAGACATGAAGTTGCTTCAGTGTGTCCAGGAACTACTGATACTACTTATCATGCTCATTCTCCCTCAATCTTTGTGGACAAGGTAAAGGTGGAGATACATCAGATTGTGTCGACACCTTTAATTGCATCGACAGTTTTGAGGGTCGGACATTAGGCATATGATTAATAATTTGATGAACTTCTTTGTCTGGTACATTGACAAGCTCTTCAGATTCAACCTTCTCACCAGGGATCACTTCACCAATATCTTGAGATGATACTGTAGAGTTTGTAGTTGGCTCGCTAGTTTGTTTACCACTCCTATGAGTGATAACCTTGTAGTGTTCTTTCCCCCTCGAATTGGGATTTACCATGTCACTAGGTAGTGTGCTTGGTGGTCAAGTATTCAGATTTGAAGCAAGTTGTCCTAATTATGCCTCCAATGCTCAAATATAAGATGAATTCCCTTGCATAATAGCTTTCATGCGAGTAATATGCTCTCGTATTAAAGCCTCAAGAGCAACTAACGGATTAGAAGGAGAAGCTTGTGTGTACTATTTTTGTCGATGTCCTTGAACATGCTGATTCTGCATTGAAGAGTGTTTTGGCTGCATTTGATTCTAGTATGGATGCATCTGGGTGTTCTGATTGTAGTTCTGTTGTTGACTGTAATTCCCTTGTATTTGATTATAATTGCCTTCAGTAGATGTATTCCCATATCAGAATGTCGCAGCATTTTGTCCAGCATTCTGAGTTCCCCAAGACTATTGATTGCGTGCAGAATTATTATAAGAGTTGCCATAAGAATTGTTACGGATGTTATTGACATAGAAGGCATTCTCTGTATGTTGTGGAAAATCTTCATAGCTATGGTTGTCACCGTAAATCTCACAACAAAAGGTAGGAACATCAACTTGTTGAGCGACTTGTATAGGTGCAACATCATTAGTCCCTTTCATATTTTTTATCATATTTGCAAGAGAAGAAACTTGAGCACTAAGTGTAGATATTACATCCAATACAATAATTTTCGGAGTAGATTTTGCTTGTGTAGCTCTAGAGATAGGATATTGGTAATCATTCTTAGCAATTCTCTCAAGAATTCCAACAGCATCATCATAAGTACAATCTAGCAAAGGACCATTGGGTGATGCGTCGACAAGATTCCTCGTTTGTGAATTTAGCCTATTATAGAAAATCCCAATTTGTGTTTCCTGTTGAATGCCGTGCATGGGGCAACATCGAAGCAAAGATTTATAACGTTCCCATGTAGTGTGAAGATTCTCATCATCCAACTGATGATAAGTTGTAATATCATTTCAAAGACGAGCATTCATTGTCGAAGGGTTAAAGTGCAAAACAAACTGTATTACTAGTACATTCCATGAAGTAATTGAGCCTACAGGTAGCCCAAGAAACCAAATACGAACTCTTCCTTACAAAGAATAGGGAAATAATTGCATTTTCAAACCATCATCAGGAACGCCTTATTGACTAAAGGAAGCAGAAATCAATAAAAGTGATTTAAGATGTTCTCGTGCATCTTCATGTGGCAGTCCAACATATTGTTCATTAGAATTAAACATCTGAAACATTAGTGGCTTGAGTTCAAAATTATCAACTTGTATTGCTGGCCTAACAACTCCTGGTTGTAAATCATCCAAGACAGGTACTACAAAATCTCGTATAGTCCTATTTTGTACTTGCACGTTTTGCGACAACGGTAGGTCATTAGCATTTTGTTGTTGCACCAGGGTATGGCTACATCGTTTCTTCGTAAATCCATATTCCTTTGTTCTTAAAGTCTCCTCCGAACGGTTCTTTCAATTTTTGGATCAAAATCAGCATTAAACTCCAAATTGCTTTGGGTTATAAAACACCTAAAACAAAATGTGAAAATAGCGACAAAAAGAAAACAAGTTACTAACAACTAAATATTATATAATAAAAATAAAGTAGAAAAAATAAACATCATACGAATGCCATCCCCGATAATGGCGACAAAACTTGATCGGCTGTTTAACGTCATAGCAATATTGTGCAAGTGTACACTGTCGATGCAAGGTTACTAGATAGATATGAATCTGTCGGATACCGATCCCATGAGGATGGTTGTCTTTTGTCTATCAATGTCAGTGCAACAAACAGATAAAAACGAGATAAATCGTGAGAATAGTTGTTGGAGCAATACTTTGAAAATAAAGATGAAATATGATAATGATAAAATGGGTTCCCCAACGTGAATAATCAACAGAATACTAAGTGCTCACAAGGTATAAAAAGATAGGTGATTGTCGGTGCAATAAATTACAATGAATATATTACAAAGCTTAACTTCTATATTTGATCTAATACTTAAACATGTACATTAACACACCTTCCGATAATGGAAATGGAACACAATTAAGAACAAGTGGATTAAATCCCTCTAATCCTCAATCAATTTTCGTTGTCATGCTTGTTAGCTTGAACTGTCGCTACACTTTCCAGTGACAGTGACCGCAATAACATTTCCATGCTAAAAAATTCAAACCCAAAGATTAAACTGTAAAAGCAAGGTTGAATAAAATAACATTTAACCTAGAATTCATGTGTACTTCCATACAAACATGAAATAGAATATAATCACCAGTGTTTAGAAAAGAAATATAAAAGAAACAAGTGGAGAATACTATTCCTAGATAATCTCGACTTGATCTCTCAATTCCATCTTGTGTTGCACTCAAGGCTCCTTGTCAAGAGCTTATCTGCATCCATTCACGTCGGTTCACCCGTAGGAGACTTAAGCCGCCATAGCCAAAAGCTTCAAAGGATAAGTTGAAAAATGTAATGCCGAAAAAGACTCCCTTTTTCTCTTTCCTTGTGAATATTTATATTCTTCCAAATTGTATAGGTATCCTTTCATAAGAATTATGCTGCCTCTGTCTGTACCAGTTGGTTATACTAGACTAGACAGCTCACACATTTCAGTTCTTATCCACATTGGAAGCCTCTTTGACAACGTCAGGTGGGGAGACAATCTTGGACTTAATTTGGAAATACTCATGCAATGACATCAGTACCAAAACATGACAAAATTAAGGATAAATAGGCTAAGGTCCATTGAGTTATAAAATGCAATTTATTGAACTAAAAATGCTAAAATATGTGCTAAAGATAACTAAATGGGGACAAGTTAACAAATAAGTAGGGAGAAAACATATGTTCTTTCTAGTACTATCAAATGCAATATGTGTTGTTGTGCACTCTATCACCAACTATATGCCTGATATCCTTTTCGATCTAATCACCTAGTCATAGGAGCCCCACAACCTTACCATTTATCCTATGAAGTAAAGTTGTTATTGGTTGGGACCCACAATCAGCTCACCTCCAAATCCACTATCTATATAAGACCTCTTTCTCTTGAGAAGGAGTGAAGGATCTCTTCCCTCAAAAAAACTATTATCTATTATATTTACCTCACCCCATCTCACCTTATCGCTCTTGACACCCCCACCATGGTGTGAATAGACCTTGTCGACCACCCTCTTGTTGGTGTTTGCGGATAAAAATAAACTTATGAGAAATTAATGAAAGCTTCAAAAACATATGTTCTTTCTAGTACTATCAAATGCAATATGTGTTGTTGTGCACTCTATCACCAACTATATGCTTGATATCCTTTTCGATCTAATCACCTAGTCATAGGAGCCCCCACAACCTTACCATTTATCCTATGAAGTAAAGTTGTTATTGGTTGGGACCCACAATCAGCTCACCTCCAAATCCACTATCTATATAAGACCTCTTTCTCTTGAGAAGGAGTGGAGGATCTCTTCCCTCAAAAAAACTATTATCTATTATATTTACCTCACCCCATCTCACCTTATTGCTCTTGACACCCCCACCATGGTGTGAATAGACCTTGTCGACCACCCTCTTGTTGGTGTTTGCGGATAAAAATAAACTTATGAGAAATTAATGAAAGCTTCAAGATGTGTATCAATATCACTTTCTTTAAGGTTCTATTCGCCCCGACCTATATTATAGTGAGTGAAAGAGTTACTGGTAATTCAACCTCGAGGATAAAATAAACCCCAATGATTATCTGCATTTTGCATTGATAAAAACAATCCACAAAGCACTGACCGGAGCATAGTTATTTGTCTTAAGGGTGTAAAAAGCCCTCAAACGTTTCCAAGAAAAGCAATTACGCTCCTGTCTTTTCACTCAATTAGGTATTTGAAATTACAAAATTCATCAAGAAGGCTCTCAAAGTTTTAAAAGAAAAGCAATTAAGCCCCATCAATTTCTCTAAAGAACTTATGCAATAATTTTTTATAGAGCAATCCAGGAATATAAAAGATGATGTTGTTGATTTTATTTGGAAATCTTACCTATGGTTTTGCCCTTTTTTGTTGTAGTAATTGGATGGTAAATGCATGTATCATTTAGGTTATTTTTTGTACATGGTATTTGCGCTAAACTTTGAATTTGTCAAATTTAAGTTATTTCGAGTTGTATCTTTTGATTATACACTAGAACTATTTGATTTAATTTTTGTAATTTTAAAACATAATTTAATCAAATTGGAATAAGATAAATTATTTACAAAATTAAGGTTTTATTAAAATATAGAGAATACATGATAAATATTGTTTTAAAAAATATCCATCTCGTAATTTTGATGTACTTATATTTCATCAGATGGTTCTTGCTAGTTTGTATATTACAAATGATATGCTAAAGACACTCCCATTACATTCGCTACATTCCAATGTGTGTTGTTGCACTCTATCACTAACTGTACGCCTGATAGCCTTTTCGATCTAATCACCTCGTTGTAGGAGCCCCCACAACCTTACTGTTTAACCTATAAAGTAAAGTTGTTATTGGTTGGGACCCACAGTCAGCTCACCTCCAAATCCACTATCTATATAAGACCTCTTTCTCTTGAGAAGGACTGAAGGATCTCCTCCCTAAAAAAACTATTATTTACTATATTTACCTCACCTCACCTCACCTTGTGGCACTCGACACCACCATGGTGTGAACAGACCTTATCCACCGCCCTCCTGTTGGTGTGTGTGGATAAAAAAAAATTATGAGAAATTAACGAAAGCTTCAAGACATGTATCAATGTCATTTTCTTTAAGGTTCTATTCGCCCCCACCTCTATTATAGTGAGCGAAAGAGTTTCTAGTAATTTAACCTCGAGGATACAATAAAGCCTAATGATTATTCGCGTTTTGCATTGACAGAAACAATCCACTAAGCACTGACTGGAGCATAGTTATTTGTCTTAAGGGTGTAAAAATCCCTCAAACGTTTCCAAGAAAAGAAATTAAGCTCCTATTTTTTCACTCAATTAGGTATTTGAAATTTCAAAATTCATCAAAAGGGCCCTCAAATTTAAAAAAAGCAATTAAGCCTCATCAATTTCTCTAAAGAACTTATGAAATAATTCTTTATAGAACAATCTAGGAATATAAAAGATTGTGAGAGGATAGAAAGAAATTTTTATTTGTTTTTTAGTGTGTTAGGAAAGTGAAATTTGACTCTTATTAATAGGAGTTTTCATATCTCTTCATTGGAACTCGACTATCTAAATGTATAATCACTTCTTTTAACAATAAACATGATTAATTTTTAATAATATAGTGATATAATTTTTGAACATAAGTGACATAATTCATCACCATGAAATGTGATAACTCTTGGTTAATAACCAAGTGCTATAAATTTTGGTTATTTATAACCTTTCATTTACAACAATTAGAACAATATATATATTTTGAAAATGTTCCAACACCTCCAAACCTCTTATCAAAAATTGCCTTTGTTAGTGGGAAACAAAAACAAAAACCATGTCTCTATTTATAGAAGTCTACTCTCTCAAGCCAAGAATGACCAAAAAAACTTCTAGTACCTTTGTTATATATTTTAGCCTCTTCAATAATAACACACTAGCAAAATCCCCTAAGCTAATGATATCCTTCCAACCCCTTCTTCAATTGTTATAGCCAAAATATCTTCAACTACGTTGGTATGTACTTACCACACTACTCCAATCCAGTACACCAAAATTACATGCAAGCATACTTACAAAGATCTAACCACCAACCGACACCAACCACTAATAGTTAACGACAATTTAAATGTGTGTTTTTTCATGGAAGCAATAGAGTATATAATGAGAATGATCATCTTCAATGGGCCACATCTCTAAAATTCTAAACATAAGTGATTGGAACATCTATCAGGGCAGTTTCATCATTGATTTGAACATGTCTCGGGGTAGCTTCATCATTCTATTCACCTCTAATGCTAGCTTTTTCTTCTGAACTCACCACTATTTTCATCTTTCTCTTTCTTTCACCTCTACCTATTGAATGAAGGAAAAACAATGGTTGAATAACTCTAAAAAAGTAATAGATATAAATGTGTTTAAGTTCAGAAAAATATTGTTGAGTGTTTGAATCATAGTAGATATGTGTATTTCATGAAAATTGGAAAGTTGGAGTTAGGGTTAGAATCTGCTTAGAAAGTGAGTAGAAAGAGATAAAAAACCTTTGTTTTTTTTGAAGCTGAAGTAGTAAGGTCAGCCATGTGCATTGCTCTCTTTGGAGAATTGCAGGCATCAACATTTTCAAAATTCTCAGAAATTGCTATTTCCATAGTTGAAGCCTTTTTAGTTTCTCCATCAGTCAATAACTGCAAAAGTTGAAAACCAGTATAACGATGATTGGGGAAGAAACTCTCAAATCACAGAAGAATCATTACAAAGGAAAAGTTAAAAAATGAGATATTATCAAACATCATTGATAGATGAGATATATTTTTGCCTACATTTAGGGAGCAATAGATCATAAGAGTTTTAAAAGTCATTTAAAGATAATTATCTTATTAATCCGCCAATTTTTTCGTGGAATTTTAGTAACAATCCAATTGTTTAGGAACTCAAATGACAACTTTAACTAATTTGGAAAGCATTCAAGATAGCCATGAAATTACAGCACAGAACATGTAAGAAATTGTTAGTTAATAGAGCTATTTATTTATTTTTCTAAGGTGTGTGGATGCTTACCATGTTGTATCTTCTCTTCGAAGGAGGAGCTTGAGCTTCAAGAGGTAGCATAGACATAGGGGTTGTCTCTATTATACAACCAGTTGTTTCTGCGACTACCAGTTTGAAACCATTTAGTAAATTTTTTTTGGACAATAACTTTGTTCTACTGTATATGTAAAAAACCTCAATGAAAGAAGTACAAAATGAATATGACAATCTACCTAAACAAATCTTAAAGGTATCTAAACCAAACATAACATATGTGGAAATTAAAAACTTATGTTTAACAATTTTCATAAATTATTTTTAAACCATAAACTAGAGTCCAAAAAAAATTGCAATTGTTCATTTACTTGAAAAAAATAAAGCTTTAAAAAATAAGTTTTTTTTTCAAACTAAAATCGTTTTCACTATTTGTATCAAATAAATTTTAACATTTTTTAATTTTAAAAAATTATGAATTGATATAGAAAAATTTAGTGTTAAACTTAAAGAATCTCATTTTCTCTCACTATTATTTATATTATTGGGGCATTGCTAATTTACTTTATTCAAAATGCTTTCAGGTGGTGCAACCTAGCTAAAAAAATCTACAATATTACTTTTTTCTTAGTAATGTTCATAGGTGGAAGATTGATGTAGTTCAATTGAAATCTATTTGGAGTGTTGGTAATGGTTAGTGCATGACTCAAGTTTTCAATCTTCCTAGTAAAATTATAAAGCAGGAAAATAAAAGAAATAACAAAGAGAATAATCCAACATTTTTTATCCTAGTAAAATTTAATTCAAGAACAAAAATAAATAGAATAATACCATATCTAAATAAATTCAAGCAAGCCAATGTTTGGTTAATCTAAATATATTATTGCACAAGGTACACAAAAATTAAAGAAAAAAATGAAAATTGTGATGAAGAATGACCTGAAGGATTATCATTTTCCAAGTATGCAGAGATCGTAGCCTTTGACTCCCTATCAGATTCCTTCACTTTACTCATAACTGTTTAAGTTTGATATCCAAGTGATATTTTAAACTATTGGAAATGAACTCTAAAATTATTTCTCGTTAGAATATTTAAGCAATTTATATATATATTTTTTAAATTTGATTGGTTTTCATCATTTTAGGGAAGTGAAGAACTTGGCTAATTATTAGTCTAAATTTTGAAAATATTAGTTGTCCTTAAAGAGTAAAAAAAATCCAAGGGTAGTAAGTATCTAATATTCATTGGAAAATGATTTAATGTTGTTGATTTTATTTGGAAATCTTACCTAGGGTTTTGCTCTTTTTTGTTGTAGTAATTGGATGGTAAATGCATGTATCATTTAGGTTATTTCTTGTAAATGGTATTTGGACAAAACTTTGAATTTGTCAAATTTAAATTATTTCGAGTTTTATCTTTAGATTGTACACTAGAACTATTTGATTTAATTTTTGTAATTTTAAAACATAATTTAATCAAATTGGAATAAGATAAATAATTTGAATTAAGTATATAGAATACATGATAAATAATGTTTTAAAAAATATCCATCTTGTAATTTTAATGTACTTATATTTCGTCATATGTTTCTTGCTAGTTCGTATATTACAAATGATATGCTAAAGATACTCCCATCACATTCTCTACAATGCTGATCAGCTATTTAACGTCATAGCAATATTGTGCAAGTGTACATTGTCGATACAAGTATAGTAGACAGATATGAATCTGTCGGATATCGATCCCACGAGGATGGTTGTCTTTTGACTATCAATATCAGTACAATAAACAAATAAAAACGAGATAAATTGTGAGAATAATTGTCTGACCAATACTTTGAAAATAAAGATAAAATATGATAATGATAAAATGGGTTCCCTAACGTGAATAATCAACAGAATCCTAAGTGCTCACAAGGTATAATAAAAAGATAGGTGATTGTCGATGCTATAAATTGCAATGAATATCATACCAAGCTTAACTTCTATATTTGATCTAAGACTTAAACATGCACACTAACCACACCTTCCGATGATGGCAATGGAACACAATTAAGAACAAGTGGATTAAATCCCTCTAATCCTTAAGCAACTTCTGTTGTCATGCTTGTTAGCTTGAACTATTGCTGCACTTTTTAGTGGTAGTGACTGCAATAACATTTCCATGCTAAAAACATTTAAACCCAAAGATTAAACAGTAGAAACAAGGTTGAATAAAATAACATTTAACCCAAAATTCATGTGTACTTCCATACAAACATGAAATAGAAAGTAATCACAAGCATTTAGAAAAGAAATATAAAAGAAACAAGTGGAGAATACTATTCCTAGAAAATCTCGAATTGATCTCTCAATCCCCTCTTGTGTCGCAGTCATGGCTCCTCGTCAAGAGCTGATCTGCATCCGTTCACGTCGGTTCACCCGTAGGAGACTTAAGCTGCCATAGCCAAAAGCTTCAATGGATAATTTGAAAAATGTAATGCCCAAAAAGACTCCCTTTTTCTCTTTCCTTGTGAATATTTATATTCTTCCAAATTGTACAGGTGTCCTTTCATAAGAATTATGTTGTCTCTGTCCATACCAGTTAGTTATACCAGACTGGACAGCTCACACATTTCTATTCTTATCCATATTGGAAGCTTTATTGACAGACGTCGAGTGCAGTAATAGTCTTGGATGCAATCTGGAAATACTCATGCAGCGACACCAGTACCAAAACATGACAAAATTAAGGATAAATAGGCTAAGGTCCATTGAGTTATAAAATGCAATTTACTGAACTAAAAATGCTAAAATATGTGCTAAAGATAACTAAATGGGGACAAGTTAACCTATAACTAGGGGGGAAACATATGTTCTTTCTAGTACTATCACACCCTAAACTTGAGCTTTTACTTGTCCTCAAGTAAAACAAAAACTAGCAAGGCTACACAGGAATTTACCAAGGCAAATGATCATTCTAGCAACTTGAATCACCTAAAATCCCAATGAATGAGTCACATTTAGATGGCAAAATATTACATCGACAACAAATAAGTATGAATAACTAAGATTGCACTTTCATCAAAGCCCGCATCATGCCACAAATACTAAATTCTATCCACCAATATAACATTTATTGTACAATACTAAGTATTTAGGAAAATTGTAAATATATATATATATATCTTTTCGTTTCTTTTGTTTTTTTATAAGGGATATCGTTACATTATTGTACCCTTGTTCCTAAGAAGTAACGATAGAGTGCAACAAACCCCTAGGGAGTACATAATTGCACCGACACACACTCATGCAGCGACAGTCTTTGGCCAGATTCATTTTTCTAACGCTTGCATTGGAGTGTTCCCTCTTTAACATTTACAATACACCCACATTGGAGTTTCTTATTTATAACTATATATATATAAGTAGTTGTAAAAGGCAGATTCATTCAAGATTCAAGGAATGCTACTAGTCATCCATTACTAATGCAACCTAAATCATTCATCAAAGAATTGAAGATACAACATTCAGTCAAATTTATCCAACTCATTCACTGATAATTCACATGCTTCAAGAATTAAGCATCGAATGTAAAAAAAAAAATTCAAACACTTTTGTGTTAACCACAAAGAAACCTTGCATGCTTCATTAAACTAAAAAAAAATTAGAAATGTGGGTGCAGTTCCAAACCTCATATGCATTTCCCCAAACTTAAAGTTTGTATTGTCCCTAATGCACTAACATTAAAATGCAATGACAATGTGTACTTAACAAAATAAAAATTACAACTACATGCAATGCATGAACACTACAGCTAAAAAAAATAAAATAAAATAACTCAATTTTCCTCAGCCAAAGACGTGGCTGCACGATGCTTCTTCTTCCTCCTCTTTTCTCCGCCTTCTTAAGCTTTTTGTCTTTGGAGCGCTTTCTCTTCTTTCCCTTGGGCTTCGCACGGTCCTCAGATCGCTCCTCAGTTTTCGACTTTGCCCCGACATCATCGGCTACTTCCTGTGTAAGAGGGATCACCTTGGGTGGTTTGGTGTAGACCGCTATCGCCAAAGAGTTATGTTCCTCACTAGTTACCTCTATAGCTTTCGCCGGTCTAGCTTCATCTCGCTCCAAATTATCAGTAATTACACCCACAAACTCGAGTGTAGTGACAGTGTTCTTAGCAGATTCTTTCTTAGCATCTTCTTCAAGGACTTCCTCCTCTCCAACACCAACTTCCTCCTCAACAGTAGGTTCCTCTTGACCAGCAGTAAAGTCACCCTCGAATAGGCTATCAATCCTTCGCAAGCACTCTTCGACGTCCCTTGATTCTTCTTCTTTCTCATCATCAAAGACGTGCACAATGGGAGGGGATGCCACCGATCTATCTTGGTCCCCTAAGTTACTATCCTCTGATGAGAGTTCATAATCTCCGATGATTGGTGGAAACACTGTAAATTTTGGGAGTGGGGTCGGGCTCAACTGACGTAATGCGGCTACAATAGAACTATTCCAAGCCTTATAAGCATAAAACAAATTTTGTGATCTGTCCATATCCTCTATTTTGGTGACAAGCCTGATCTGCTTATTATTGATGGAATTGACCAACTTCTCGATATCTTTCATTTTGTACATCAAGGATGTCTCTACAGTAAGGTTCATTACCTTGCTTTCTGCCTTGGCTTTGCCTTTCTCGTCTTGCTTGTTTCTGCCTCCTTCACTGTCGCTGTATCTTTGCCACGAGTCATTCTTTCAATAGAGGCTTCATTTATTGGGCCATTATTATCCAATACTTCATCATCATCACGAGGCATGATCCCTTTCTGCTATTACAATAGCACCACAAACGATGAGAAAACCAAAATTCCAGATTGCCTTACGTTGTAGTCAGCAATTTCTTAGTGGATTATTGCACCGACATCAATCTTTTTGCCCTTGACAATTGAATGCATCAGACACATTTTATCGAGTGTGACTATGGTGTTCTGAGTAAAGGGCTGTAGCCTGCAGTTGACAAAATGAAACCATATTTTGCTTTACAGTGTCAGGAAGCGTCAGTGCCTTGTATAATTCTTGTGATGTGAACCCGTCCACACTGCTCCGTCGACACATAAGTCCTTCACCAATAGGTCTATTTTGTCATCTGTGATATCCTCAATGAACTCGGAGTGTTCATCCTCATCCACTTTAGTGTTGCACAGCTCATTGATTTTGTTAGCAGTCCATGGGATTAAGCCTTCTCAAACAAAGATGAACTCTAACTCATGGTCATAAAGGATAGCATAAAATTCACATACCATTGAAGGAGAATAGCTTCCAGGATGAGTGTAGAAAGTCTCCCACTTTAGCTTGGAGATGGTTTTGTGGACTTGCTTGGCCAAGTCTTTCTGTTGTGAAAGGAGAATGTCCTGTTCTGGGTGGAAGTTTTGCTTCAAAATGTTGTCTTGAAACCGGTCCTTGGTCGTTTCATCAAAAAGATCACCAGCTCCTTTTACTCTTTTGGTATGAAGGATTCTGGTTCACAAACTGCAGTTGTAGAGGACGAGTGTTCTTCAACAGATTTGGCTAATTTCTTGACTGATTCTCTCGTTCTTGCCATACATTTTTTAAGTAAAAAAGGGTTAAAGTTTTAAAAGTACGATCTTGGGGAAGAGAAAGTGAATAAAAATGGCTGCTTTATATGTGTTACAATCGACATAGTGAAGGGTGTTTATAGCGAGTGAAAGAAGAAGATGGAAAGGCGTGATTTTTTTTGTGATTAATTGAAGGGACATAAAGCTAAAGGGAATAAATCTGTCCAATGAGAATTGCGCTCGCTCATACAGATCAGATGGCTAGGTCACTTTTGATCAAAAGGTGGGATCTGGAATCCCTGATATGCCCTCCTTCTTGATGAGTCATAAGTGACAATACAATAGTATGAACTACGTTGACAATAAGGTCCAAGTGCGTCGACAATGGTACCTAATTATTCTGCAAAAACAAGAAGTAAAACAAACTTAGACAATAACAAAAAAATAAAATAAAATAAAATTAGATAATAATAAATTCAATAAAAATTAAAAAATTTCGACCATTTTAAAGGTCTCTGCCTGCTTTTGATTAATATTCCCAAAATAATGTTTCAATCGCTGTCCATTCACTTTGAACTAGTGTCCATCATGTAAATCTCTAATTGTGATCGCACCATGAGGAAATACTTCGACAACTTCGAAAGGTCCAAACTAATGTGAGCATAATTTACCTAGGTGCAATTTTAGTCTAGAATTGAATAATAAAACTTGTTGACCCGCAATAAATTTTCGCTTCAAAATAATATTGCCATGCCATCGTTTGGTCTTTTCCTTGTAAATTGCAACGTTTTCATAGGCATTTCGCTTAATCTCCTCTAGTTCGGTGATATCCAACAACCTTTTCTTTCCAGCGGCTTCATAGTCCATGTTCACTTGCTTAATTGCCCACATTGCTTCAGTTCAACTGACAAATGACGTGCTTTCTAAAAAATCAACTGATACGTCGACATCCCTAATGGAGTTTTATATGCTGTTCGCAATGCCCATAAAGCATCATCCAGTCTGGAAGACCAATCTTTCCCTGAAGGGTTCACAACCTTCTCAATAATGCTCTTAATTTGTCGATTGGATACTTCGGCTTGTCCATTGGTTTGCAGATGATAAGTAGTAGCCATTCTATGATTAACTCCATATCTCTTCAGTGCGGCTGCCATTGGGTTGCAATGAAATTGTGTACCTTGATCACTAATCAATGCCTTTGGTGTGCCAAAGCGGGTGAGTATATGCTTGTGAAAAAATTTAAGCACTGTCTTTGCATCATCCTTTGGAACTACAATAGCTTCAACCCACTTCGAGACATAGTGAACAACTACTAATATATAAAGATTTCCAAATGAACATGGAAATGGTCGGATAAAATCCATACCCCAAACACCGAACAATTCAACCTCCATAATTGGTTGTTGCAACATTTCATTGCGTCGAGATATAGAACCAGTACGCTGACACCTATCCCATTGATTCACAAAATTGTCAACGCCCTTGAAGGCTAGTAGAATCCTGATTGTAGAACCTTTTCTGCAGTTCTCATGCCACCGAAATGACCACCATAAGAAGCATTATGACAGTGCTTCAGGATTGAAAGCATCTCCTCTTCCAGAACACAACACTGAATGATGTTGTCATTGCATATCTTGAATAAATATGGCTCGTTCCAATGGTACTTTGCTACTTCACGAAGAAATCTTTCTTTTTTACGGCTTGTGACACTCAATGGGAGTTTTCCACACACTAGATAATTAACCAAATCCACATACCAAATGGTTGCATCTATAGCAAATAACTTCTCATCTAGGAACGCATCGACAATTTGAAGTATGTTTCCATCTTCTCTACTAACTTCCAATTGAGACAGATGATTTGCAACTTGATTCTCTGAACCTTTGCAGTCTTTTATCTCGATGTCAAATTGTTGCAACAGTAAGATCCAACATATCAGTCTTGGTTTTACATCCTTCTTCGCAAAAAGATATCTCAACGCCGAGTGATCAGTAAATACAGTAATATTTACGCCGACAAGATATGAACGAAACATATCGAAAGCAAAGATTACAGCAAACAATTCTTTCTCTATAGTGGTATAATTGATTTGAGCCTCTGTAAGAGTTTTGCTAGCATAATAGATGGCGTGAAATATTTTTCCTTTGCGATATCCTAGAACAGCACACATAGCAAAGTTGCTTGCATCGCATATAACTTCAAAAGGTTGAGACCAATCTGGTGCAACGACAATAGGTGCATCTACTAGCTGCTTCTTTATTTCAATGAATGCATCCAGACATGCTTCGTTAAAGAGGAATTTTCGATTCTGTTCGAACAATGCACATAAGGACTTTGCAATTTTCAAAAAGTCTCTCATAAATCTTTAGTAAAACTCCGCATGCTCAAGAAAACTGTGAATGCCTTCCACATTTGTCGGTAAAGGTAATTTCTCAATGATTTCCACTTTAGCTTTGTCTACTTCAATGCCTTAACTAGAGATGCGATGGCCTAACATAATTCCTTTAGTTGCCATGAAATAACATCTTTCCCAATTTAGAACAAGATGTGTATCTTCACATCGCTTCAATACTTTATCCAAATTGTCAGCGCAATGATCAAAATCATTCCCATAAACTGAGAAATCATCCATAAAAACCGCTAAAGAATCTTCAATCATATCCGAGAATATTTCCATCATGCATCTTTGAAATGTGGCTGGTGCGTTGCAAACACCGAAAGGCATACGACGAAAAGCAAAAGTACCAAAGGGGCAAGTGAAAGTTGTTTTCTCCTGATACTCCATAGCAATAGAAATTTGATTGTGCCTAGAATACCCTTCTAAAGAGCAATAATAGGCTCTTCCAGCAAGCCTATCCAACATTTTGTCAATGAAAGGAAGTGGGAAGTGGTCCTTCCTTGTGGCAGCATTATGGTTGTGATAATCCATACAGACGCGCCATCCCGTAGTAATGCTTGTAGGAATTAACTCGTCTTTGTCATTGCTAACCACAGTAATGGTACTCTTGTTAGGCACGCATTGCACTAGACTTACCCAATTTCTATCATAAATAGGGTAAATGATTCCAGCATCAAGCCATTTTATAATTTCCTTCTTAACAACTTCCTTCATCTTCTCATTTAATCTTCTTTGTTGCTCAATCAATTGCTTGCCTTCATCTTCCAACTTGATCTTATGCATGCAAAAAGATGGACTAATGCCTCGAATATCGGCAATACTCCAAGCAATAGCTCATTTATGTTTCTTAAGAATACTCCAAGATAATAACTGGGAGAGTATTGTTATCACCAAGAAAGACATATTTAAGATGAGTAGGTAGTGGTTTCAATTCCAGAGTAGGAGCTTCTTTAATAGATGGCTTGAAAATTGGAGCCGTTCTGTTAGCTAAGTCTAAGGATTCAATCTGTTATCCATGCCTGAGTTTAATATTATTAGCTTCAACCATGCTGTCACAATTATCTAAAAATTCATTATTAAATGTCACTGCAAACTCCTCAGAAAGTAGTCTGCTTCAATCATTGAATTCTTCCTCAATTAGATCATCTAGCACATCGACAATATGACATTCTTCTTTATCTTTGCACTGAATAGATTCGAAAACACTAAAGGTAACATGCTCATCATTAAGTCACATGGTCAGTTCACCTTTGTAAACATCAATAAGAGTTCATCTGATGGCTAAAAATGGTCGTCCCAAGATTATGGGAACCTCTTTTTCTGCCTCCCAGTCAAGTATAATAAAATCAGCTGGAAAAATGAATTTATCCACGCAAACTAAGATATCTCTGATTTGCCTTTTAGGTTGAGCCAAGGATCGATCTGCTAGTTGCAATGTCACTACAATAGGTTTCATGTGACTAATTCCCAACTTTATGAAAGTAGATGGTGGCATTAGGTTGATGCTAGCTCACAAGTAACATAAATCCTTGCCCAAATATTGGTTGCCAATTGAACATGGGATAGTAAAGCTCCCAAGATCTTTGTAACACCCAAAACCCGACGCCGTCATCGATTAGGGTCCCGAAGTCAGTCAATCATCTATCATTGATTATCTTTTAAAAATCATGTCATCTGTTCTTACATTATTAAAGAAATACACCCAACACGTCATAAGTTATCATTTACTTATAAATACAATTCAACAAGGGCAAAAGGTCATTTCCCAAATTTTCGAAGACTTCTACTGATGCCTGTTGGACAGGTATCGATAGTAGTCAAGTCAATAAACAATTAGGAACAATGTAGACATCTACCGATACTTGTGATAGTTTTACTGATACAAGTATAACATCTATCGAAACTAGTTGTGCTTCTATGATACTAAAAACTCCAAATATGCTCAGTACTACCGAAACTTGAATTTCAACTACCAATACTACTCAAGTCAGTAAACAACCTCTCTCCTACCTTGTACTTATACAAATACAAGTAGGGATTCTACTGAAACAAATATGTAGAATTCTCAAATTTATATAAGTTCATCTATAAAACTTCATTCATAGACTTAAGGTGCAACGAATAACACTTTTGTGTTTAAATACAAAACTTAGCATAACATCTAAGCACTAGTTGTCACATACAACATTGATTAAACATTCAAAACTTATCATTTAACAAAAGTAGTACAAGTATCATAATCTCAAGTAAGCATATACAAAATATAACATCATCCTAGTACATGCCATATAACTGAGTGATGTAAGAACTACCGAACTAGCTCTGGGATAATGTGATGTCTTCGAGGTAATCCGATCTTCAACTAGCCAAAATGAAACATATAAAACAACCAAAATACGTAGGTAAGCTTTCTAGCTAAGTAAGTTCGTACATAGTGAATCATTACTCAACATTAGACGTTGCAACAACAATTAATATCAGAATGCAAAATTTCCTCTTCAAACAACCTTATGCTCTATCGAGTCATAAGTCTTCCTTTAACCATAATCTCATTCTCATCTCGAGACATGAGTCTTCCTTAATCAAATCTCATTCGCATTTCGAGACATGAGTCTTACATTTTTTATAATTTCTCATGCTCAACCCGAGACATGAATCTTCCTTTTTATACACCAAATGTTCCAAGCACATCTTCATTAGGTAATAACAGCAGTACAAATATGAAATCTAACAATAAACTTACCGGATGAAATTACAATTCAAGCGAAACTTCAAGGACTATTCTATGATTTTCCCTTTTCTGCAATCTATGACCTCATCTTGATCTATCACAAAATAAATCAATTCTCCCATTAAATCATATAATTTAATCAATTTACACATATAAGTTCTTTTTTCAAAAAATTATGAAATTACCCCTAAACTTTGCATTTCTATTCAATTTAATCCTTAAAGCCAAAACATGTAAAATAACCATTTTCATTCAATCTTATAATAGCCAAATATCCATGGGCATTCATGCAACATCCCCATTCAACTATTTCACAACAAGGTTATGTATTTTCATCATTTTCATAACCTAGTCCTCAAACCTTAATTTCAACAAAAAATCACTTTGCAAAATCAATGAATCTATTCATCAAGCATACAAATCAATCAATAACCCTTAAAAGCAAGCATTGTCATCAATGGTAGGTTTTACAACGTTTGACATATTTACAAATTAGTCCTTGCATAAGCTAGATTAAGCTAATACGGACTTGAAAACATAAAAATTAACTTAATTAATCCTATTATTAATCAATATTTGTCATGATAATCCACCCACTAACAATCCTTTAGGTTAAGTTACTCACTTGGTCCCTCTAATTAACCAATTCACCTTTGCACCTTTTGTGATTTAATCCTTTTTACTCAATTTACTATCTAAACATTAAAATTCCTTAAAAGAATTCTAATACAATGCTAACGACAAAACTATACTTATAAAAATAAATAAATTTGTGACTCAACTTGTCGGAGTTGTGGTCCCGAAACCACTATTTCCGACACCACTGAAAATTGAGCTGTTACAATCTTTCATTTTGGGGGGCAACTTATATATTAAAACAACACTACATCCTTTTGTTAGTGCAATAGTTTTAATATCACTGAGCTTTTTCTTCCTGGATAAGAACTTCTTCATAAATTTCCCATAATTAGGAATTGCACAAGAGCGTCCACTAAAGGAATATTGACATGAAGTTTTTTTAGTGTGTCCAAGAACTATTTATATTGCTTATCATGCTCATTCTCCCTGAATCTTTGTGGAAAAGGTAAAGGTGAAGATACATCAGATTGCGTTGACACCTTTGATTGCATCGACAGTTTCGAGGGTCGGACATTAGACATATGATTAATAATTTGATGAACTTCTTTGTCTGGTACATCGACAAGCTCTTCAGATTCAACCTTCCCACCAGGGATCACTTCACCAATATCTTGAGATGATACTATAGAGTTTGTAGTCGGCTCGCCAGTTTGTTTACCAATGCTAAGAGTGATAACCTTGTAGTGTTCTTTCCCCCTCGAATTGGGATTTACCATGTCACTAGGTAGTGAGCTTGGTGGTCAAGTATTTAGATTTGAAGCAAGTTGTCCTAATTGTGCCTCCAATGCCCGAATAGAAGATGAATTCCCTTGCACAATAGCTTCTGTACGAATAATATGCTCTCGCAATAAAGCCTCAAGAGCAGCTAACGGATCAGAAGGGGAAGCTTGCGTGTACTATTGTTGTCGATGTCCTTGAACATGCTGATTCTGCATTGAAGAATGTTTTGGCTGCGTTTGATTCTGGTGTGGATGCATCTAGGCGTACTGATTGTAGTTCTGTTGTTGTTGATTGTAATTCCCTTGTATTAGATTATAATTGCCTTGAGTAGATGTGTTCCCATATCAAAATGTCGCAGCATTTTGTCCAGCATTCTGAGTTCCCCAAGACTGTTGATTGCGTGTAGAATTATTATAAGAGTTGCCATAAGAATTGTTGTGGATGTTATTGACATAGAAGACATTCTCTGTATGTTGTGGACAATCTTCGTAGTTATGGTTTTCACTACAAATCTCACAACAAAAGGTAGGAACATCAACTTGTTGAGCGACTTGTATAGGTGCAACGTCACTAGTCCCTTTCATATTTTTTATCATATTTGCAAGAGAAGAAACTTGAGCACAAAGTGTAGATATTGCGTTCAATTCAATAACTCCTGAAGTAGCTTTTTCTTGTGCAGCTCTAGAGATAGGATATTGGTGATGCATCATCATAAGTACAATCTAGCAAAGGACCATTAGTTGATGCGTCGACAAGATTTCTCGTTTGTGAATTCAATCCATTATAAAAAATCTCAATTTGTGTTTCCTGTTGAATGTCTTGCATAGAGCAACATCGAAGCAAAGATTTATAACATTCCCATGCAGTGTGAAGATTCTCATCATCTAGCTGATGATAAGCTGTAATATCATTTTGAAGACGAGCATTCATTATCGACGGGTTAAAGTGCAAAAAAAATGTGTTGCTAGTGCATTCCATGAAGTAATTGAGCCAACAAGTAGCCCATGAAACCAAAAACGAGCTCTTCCTTGCAAGGAATAGGGAAATAATTGCATTTTCAAAGCATAATCAGGAACACCTTGTTGACTAAAGGAAGCACAAATCAATAAAAATGATTTAAGATGTTCCCGTGCATCTTCATATGGCAGTCCAACATATTGTCCATTAGAATTCAACATCTGAAACATTAGTGGCTTGAGTTCAAAATTCGCAATTTGGATTGCTGGCCTAACAACTCCTGGTTATAAATTATCCAAGACAGGTACTACAAAATCTCGTATAGTCCTGTTTTGTATTTGCACGTTTTGCGGTAACGGTGGGTTATTAGCATTTTGTTGCTGCACCGGGGTATGGCTACATATTTTCTTGGTAAAGCCATATTCCTTTGTCCTCGAAGTCTCGTCTGAATGGTTCTTTCAATTTCTGGATCAAAATCAGCATTAAAGTCTGAATTGCTTTAGGTCATAAAACACCTTAAACAAAATGTGAAAATAGCAACAAAAAGAAAACAAGTTAGTAACAAAACTTGATCGGCTGTTTAACGTCATAACAATATTGTGCAAGTGTACACTGTCGATGCAAGGTTAGTAGACAGATATGAATCTGTCGGATACCAATCCCATGAGGATGGTTGTCTTTTGTCTATCAATGTCAGTGTAACAAACGGATAAAAATGAGATAAATTGTGAGAATAGTTGTCGGAGAAATACTTTGAAAATAAAGATGAAATATGATAATGATAAAATGGGTTCCCCAACGTGAATAATCAACAGAATACTAAGTGCTCACAAGGTATGAAAAGGTGATTGTCGATGCAATAAATTACAATGAATATATTACCAAGTTTAACTTTTATATTTGATCTAAGACTTAAACATGCACATTAACACACCTTCTGATGATGGCAATGGAACACAATTAAGAACAAGTGGATTAAATCCCTCTTATCCTCAATCAACTTCTGTTGTCATGCTTGTTAGCTTGAACTATCGCTGCATTTTCTAGTGACAGCGACCGCGAGAACATTTCCATGCTAAAAACATTCAAACCCAAAGATTAAATAGTAGAAGCAAGGTTGAATAAAACAACATTTAACCTAGAATTCATGTGTACTTCCATACAAACATGAAATATAAAATAATCACCAGCGTTTAAAAAAGAAATATAAAAGAAACAAGTGGAGAATACTATTCCTAGACAATCTCGACTTGATCTCTCAATTCCCTCTTGTGTCGCACTCAGGACTCCTCGTCAAGTGCTTATCTGCATCCGTTCACGTCGGTTCACCCGTAGGAGACTTAAGCCGTCATAGACAAAAGCTTCAAAGGATAAGTTGAAAAATATAATGCCCAAAAAGACTCCCTTTTTCTCTTTCCTTGTGAATATTTATATTCTTCCAAATTGTACAGGTATCCTTTCATAAGAATTATGCTGCCTCTGTTCGTACCAGTTGGTTATACTAGACTGGACAGCTCACACATTTATGTTCTTATCCACATTGGAAGCCTCTTTGACAGCTGTCAGATGCGGGGATAGTCTTGGACGCAATCTGGAAATACTCATCCAGCGACATCAGTACCAAAACATGACAAAATTAAGGATAAATAGGCTAAGGTCCATTGAGTTATAAAATGCAATTTACTGCACTAAAAATGCTAAAATATATTCTAAATATAACGAAATGGGGACAAGTTAACAAATAAGTAGGGAGAAAACATATGTTCTTTCTAGTACTATCAAATGCAATGTGTGTTGTTGTGCACTCTATCACCAACTATATGCCTGATAGCCTTTTCGATCTAATCACCTCATCGTAGGAGCCCCTACAACCTTACCATTTAACCTATGAAGTAAAGTTGTTATTGGTTGTCAGCTCACCTTCAAATCCACTATATTTACCTCACCCCATCTCACCAACTATATGCCTGGTAGCCTTTTCGATCTAATCACCTCATCATAAGACCTCTTTCTCTTTAGAATGAGTGGAGGATCTCCTCCCTCAAAAAAACTATTATCTACTATATTTACCTCACCTTGTCGCTCTTGACACCCCCACCATGGTGTGAATAGACCTTGTCTACTCTTGTTGATGTGTGCAGATAAAAATAAACTTATGAGAAATTAATGAAAGCTTCAAGATGTGTATCATTGCCACTTTCTTTAAGGTTCTATTCGCCCCGACCTATATTATAGTGAGCGAAATAGTTACTGGTAATTCAACCTCGAGGATAAAATAAACCTCAATGATTATTTGCATTTTGCATTGATGAAAACAATCCACTATGCATTGACCGAAGCATAGTTATTTCTCTTAAGGGTGTAAAAAGCCCTCAAACATTTCCAAGAAAAGCAATTAAGCTCCTGTCTATTCACTCAATTAGGTATTTGAAATTACAAAATTCATCAAAAAGGCCCTCAAATTTAAAAAAAAAAAGTAATTAACCCCCATCAATTTCTCTAAAGAACTTATGCAATAATTCTTTATAGAACAATCTAAGAATATAAAAGATGATGGGAGGATAGAAAGAAATTTTTATTTGTTTTTTGGTGTGTCAGGCAAATGAAATTTGACTCTTATTTATAGGAGTTCCCATATCTCATCATTGGAACTCGACTATCTAAATCGATAATCACATCTTTTAACAATAAAAATGATTCAATTTTAATAATATAGTGATAATTTTTTAACTTAAGAGACATAATTCATCACCATGAAATGTGATAACTCTTGGTTAATAACCAAGTGATATAAATTTTGGTTATTTATAACTTTTCATTTACGACTACTAGGACACTATACGTATTTTAAAAATGTTGCAACACCTCCATACCTCTTATAAAAAATTACCTTTGTTAGTGAGAAGCAAAAACAAAAACCATGCCTCTATTTAAGAAGTCTACTCTCCCAATCCAAAATTGACCAAAAAAACTTCTAGTACCATTGCTATATTTTAGCCTCTTCAATAATAGCACATTAGCAAAATCCCCTACGCTAATGTTATCCTACCAACCCCTTCTTCAACTGTTATAGCCAACATATCCACAACTACGCTGGTATGTACTTACCACACTACTCCAATCTAGTACACCAAAATTACATGCAAGCATACTTACAAAGATCTAGCCACCAACTGACACCAACCACTAATAGTTTACGAAAATTTAAATGTGTGTTATTTCATGAAAGCAATAGAGTATATAATAAGAATGATCATCTTCAACGGGCCACATCTCAAAAATTCTCAACATAAGTGATTATCAGGGCAGCTTCATCAATGATTGGAACATCTATCATGGCAGCTTTATCATTGATTTGAACATCTCTCGAGGCAGCTTCATCATTCTGTTCGCCTCTAATGCTAGCTTCTGCTTCTGAACTCACCACCATATTCATCTTTCTCTTTCTTCCACGTCTACCCGCTGAATGAAGGAAAAACAATGGTTGAATAAATATAAAAAAGTAATAGATATAAATATGTGTTTAAGTTCAGAATCATATTGTTGAGTGTTTGAATACATAGTAGATAAGTGTATTTCATGAAAATTGGAAAGTTGGAGTTAGGGGAGAATATGCTTAGAAAGTGAATAGAAAGAGATAAAAACCCTTTGTTGTTGTTGAAGCTGAAGTAGTAAGGCCAGACATGTGCATTGCTTTCTTTGGAGAATTGTAAGCATCAACATTTTTGAAATTCTCAAAATTTGTTCTTTCCATAGATAAAGCCTCTTCTGTTTCTCCATCAGTCGATAACTGCAAAAGTTGAAAACCAGTATAACGATGATTGGGGAAGAAACTCTCAAATCAAGGAAGAATCATTACAAAGGAAAAGTTAAAAAATGAGATATTATCAAACATCACTGATAGATGAGATATATTTTTTCCTACATATAGGGAATAATAGATAATAAGAGTTTTAAAAGCCATTTAAAGATAATTATCTTATTAATCCTTCCTTTTTTATGTGGACTTTCAGTAACAATCCAATTGTTTAGGAACTCAGATGACGACTTTAACTAATCAGGAAAGCATTCATGATAATCGTGAAATTATAGCACAAAACATGTAAGAAACTAGTAGTTAATAGCTATTTGTTTATGTTTCTAAGGTGTGTGGATGCTTACCATGTTGTATCTTCTCTTCGAAGGAGGAGCTTGAGCTTCAAGGGGTAGCGTAGACATCAGGGTTGTCTCTATTATACAATCAGTTGTTTCTGTGACTACCAGTCTGAAACCATTTAGTAATTTTTTTTTGGACAATAACTTTGTTCTACTATATATGTAAAAGAACTAAATGAAAGAAGTACAAAATGAATATGACAATCTACCTAAAAAATCTTAAAGATATCTAAACCAAACATAACATATGTGGAAATTAAAAACCTTGTGTTTAACAAATTTCATAAAATATTTTTAATCCTTAAGCTAGCATCCAAAAAAAATTGTAAGTGTTCATTTAAACACAATTATTCAAGATAAAAAATAAAAACAATAAAACCGCATCCAAATAAATTCAAGCAAGCCATGGTTTGGTTAATCTAAATAGAAGATTATACATGTTAAACAAAAATTAAAGAAGAAAATGAAGATTGAGATGAAGAATCACTTGAAGGATTGTCAATTTCCAAGCATGCAATGATGGTTGCCTTTGACCAGTAGTGGAGCTAGAATTCTTTTTTTAGGGGGCTGAAACTAAATTGTATATTTTTACAATAGTAAAAATTCAATTTCATAATTTTAATAGTCTATATATTTATAATTTTTAAAGGGCTAAATCAAATTTTTATCATTTTGAGGGGGAATGCAATTTTGCCATTACTAATTTAAAGTTTTATAAATTATAAAGAGTCTAAATTGAAATTTTACCATTTTAGGAGGGGCCATGGCTCCTCTAGGTTTTCTAATGGCTCTACCACTGCCTTTGACTCCATGTAAGACTCTTTCAATTCACTCATCGTAACTATTTGAGTTAAAGGGATATCCATGTGATTTTTTCAATTGTTGAAAATCGATACTGAAATTTCTTATCATTACAATATAAAAGCTTCAAGGCGTGTATGTCACTTTCTTTAAGGTTCTATTTGCCCCCATCTATATTATGGTGAGTGAAAGAGTTATTACCAATTGAACCACGAGGTAACAATGAAGGACAATGATTGTCTTCTTTTCGCATTGACAAAAACAACCCACTAAGCACTAAGCGGAGCATAAAAGGATATCAATTTCTATAAATAACTTATGCAATAATTCTTTATAGAACAATCTACAAATACAAAGTATAGTGGGAGGATAGAAAGAAATTACTGATGTGTTTTTTGGTGTGTCAGGCAAATGAAATTTTACTCTTATTTATAGGAGTTCTCATATCTCTTCATTGGAACACGACTATCTAAGTGGATAATCACATCTTTTAACAATAAACATGATTCATTGTTAATAATATAGTGAATAATTTTTGAACATAAGAGACATAATTCATCACCATAAAATATGATAACTCTTGGTTAATTCATCACTAACTTTTCATTTACAACAATTAGAACAATATATATATTTTGAAAATGTTCCAACACCTCCAAACCTCGTACCAAAAATTGCTTTTGTTAGTGAGAAACAAAAAAAAAACATGCCTCTATTTACAGGAGTCTACTCTCCCAAACCAAGAATGACCAAAAAAGCTTCTAGTACCATTGTTATTTTTTAGCCTCTACAATAATTACACACTAGCAAAATCCCCTAAGCTAAGGATATCCTACCAACCCCTTCTTCAACTGTTATAGCCAAAATATCTACAACTACGTTGGTATGTACTTACCACACTACTTCAATCCAGTTCACCAAATTACATACAAGCATACCTACAAGATCTAACCATCCACTAACACCAACCACTGATAGTTTATGATAATGTGAATGTGTATTTTTTCATGAAAGCAGTAGAGTATATAATGAGGAAGATCATCTTCAACGGGCCACATCTCTAAAATTCTTAACATAAGTCACTGGAACAACTATCAGGGCAGCTTTATCAATGGTTGGAATTTCTACCAGGACAGCTTCACCATTGATTGGAACATCTCTCGGGGCAGCTTCATCATTTTGTTCGCCTCTAATGCTAGATTTTGCTTCTGAACTCACCACTATTTTAATCTTTCCCTTTCTTCCACGTTTACCTTTTGATTGAAGGAAAAACCATGCTTGAATAACTCTAAAAAAAGTAAGATATAAATATGTGTTTAAGTTCAAAACATATTGTAGAGTGTTTTAATACATTGTAGATATGTGTATTTCATGAAAATTGGAAAGTTAGAGTTAAGGGTAGAATATGCATAGAAAGTGAATAGAAAGAGATAAAAACCCTTTTGCGTAATTGAAGATGAAGTAGTAAGATTAGACATGTGCATTGCTCTCTTTTGAGAATTGCAAGCATCAACATTTTCAAAATTCTAAGAATTTGTTCTTTCCATAGTTGAAGCCTCTCTAGTTTCTCCATCAGTTAATAACTGCAAAAGTTGAAACTAGTATAAGAATGATTGAGGAAGAAACTCTCAAATCACGAAAGAATCATTACAAAGGAAAAGTTAAAAAAATTCATGTAAACAAATATAAGAAAATGAACTTGGTTAGGGTTTAGGAAAATTGCATGTTTACTAGCAAAGGTGTTGGTGATCCACTTTGGTCGTTGCTCTCCTTTTTCTAATTTCCACACACGGGGAGAATGCCATCCTTTTCATACCTTTTTACCTCAAGAAGTGATTGAAGAGTAATATTGCGCTCTTTATTGTAATATTTCTGTAATAATGAGATATTATCAAACAACGTTGATAGATGAGATATATTTTTGCCTACATATAGGGAAAAATAGATCATAAAAGTTGTAAAAGTCATTTAAAGATAATTACCTTATTAATCCTTCATTTTTGCGTGGACTTTAAGTAACAATCCAATTGTTTAGGAACTCAGACGATGGCTTTAACTGATTTGCAAAGCATTCAAGATAATCGTGAAATTATATCACAAAACATGTAAGAAACTGGTAGTTAATAGAGCTATTTGTTTATGTTTCTAAGGTGTGTGGATGCTTACCATGTTGTATCTTCTCTTCGGAGGAAGAGCTTGAGCTTCAAGAGGCAACGTAGAGAGAGGCAACCATACAACCAGTTGTTTCTGTGAGTACCAGTTTAAACCATTTAGTGAATTTTGTTTGGACAATAACTTTGTTCTACTATATATGTAAAAAAGACTAAATGAAAGAAGTACAAAATGAATATGACAAACTGCCTAAAAAAATCTTAAGGGTATCTAAACCAGACATAACATATGTGGAAAGTAAAAACCTTGTGTTTAACAAATTTCATAAAATATTTTTAAACCTTAAACTAGCATCCAAAAACAATTGTAAGTGTTCATTTACTTGAAAAAATAAAGCTTTAAAAAATAAGTTTATTGAAAACTAAAATCATTTTCACTATTTGTATGAAATAAATTATACTATTTTTTATTTTTAAAAAATTATGAATTGATATAGAAAAGTTTAGTGTTAAACTTAAAGAATATCTTTTTCTCTCACTCTTGTTTATATTATTGGGGCATTGCTAATTTACTTTATTCAAAATGCTTTCAAGTGGTCTAACCTAGCTAAAAAAAATCTAAAATAAAGTTTTTTTTCCTGGTAATGTTCGTGAGAGGAAGATTGGTGGAATTGAATTGAAATCTATATACTCTTATTTGGATTGTTTGTAATGGTTGGTGCATGACTCAAGTTATCAATATTCCTAGTAAAATTATAAAGTAGGAAAATAAAAGAAATAATAAAGAGATAAATCCAACATTTTTTATCCTAGTAAAATTTAATTCAAGAACAATGATAAAATTGAATGTCGACAATGAAGAAATATCGCAAAGAAAATGGAAAAAAAACACAGATTTTTCGTGGAAACCTTTTCGGGAAAAACCACGGGTAGAGGAGAAGAAGATTCACTCATGTAAAAAATTGAATGATTACAAGAGGAGATGACTATGCCTATTTATAGGTTTTAAAACCTTATTCCAATCAATAACTAATAGAAGTAACGTAGTAAGGATGAAACACCTTATTCTAATTAAAATAAATTAGATGACCTATTCTAATTAAAATAAAAGAAGTCTAGTTTATTTGCACTTTACTTTTATTTTATTTTACCACTGAATTTTATTTTAACAAGAATTCTAGTCACCCAATTCTAACAATCTCCACTTTAACAAGAATTCTAGTCACCCAATTTTAACAATCTCCACCTTGACAAGAATTCTCTACGAACAAGTTCTCCACCTCTTCCACAAAACCCCTTGAGGGGTATTCTTCAACAATGAACACCAACCAAGTCCAAGAAATACTCAAAATTGGTTATGGGATGTACTTAGTCATCATATCTGCAGGATTTTCATGAGTACTAACTTTGCTCACAACAATATCTCCACGAGCAATAATATCACGCACAAAATGATACCGAACATCAATGTGTTTTGTTCTCTCATGAAACATTCGATCTTTTGTAAGAAAAATGACACTTTGACTATAACCTTTTGCAACAAGTTTTGCTTTATATCTGGGTTCTTCAATTCCTGAAATCCCTTCTTTCCTTTTGAATACCCATTTACAACGAACAACCTTTTTACCCTTTGGAAGCTTCACTAAGTCCCACGTTTTATTCTTATGGAGTGATTCCATCTCTTCTTGCATGGCAATCATCCACTTTCTGAGTCTTCACAGCTAACTGCCTCGGAATAAGTAGATGGCTCTTGATTTGCATCAATATCTTCAGCCACATTTAAAGCATAAGCTACTAGATCAGCCTCGGCGTACCTCTTCGGAGGTTTAATTTCTCTTCTAGGTCTATTTTTGGCAATAGAATATTGTGGTGATGAAGTGACTCTATTCTGAACTTCTATACTAACTTGAGAAGTTGACTCTATTATAGATACTGGATCATTATGAAACTCCACCTGTTTTTGTTGTTCTTTACTGGAAGAGTCGATAAGAGATAAATTAGGTAACATAGTAGTTTCATAAAAAACAACATCTTTGTTAATCACAACTTTTCTATTTTCAGGACACCATAACTTATACCCTTTTACACTAGCCTTAAAACCAATAAAAACACATTTAATTGATCTTGGTTCCAATTTTCCATTATAAACATGAGCATATGCAGGACACCCAAAAATCTTTATATCAGACTAATCAACAGGCTTACAAGACCATATCTCTTGTGGAGTCTTTTTCTCAATGGCAACGAATGGAGATCGGCTGATCAAAAAACATATAGTAGAGGCTGCTTCAGCCCAAAATGACTTCGATAAATTAGCATTCGACAGCATACATCGAACCTTCTCCATGATCGTTCTATTCATTCGTTTTGCGACGCTGTTTTCCTGTGGAGTATGACGAACTGTCAAATGTCTCACGATCTCTTTTGATTTGTACAATTCATTAAACTCATCAGAACAGAACTCCAAGCCATTATCTGCGCGTAGGTGTTTTATCTATTTTCTTATCTGTTTTTTAGCCATAGATTTCCAAGACTTGAATGCAGAAAACACATCCCTTTTCTGCTTCAGAAAGAATGCCCAAACTTTTTTGGAAAAATCATTAATAAGAGTTAGCATATAATTAGCTCCACCTCTCGAAGGCACTCTAGATGGTCCCCAAAGATCAAAATGAATATAATCGAATGTTCCCATCGTGTTATGGATTCCTCTGGTGAATCGAACTCTCTTTTTCTTCCCAAAAATGCAATTCTCACAGAACTCCAGTTTGGTAATGCCTTGCCCACCAAGAAGTCCTCTTTTACTCAATTCTGCCAAGCCATTTTCACTTATATGCCCTAGACGCATATGCCAAAGTCTAGTAATATCATCATCTGACAAGGAAGAGGAAGCGACTGCAGCATCACCAGTAATAGTTGAACCTTGCAAAACATATAATTTGGCAGTCTTTCTCTGCCCTTTCATCACAACGAGAGAACCCTTACTAATCTTTAGAACCCTACTTTCAGTTATGTACCTGTGTCCTTTTGAATCAAGAGTACTCAATGAAATCAAATTCTTTTCAATTCTGGTACATGTCGCATGCCACTAAGAGTTCTAACGACCTCATCAAACATCTTTATTTTGATTGTGCCAACAGCCACGATTTTACATGAAGCATTATTTCCCATTAAAACAACACCTTCAAACACAACTTCATGTGTTGTAAACCAATCCCGATTGGGACTCATATGGAAGGTGCAACCAGAATCGAGGATCCACTCCTCGCTCACTTTAGAATTGTCAACAGAAGCAACTAGGAGTTCACCATCACTGCAGTCTTTTACTACATCAGCTTCACCGGATTGTTCTGGTTGTTTTCCCTTTTGATTCTCTGCCTCCCTTTTGATCTTATTTTGTAACTTGTAGCACTCTTTCTTAATGTGTCCTTTATTCTTGCAAAAGTTACAAGTTTTACCTCTATTTGAATATCTCTATCTACCTTTAGATTTACTGCAGGGATTTTGTTCTTGTGCCCTCCCACGATTATCATCACTGTTTCGATCTTGTCTTTCACGAACAATGAGACCCTCTCCCTGAGAGTCAGATCCAGCCACAAGATGCTTCATATTGTTATACGAGGCTAAGGAAGCATAAACTTCAACAACCGTAAGATATTCACAGCTATACAAAATTGTATCTCTGAAAGTTGAATACGGCGGTGGTAATGAATAAAAAAGAATTAACCCTAAAACCTCTTTATCATATTGAACCTCCATGGCCTCCAAATCCAAGACAATTTATTTAAACACATTCAAATGTTCGTGCACAGGCGATTCTTCCAAACGATGAGAATACAGATGCTGTTTCATATGCAATTTACTAGTTAGGGTTTTTGACATACATAACTGCTGCAATTTTTGCCCATAATGCAGCTGCAGTCTTCTTCTTTAACATATCTTGTAGAATTTCATTCAACAGATGCAGCTGTAATTGTGTCAAAGCCTTCCGATCTTTACACTTCTTCTCTTCATCTGTCAAATTCGAAGTCATCTTATCTAACCCTAACAGGGCATCCTCCAAATCCATCTGCTCAAGAATTGCTTGCATCTTTACATGCCACAATGCAAATCTAGTGTTGCGATCCAATAGCGAAATATCATACTTCAATGTCGCCATTATCGTGATCGAGACTAGTAACCCGAAAAGCTCTGATACCAATTTGATAAAATTGAATGTCGACAATGAAGAAATATCACAAAAAAATGAAAAAACACACACAGATTTTACGTGGAAACCCTTTCAGGAAAAACCACGGGCAGAGGAGAAGAAGATTCACGAATGTCAAAATTTGAATGATTACAAGAGGAGATGACTATGCCTATTTATAGGTTGAAAAATCTTATTCCAATCAATAACTAATAGAAGTAACGTAGAAAGGTTGAAACACCTTATTCTAATTAAAATAAAATAGATGACCTATTCTAATTAAAATAAAATAAAAGAAGTCTAGTTTATTTGGACTATACTTTTATTTTATTTTACCACTGAATTTTATTTTTACAAGAATTCTAGTCACCCAATTCTAACAATCTCCACTTTAACAAGAATTCTAGTCACCCAATTCTAACAAACAAAAATAAATAGAATAAAACCAAATCTAAATAAATCCAAGCAAGCCAATGTTTGGTTAATCTAAATATAATATTGTACAAGGTAAACAAAAATTAAAGAAAAAATGAAAATTATGATGAAGAATCACCTAAAGGATTATCATTTTTCAAGTATGCAGAGATGGTAGCCTTTGACTCCATATTTGATTCCTTCAATTTACTACTCATAGTTGTTTAAGTTTGATATCCAAGCGGTTTTTTAAACAATTGAAAATGAACTCTAAAATTATTTCTCGTCGGAATATTTAAGCAATTTATATATAGTTTTTAAATTTGATTGGTTTTCATCATTATCGAGAAGTAAAGAATTTGGCTAATTATTAGTCTAAATTTTTGAAATATGAGTTGTCCTTAAGGAGTAAAAAAAATCCAAAGGTGGTAGGTATCTAATATTCATTGGAAAATATTTAATATTGTTGATTTTATTTGGAAATCTTACCTAGGGTTTTGCTCTTTTTTGTTGTAGTAATTGGATGGTAAATGCATGTATCATATTGGTTATTTCTTGTACATGGTATTTGGGCAAAAATTTGAATTTGTCAAATTTAAATTATTTCGAGTTGTATCTTTAGATTGTATACTAGAACTATTTGAATTAATTTTTGTAATTTTAAAACATAATTTAATCAAATTGGAATAAGATAAATTATTTGAATTAAGAAAATTAAGGTTTTATTAAAATATAGAAAATACATGATAAATAATGTTTTAAAAAGCATCCATCTTGTAATTTTAATGTGCTTATATTTCATCAGATGGTTCTTATTAGTTCGTATATTACAAATGAAATGCTAAAGACACTCCCATCACATTCTCTACTTTCCAATGTGTGTTGTTGCATTCTATCACCAACTATATGCCTAATAGCCTTTTCGATCTAATCACCTCGTCGTAAGAGCCCCCACAACCTTACCATTTAACCTATAAAGTAAAGTTGTTATTGGTTGGGACCCAAAGTCAGCTCTCCACCAAATTCATTACCTCTTTCTCTTGAGA
This sequence comes from Gossypioides kirkii, assembly GCA_005610355.1. Classification (NCBI taxonomy): domain Eukaryota; kingdom Viridiplantae; phylum Streptophyta; class Magnoliopsida; order Malvales; family Malvaceae; genus Gossypioides; species Gossypioides kirkii. The sequence continues at coordinate 18,662,885 of CP032250.1, forward strand.
AGGAGTGGAGGATCTTCTCCCTCAAAAAAACTATTATCTACTATATTTACCTCACCCTATCTCACCTTGTGGCTCTTGACACCTCCACCATGGTGTGAACAGACCTTGTCCACCACCCTCTTGTTGGTGTGTGCGGATAAAAATAAACTTATGAGAAATTAACGAAAGCTTCAAGACGTGTATCAATGCCACTTTCTTTAAGGTTCTATTTGCCCCCATCTATATTATAGTGAGCGAAAGAGTTACTGGTAATTGAACCTCGAGGATACAATAAAGCCCAATGATTATCTGCTTTTTGCATTGATAGAAACAATCCACTAAGCACCGACCGAAGCACAGTTATTTGTCTTAAGGGTGTAAAAAGCCCTCAAACATTTCTAAGAAATGCAATTAAGCTCCTTTTTTGCACTCAATTAGGTATTTGAAATTTCAAAATTCATCAAAAAGGCCCTCAAAATTAAAAAAAACAATTAAGCCCCATCAATTTCTTTACAGTACTTAGGCAATAATTCTTTATAGAACAATCTATAAAAGATGGTTGGAGGATAGAAAGAAATTTTTATTTGTTTTTTGGTGTGTCAAGCAAATAAAAGTTGACTCTTATTTATAGGAGTTCTCATATCTCTTCATTGGAACTCGACTATCTAAATGGATAATCACATCTTTTATAAACAAACATGATCCGTTTTTAATAATATAGTGATATAATTTTTGAAATTAAGAGACATAATTCATCACCATGAAATGTGATAACTCTTGGTTAATAACCAAGTGATATAAATTTTGGTTATTTATAACTTTTCATTTACAACTATTAGTGTAACACTCTAAAAATTATAAGGTTTTAACTGTGTTGGTTGTAAAATTTTAAGGACTTGTTAGGTAAATATTTGTTAGTTGAGGAGTTTCGACTTAATTGTGAAGAGTGTGAAAGTGTAGGGTCATAGTAAAAACCCTATGTTTGTCTAGGGACTCTCACATAAATGTCCCAATTTTATTGGGTATAAAACCCACCTTTTTTCTCCCTGGCCATTTCTTTCCTTCCCTTTTGTTTAGTTTTGCCGTTGGTGCCCCAAACCTTTTTCTTTCTTTTTCCCTTGCCTTACATATCTTTTTGTTTCACCATCTTCAACCTTGCAATCGTTGGTTCTTATGAGCAAAATCACGCCCTCAAACTTCCCTCTTGTTGCTGTCGATTGTGAGAAATATTTTGAGGAGACGATCGGTTTTTGTGGGTTGCTTTGCTTTGTGTTTTGTTGATTTTTGGTGTAGGTAAGTTGTAAAATTGTGTTGGGGTTGGATTTAGGAGTTTTTTTGTTTCAAGTTTGGGGTGGTGATGTGCCATGTGTAGTGGTGGTGTGGTGGTGCCGTCGGTGGGCAGAGGAGGTGGGCAGGGGGTTGTTGTTGTTGTGTTGTTAGTGTGAAATTGGGTGAATAGTGGCAGGCCAATGTTGGTGCCAAATTTGTGACCCAATTGCTTGTTTTTTTTTGTGAGAGCCCAAACCTTATTATTACCCAAACCAACCCAATAATTTTTATTTCTTTAAAAATCCATCAAGCCCAAATCCCATTTAAACCAAACCCACATTCATTTAAACCAAACCCATTTAAAACCAAACCAAACCCATTTGAACCAAACCAATTGAACCAAGTCCAACCCAAACTAAGTCAAACCGTTGACCGACGTTGACCACCGTTAACCGACCGTTGACTTTAACTGTTGACCGTTGACTTTGACCTTTGACCGTTGACTTTTTTTCGAAAACCCTATTTTGCCTTTTTTCGACGTCCTGAGTCCGTTTCCGCTATCCGTTTTGCCAAATTTTGACCCGAAAGTCTCGTTTTTGATGTCTTAATTTAAATTGTGCACTTTAAATTATTTTAGAGTTTTAATTTGAGTGGTATTGATATTAAGTATTCGTATTTAGGTGATCACGAGTCCGAGGCAGACGATTTACCTCCTCCTACTATTCAACCCGTTTCTGCATCGGTTCCGAGAGCTACTCGTAAGTTATTTTAGTTTAATTTTGTGTTTAAGTGGTGGCTAGGTTGTAATAATTTTTAATTGTATTCGTAGGATCTAATTCCGTTAGACCGGGAACTCGTACTGTGCGTGGTGGATGACCTCCTCATCGCTAGAGTTTTAATTGCTCGAGATGTGTTTCTAATTGTAATTTACTCTAATGTTTGCGATGATACTGAGGTTATGTGATTTTATGCTGATTGAGATGATTGTGCTGTGATAAAAATAATTAATGGTATGATTAATTAAGTTGTGCTAGTGTCATGCATACAGTTATAATTTTACATTGAGCATGTGACAGATAATTAATGTATTATGCTTACAGGGGTTGTGATATGTGCAATATTAATTGAGCTTGAGATTGGGAAAAATATGAATATCTGATAAGCATGTAAACATACCATTGTGTGTTCATGGGGTGGGATTGTAAGGTGGAAGAAGTGGTTATCATTCCTTTTAAGGTTGATACTAAAACCACACTGCGATTGGTGACGTTGGCTGGGAAAGGGTTCTGGGGAACCTTTTCATTGTGTTGGTGTGATGGAGTATGGGTGCATTGCATTGTGCTTGTCTGTGCAATATGATTTGTGGTTACTCTTTCGTGTTTAAAATTGATATGTTGATGTATTCTAGCATTAGGTTGTATTTACTTTAGAGACACACTGGGCTTTATAGCTCATACCTCTACAGTTTCATTTCAGGTTTTCGGATATTAGGTGACTTGGTACCCGGAGGCTTAATTACAAAATTTAGAATATTCTATTCTATTTTATTATTATTATTATTATTATTTTGGGATATAAATATAATTTGTTTTGGGAATTTTTGGTATTTTGTTCTTTGAGGTTTAATTAATTAATTTTATTATTAATTATAGATTTAAAGTTTTATTTATGTATATTTATATGTATTTCTGAGGATGAGTTTGAGTTGTCAAGTCAAAGTGTGGGTAAATTACTTAAATAATCCTCTAGATCCGATCGTATCTTTTGGGCCGGGTTTAGGGGGTTACAATTAGAACACTATATATATTTTGAAAATGTTCTAACACCTCCAAACCTCTTATAAAAAATTGCCTTTGTTAGTGAGAAACAAAAACAAAAACCATGCCTCTATTTATAGAAGTCTTCTCTCCCACAAAAAAAACTTCTAGTACCATTGTTATATTTTAGCCTCTTCAATAATAACACACTAGCAAAATCCCCTAAGCTAATGATATCCTACCAACACCTTCTTCAACTATTATAGCCAAAATATCTACAACTACGTTGGTATGTACTTACCACACTAGTCCAATTCAGTACACCAAAATTTCATGCAAGCATACTTACAAGATCTAACCACCCACTGACACCAACCACTGATAGTTTACAACAATTTAAATGTGTGTTTTTCATGAAAGCAATAGAGTATATAATGAGACTGATCATCTTCAACGGGCCACATCTCAAAAATTCTCAACATAAGTGATTGGAACGACTATCAGGGCAGCTTCATCAATGATTGGAACATCTATCAGGGTAGCTTCATCAATGATTTGAACATCTCTCGGGGCAGCTTCATCATTCTGTTTGCCTCTAATGCTAGCTTCTGCTTCTGAACTCACCACTATATTCATCTTTATCTTTCTTCCACGTCTACCTGTTGAATGAAGGAAAAACAATGGTTGAATAACTCTAAAAAAAGTAATAGATATAAATATGTGTTTAAGTTCAAAATCATATTGTTGAGTGTTTGAATACATAGTAGATATGTGTATTTCATGAAAATTGGAAAGTTGGAGATAGGGGTAGAATATGCTTAGAAAGTGAGTAGAAAGAGATAAAAACCCTTTGTTGTTATTCAAGCTGAAGTTGTAAGGTTAGACATGTGCATTGCTCTCTTTGGAGAATTGCAGGCATCAACATTTTCAAAATTCTTAGAATTTGTTCTTTCCATAGTTGAGGCCTCTTCAGTTTCTCCATCAGTCAATAACTGCAAAAGGTAAAAACCAGTATAACGATGATTGGGGAAGAAACTCTCAAATCATGAAAGAATCATTACAAAAGAAAAGTTAAAAAAATGAGATATTATCAAACATCACTGATAGATGAGATATATTTTTGCTAACATATAGGGAAAATAGATCATAAGAGTTTTAAAAGTCACTTAAAGATAATTATCTTATTAATCCTTCTAGTTTTCCGTAGACTTTCAGTAACAATCCAATTGTTTAGGAACTTAGATGACGGCTTAAATTGATTAAGAAAGTATTCAAGATAACCGTGAAATTACAGCACACAACTTGTAAGAAACTTGTAGTTAATAGAGCTAATTATTTATGTTTCTAAGGTGTTTGGATGCTTACCATGTTGTATCTTCACTTCGGTGTAGGAGCTTGAGCTTCAAGAGGCAGCGTAGACATAGCGGTTGTCTCTATTATACAACCAATTGTTTCTGCGACTACAAGTTTCAAACCATTTAGTAAATTTTTTTTGGATAATAACTTTGTTCTACTATACATGTAAAAAACTAAAGGAAAGAAGTACAAAATGAATGACAATCTACCCAAAAAAATATAAAAGGAATCTAAACCAAACATAACATATGTGGAAATTAAAAACCTCGCGTTTAACAAATTTCATAAAATAATTTTAAACCATAAACTAGCATCCAAAAAAAATTGTAAGTGTTCATTTACTTGAAAAAAAAAAGCTTTAAAAAATAAGTTTTTTGAAAACTAAAATCGTTTTCACTATTTGTATGAAATAAATTTTACCTTTTTTTTAATTTTAAAAAATTATGAATTGACATAGAAAAGTTTAGTGTTAAACTTAAAGAATCCCATTTTCTCTCAGTATTATTTAAATTATTGAGGCTAAAAAAATTTAAAATAGATTTTTTTCTTGATAATGTTCGTAGGAGGAAGATTGGTGGAGTTGAATTGAAATCTATATACTCTTTTTTTGAGTGTTGGTAATGGTTGGTGCATGACTTAAGTTTTCAATTTTCTTAGTAAAATTATAAAGCATGAAAATAAAAGAAATAACAAAGAGATTAATCCAACATTTTTTATCCTAGTAAAATTTAATTCAAGAACAAAAATAAATAGAATAAAACCATATCTAAATAAATTCAAGCAAGTCAATGTTTGGTTAATCTAAATATATTATTGTACAAGGTACACAAAAATTAAAAATATGAAAATTGTGATGAAGAATCACCTGAAGGATTATCATTTTCCAAGTATGCAGAGATGGTAGCCTTTGAGTGCCTATCAGATTCCTTCACTTTACTCATATTTGTTTAAGTTTGGTATCCAAGTGGTTTTTTAAACTATTGAAAATGAACTCTAAAATTATTTCTCAGAATATAAAAGCAATTTATATATATTTTTAAATTTGATTGGTTTTCATCATTTTAGGGAAGTGAAGAACTTGGCTAATTATTAGTCTAAATTTTGGAAATATGATTTTTCCTTAAAGAGTAAAAAATCCAAAAGTGGTAGGTATCTAACATTCATTGGAAAATGATTTAATGCTGTTGATTTTATTTTGAAATCTTACCTAGGGTTTTGCTATTTTTGTTGTAATAATTGGATGGTAAATGCAAGTATCATTTAAGTTATTTCTTGTACATGGTATTTGGGCAAAACTTTGAATTTGTCAAATTTAAATTATTTCGAGTTGTATCTTTAGATTGTACCCTAGAACAATTTGATTTAATTTTTGTAATTTTAAAACATAATTTAATCAAATAGGAATAAGATCAATTACTTGAATTAATTTAATTAAGGTTTTATTAAAATATAGAGAATACATGATAAATAATGTTTTAAAAAATATCTTTCTTGTAATTTTAATTTTAATGTACTTATATTTCATCAGACGATTCTTGCTAGTTCGTATATTACCAATGATATGCTAAAGACTCTCCCATCACATTCACTACATTCCAATGTGTGTTGTTGCACTCTATCACTAACTATATGCCTGATAGCCTTTTCGATCTAATCACCTAGTGGAAGGAGCCATCACAGCCTTACTATTTAACCTATGAAGTAAAGTGGTTATTGGTTGGGACCCACAGTCAGCTCACCTCCAAAGCCACTATCTATATAAGACCTCTTACTATTGAGAAAGAGTCGAGGATCTCCTCCCTCAAAAAATCATTATCTACTATATTTACCTCACCCCACGTCACCTTGTGGCTCTCGACACCTCCACTATGGTGTGAACAGACTTTATCCACCACCCTCCTGTTGGTGTGTGCGGATAAAAATAAACTTATGAGAAATTAACGAAAGCTTCAAGACGTGTATCAATGGCACTTTCTTTAAGGTTCTATTCGTCCCCACCTATATTATGGTAAGCGAAAGAGTTACTGGTAATTGAACCTCGAGGATCAATAAAGCCCAATGATTATCCGCATTTTGCATTAACAGAAACAATCCACAAAGCACTAACCAAAGCATAGTTATTTGTCTAAAGGGTGTAAAAAACCCACAAACTTTTCCAAGGAAAGCAATTAAGGTCCTACTTTTTTTCACTCAATTAGATATTTGAAATTTCTAAATTCATCAAAAAGGCCCTCAAAGTTAAGAAAAAATAATTAATCTCATGCTTTTTTCACACTCAATTGGGTACGTGAACTTTAAAAATGCATTAAAAAGACTCTTAATTTTTTTCAAAAAAAGCAATTAAGCCTCTGAATTTTTTTGCACTCAATTGAGTACTTGAACTGTCAAATGCATCAAGAAGGCTATTTGACCATTAAAGTTAATTGCCTCTAATTTTTTTAAGTTAAAGTCATCCCGTGTCACAACCATGGTGTGACATGTGGCAAAAATTATAAAAAAAATATTAAATTTTAATAAAGGTATTTAATTTTATTAAAAATTAAAAACAAAATTATAAAGATCGTAAAAATAGAAAATATTGTAAAAATTTATTAAAATCATAAAAAATTATAAAATGCATAAAAAAGACCCTTTAACCATTAACTTTAATCATTGACCATTAAAGTGAGTAAAGAGCAGGGTTTAATTTTTTTCGAAAAAGTTTTAGGGCTTTTTACACTCTTAAACCTAGTTATTTTTGAATTTTAGCAATTATTCGGTATTAAATTGAGTCAAGGATTGACTTGCAAAAAAAGTGAAATTAGGAGTTTTAAAATCTTAAGCCAAAGTCTGTTTTGAAATTGATTCATAACCCAAAATGATTTTTGATCCCAAATTTTCTTTTAAATTGAGTTCAGCCCAAAATAAGTACATTTTATTTTCAAGGTTCAAAAGATCATTTTTATATTGAATTTGAAACCCTAACTTTTATGTTGCCAAAGTGAACAAATAAAAAACTTTATATAAAACAGATATAAAATTGCTAAACACGATTTTGCTAAATCTAATTTCATCTGTATTATTATTAATAATATATAAAATAATATAAATAATAAACCTACATAAAAAAAGGTCACCCAATGTAACCTCCCAAACTTTGTGTGTTAGCTTTTGCAAAATTCTAGAAAAATACGAGGCTTACCGCGTTTTAATCCTATAAAGTGAACTTAGGAGTTTTAAAAGCTTAAGGACTAGTAAGATCAAGGGAAGAATTGGGGAGGCTTTATATTGATAATTGCCCAAATGCCCAATAACCAATTGCCATAAACCTAATTTGGTGTAGAAATCAGCCCCTACTTTTCCAAGCTAGGCTGTCATTGTCTAAAAAAAACATATTGTTTTGCTTACTATTTCTCAACTTTTTCTTGCTATTTGCCTTAAAATTATCAATTGCTTTGCTCCAAGTTATTGCTACGATTTAATTCAAATCATTGCTATCATTGTTAATTGAATTTGCTACTTTAAGTCCTTTAGTTAACTACAACCAATTACTTGTTTTCAGGCTAGTTTATTAATTGACACATTTTGCAAATATATGTTGTGATTCACTATATTATTGATGTTTATTTGGTTAAGATGAGTTAGAACATTTAGAATTATATTTAATAAGAATTAATTTAATTTTAACTTCATGCATTTTTTTTGTTATTTAATAGAAGTTTGATTTTATTTAATCACATTAATAAAATTCGAATCTAGTTTAGGTTAATTTCAATTTTAGGATTAGATATAATTTAGTTAAAAATATGTTTCTTTATGTAATCTTGTAATTATTGTTTTTCTATCTCTTAAGTTATGATCGAGTTTCTTTTTGTTGGTTTCACTTGATTGAATTTACTTGTAATGATTTTAAATGTGACTCATTATTCTTTAATTAGATGTTTAGAGTAAGAAGATTAACTTTGGTTTTAAATGAATTAAAAATAGATTAGATTAATTTAAATCCTATTAACTATAGGCTTAGGTTAAATCTTTTATTTTTTTCTAAAAAAGAATAAGTATGATTGAATTTTGATTAATTTGAGCCTAGAGAAGTGAAGGTCTTTAGTTTGCTACTGGATTGATGAATTGTCAAAAGCGAAAGTCGATGCGATTTGGTTTTTCTAAGCTTTTAATTACAATTTATGTTCTCTATTGTTTAAAATATTTTATAATTTTTCTAAATTACTTATTGTGAATGTGTTATAACTTTAATACTCTTGTGTATTGAAAGTATGCACATGTGGTCATTAATTGAAAATGAATGTTATATTTATTCTCTACCCTTGCAAATGTTATAGGAAAGCTGTCAAGGTATAGTTGACATTCCATGGAGTATAGATCTCTTCAATTATGTGTTAGTACGGGCTGCTATATGCACTTGGCAGTATCGTATCATTGCGTTTTGCTCATTTGGTGTGCTGGTTGGCTAAGTCATTCTTGACTGGAAATGGGAGCGGGTTACGATGGACTTTGTTTCATGTTTGCCTTTGACTTCGACTCGTAAGGATTCTATCTCGGTGATTGTGGATAGATTTTCGAAGTCTAGTCATTTTCTTCTGGTCCGTATGACATTTAGTTTGCATCAGTTAGCTAAGCTCTATATTCGATAGATTATTCGTCTCTCTTTAATGTTGATGAATTCTGTTGACTTTAATTGTGTATGGAAATACCTATTAATGTTAGATCTATTTTGATTTCTATTACATTCTACTCATCTGTTTATCTTTGGATTTATCAGTTTTGACCACAGAAGTGCGATTGTAGTCACAGTCACTAGAAGGGGCGATGACAAAGTTAGATTAACAAGCAAGACGATGGAAGTTGCTTAAGGCAAGTAAGAATTCTGGCCACTTGTTCTCAGGTGCAAAGCATTACCAGCATTGGAAGGTGTGGTAATTGTGAGTGCTTGGGTCTTTGCTAAACAGAGAAGTTGATAGTAGTGAGATTTCATTAGGACTTAATTACGGCGACAATTTATCTACCAATTACCTTGTAGTCACATTTAGCGCTGCCAACTTGCTAAGTCAGGGATCCCCCTCATTTCTTTACACTTTATCTACTTTTAATTTACTGAATTTACATTCATAAAAATCTTCCAATATTCAATTCATTTTTCTATTAAATGACCTTGACATTTTACATTACAACTTATAGTATTTACGTTGACAAATTTAATTTTAATCTTTGTGCAGTTCTAACTTAATTACGTTGACATTATTTTTAACAATGTTCCTTAATTTAACTTTATTTGCTTTGACAATTTTAAGCAACAAGAACCCCATCCTCATGTGATCGATATCTGACAGACTTACATCTGTCTATTATACTTGCATCGACAGTATCCGCTTGCACATAATTGTTGTGACATTTATAGCGCACTTCCACTTATTCTTGAGCATCATCTTGGTCTTCTTCTACTTCAACAATGTTGGGCTGCAACGTCGTTCCACTCCTCAATGTCAATGCTTTACAATGTTCCTTCCCCAGATTTCTCAGATTCTCTGTATCACTCGACAAAGCACCTTGTGGACGGTTCTTCAGTTCAACGGTGCCCCACTTGATTCTCCAAATTCCTTAGAGTGGCATCATTCTTTTCCATATATGCCTTCAATAAACTCTTTAGGCTTTTAGAAGATTCAGCTTGTTGTTGCTTCTAAACTTCCTGGGTAAATCCTTGTGGCTGGGTCGGTCTCGATTGAGTGTAATTGTTACTGTGTCTAGCCCCTTGATTACTCCATGAGAAATTAGGGCGATTTCGCTAAGATGGGTTGTAAAAATTTGACTCCATTGCTTGCCTTCCTCGATTTTGGTTCTAATTGCCATGTAATACACTGATTCTGGGTTATGTTCTCCACAATAGACACAAGCTATGTTCTCGAATTGATTAGGTGGCTGAGCTGTAACATTATTAAACCCATTAGTATTAAGATTTTTAAGTATTAAGGACATCGATGATACTTGAGCTGCAAGTGAAGTAAGTGGATTAACATCGTGAATTCCTGCAACTCATCTTCTTGAGTTTGCTCTATTAGTTGGCCATTGGTAATTATTGCTTGCGATCCTCTCTATAATTTCATAGCCTCATTGTAAGACTTAAAAAGAATAGCTCCAATGGCGAAAGCGTCTACTACCATCCTTGTGTGCGAATTAAGACCGTTATAAAACGTCTCTAGCTGGATGTAATGCGAGATTCCATGACGAGGGCATTTCCTTAATAGGTCTTTACATCTTTCCCATGCGTCATACAAAGATTCATCATCCATTTGTTGTAAAATAGTAATTTCACTCCTCAGCTTAGCATTCTTGCTTGGAGGGAAATATATCCTAAGGAAACGTTCAGCTAACTCTTATCATGTTGTAACAGAATTTGGTGGCAATGAGTTCAACCAGACTCTAGCTCTATCCCTTAGTCAAAATGGGAACAACTTCAATCGAAGTGCATCTTCTGACTAGTCTCAAATAAAGATGAGGATCTTCGGTAGGCATTCCACTGAATTGGCCTACTGTCTGAAGCATCTGAAACATCACTGGCTTCAGTTCGAATTGTTGTTCCTCAATATCGGGTCTTCTAATTCCCGAATTAAGCTCGTGGAACAATGGCACTGCATATTGTCTCAAGGCTCTATCCCTATCATCAGCAATAAGGATAGGATTATGAGCATGATTAGCTCTAGTTCCTTGATTCTGGTTCTCAAATTTCATCTATTTAATCCTTCTTTAAGATGCTTGTCTTCTTCTTTCTTGAAAAGTTCATTCAATTTTAGGGTCTACTGGGAGTAAGTCGATAATTTGGTCAATACTCTTAAACACCTGAAATAATAAGAAAAGAATAAGTTAGTAATTAGATAGAAAAATAAACCAAAATGTAAAACTAATAATTTCACAAATAATTTTGACCATCCCCAACAAAGACGTCAACAACTTGGAACAATGAAAATGCGCAAGTGTACATATTCAAGTAATAAAGTGACAAGTAATATCGAGTATCATAACCACAGTGACTGTGCTATGAAAAGTATTTATGAAATATTTAATTAACAATTTGGTTAAGAGCAAGATAATATTGGTGAGGGAAATTAATCTAAAGTATTCTAAATTAATTTAAACTAAGTTAAACTAAAACTATATTATATTGCTATGCACGATTTCTAAAGGTTTTAATCAGTATGACATAAATGTGTCAGGTTAATTGGTTTAATTACTTGATTAAATCTAAATCATGTTCATACTTATTACGAAATAATATTCCCGATACTCTGCTAACTTATGAACAACATCACCTACTAAAATTCATTCATCTCTTGAACATATTTCTATGCCAATTCAATCGACTAAATCAATTTTAATAAGTAAATGTGTTATTGCACATACATACTATATGAAAGCTAATGAATCTCTTAAACATATCTCTATGCCAATTCAACCGACTAATTAACAATCATAAGCATGTAAAGGATCAAGTGAAGTAACAATCATATCTCTATGTTGAAACAATTTAATCACAAAATCCTACAAGTTATGCAAGGCTATGTATTGTTTAATACCATCACTAATCTAACCTTCAACTCCATAGAAGATTAGACATGCAAAAATTAAATAGTGTATCCATTAATCACAATTTCAATGCGCTTAAATGATTGATTCAATAGTTATATCAAAAGAGAAATGCAATAATAACTTAGGCATGATAATATTTAATTAAATATAATATTCAAGGCCTATAATAATATAAACATGGATTAAATTTAAACAAGAAATTAAACACAATCAACCCAAAACTTAAAGAATTTAAGCCATTTCAATTAAATAATTAATAGCATTCATCATAATTAAAAACAAGAATCTAAAATAAAGAAAAGGACTAGGATTAAATCCGTCGATTTCTAAGAACAGTTTTGTGTTCTTCATCGTTCTTGCTTGATTCTTCTCAGATCGAGGTCTCTAATGAACACACAACAAAGCTATGGAAGGGCTGAAGAACCACTCTTTCTCAAGAGGTGAAATCAGTAAAGGAATGAAGGGAAAATGGAAGGGAAAGCTAGAGAGAAATCTAGAGAAAGAAGAGAGAATGGTGAGTGAATTGGTGTGTTGAAATTAGAGGTGTAAACTTTTATACGTGAAGTGTGGTGGCCATATTTAGAAAATAAATATCAGCCACACACTCCCCCATGGCCGGCCACCACTCATCAAGCTTTGACTTGTTCAAAGTTTGCTTAAAATAAGCTAGGGGTGAGAATTTGAAACCATGAAAAGAGGAGGGGTTTGAATGGGATTTTGGAGAAGTTTGAGGGCTGTTTTTCAAAGTTGAAAAGATCAACATATCACTTGGATGGCACATGGCTAGCCTAATTAGAGGTGGTTCGACCCTCAGTTGCATGCACATCAAGCCACTTCAATTCAGCCTTTATAATTTTTTTAATCCAATTTAATTTGAATTAAAAATATAATTATAAAGCATAATTTAGCTTCATATTGGACCGACCCTTGACTTGAAAAATATTCTTCTTAGCTCTTCATTAACTCAGTGTAAAAATTTCCTCAACGGTTTAAGTTGTCACCAATGTCTGTCTTGCCAATTTTCACCAATTATGCAAAACTGTCAAAAAATCATCAAATTCATACTTAATATTTATAAAAATAATTAAAAATCAATATTTTGGAAATTTTAGCACAAATTAATTATTTTATAAATGAATTATATTTTTCGACATTAATTACTTAGAATTTGCATGAAATTAGGTAAAAAAGGTATGAAAATGTCTATATATTTTAGTTGTTCCAACAGGTCAGGGAGAAGGAGATTTTTGAAGCTTTGGACCATATGGACTCGAGGAAGGCCCTAGGCATTGATGGCTTGTCGGGTATTTTTTTAAAGAGAGGTAGGGGTGGTTGGACGGACGTCCTTCGCTTTTGTAATAAGATGGTCAATGGCAATCGGGGTCTGAGGGAGGTTAATGAAATAATTATTGCTTTAATTCCTAAAGTGTATGATCCTAAGGACATGACCCATTATGGCCCTATTAGTTTATGTAGGGTGATTTATAAAATTGTTGCAAAAGGTTGGGCTAACTTATTAAAGTTTCTTCTTTCTAGGTGCATTTACCAAAACGTTCCTGGATGGATGATCCACGACAATGTGTTGACTACTCATGAGCTGATGCACTACCTTTAGAGTGCTAAAAATGGGCCAAATAAAGTGTTCGTGGCTAAGCTTTACATGAGCAAAGCCTACGACAGCGTGGAGTGGGATTTTCTTAAGAAAGTGCTTCTTCAAATGGGTTTTGTGGGGAGTTGGGTGGCCAAGATTATGTATTATGTTTGGACTGTTAAGTATATGGTCAAGTGCAATTTTATTCTTTCTGACATCTTCATTCCGGAGAGGGGATTACGTTAGAGAGATCCAGTTTCTCTGTATCTCTTTTTATTTAAATGGATGCACTGTCTAGAATGTTGTTAAATGCTCAAAACAATGGCACAGAAGACCAACTTGTCTAATTCTTCTTTGGTTTATAGCCCGAATACACCTAGGGAGAAAAAGGTAAGAGCTTGGCAGCATCATAGGTATATGGGTCGTGGGAGAGCTGGATAAGTACCTAGGTCTTCCGTTGACCATGGGTAAGAATAAGACTAATGCATTTCATTTTCTTATTGATAGGTTCAATAATCGCATTAAAGGTTGATCCAAGAGACTCCTCTCGTATGGTGGCAAGGAGGTCTTCTCAAAAGCGATGCTTCAATCTCTTCCTACCTACACTTTCTCGATCTTTCTCATTTTGAAGGGCATCTTGGAGGCTTTGGAGGCTAGAATGAGGAACTTCTGGTGGGCAAGTAAGCATAGAGGGAGGGGGTAGCCATGCTTAATTAGGATAAACTTTGCACTTTGAAGGGTATAGATGGCATTAGTTTTAAGGATTTGAGACTCTTTAACTTGGCTCTTCTTGGTAGGCAGGTTTTGAGACTTGTAAACCAAAAGGATACTATTTTCTATTGTGTGCTTTCTTTGAAATACTTCTCTGATGGTGATCACTTTAATCCTAAGGCTGTTGACAAGCCTTCTTTTGCTTAGACGAGTCTAAAGGCTGCTGTTGTTGCTCTTACGGATGGTTTTGGCTGGAAGGTTGGTGATGGGCGATCCATTCGTATCAAAGAGTGTAATTCGGGTTTCGAAGGGCTATGTGGGTGCTCTTTTATTTTTGATAGCTCGGAGGTTTGGTGGAATGTGGCTCGTGATCTCTAGAATCAGGATACTATCTCGTGGGATAGAGAGTGTGTGATGGGCTTATATATGGAAGAGATGGGTAACAGAATTTGCGTCGAATGGTACCATGTGCCGAATGGGATTTACACCCCCAAATCGGGCTACTCCTAGTTTATTCTTAAGAAGGTGGGGTACGAGCCCCATAAGATTTGTTGGAGAATGATATGTCAGCTCAATCTCCCACTAAAATCCGCATTTTCATATGGTGATTGGGACATAATCTGTTGCCACGAATGCCAAGATAAATTCTATCAACCCTGCTTCTAACTAGAGCTGCCCCAGTTGTAACACTACGGTAGAGACGTTGGTCCATGCGGTGAGAGACTATGTAAAGTCTAGGGAGGTTTTGATGCATCCGAAGACTACCTGCTTAGTGATGATTGGTCCACGGGTATCGACTGGCTGGAGGGGTCATGAAGCTATTGGATGGCAAAGCTTTTGAGTGTTTGACTATGGTGTTGTGGAACATATGGAATTCTAAGAATAACTTCATTTTCAAAGGTTCTGCTGACGATTCTAAATTGATATGGAATCGGGCTTTGTCCTTTTATAGAGATTTTCGTATCCATAACCTCAATAATTTTGATATGATTCCGAGAGCTGCCAAGCATAGCCAATGAGAGAAGCCTCCTGAGGGTTTCCTGAAAATTAACTTCGACGTTGCATGGGAAAATCGCAAGACTAGCATTGGCTTCCTCACACGTGACTCAGATGGCTTTGTGCATGGTGGGAGGATCATCTTTAAGAATGATGTGCCATCTACTGTGTGGGGGGAAGCAGATGGATTATTAGCTGGGCCAAGTAGAATAACGTGTCGAAGCTTATAATAGAAGGGGACTGTGCGGACGTCATTAACCGCATCTCTAAGCCTCGAGAGGATGTAACTGTGACAGGATTTTAACTCTTTGCATGCAAGACTTACGTGGATGATTTTGACTCATGCTTAGTTAAATGGGTTCCTTGTAACTGTAATAAGGCTACAGACATTTTGAGTAAAATTGCTTTTGCAAATGAGTGTAATTTGTCTTTAAATTTGGATTTTTTGAGTGAAATCCAAAATATTGTAATTTTTGATTCGTGTTAATAATATGAGGTGGTGGCCTTCGGGCCTATTTTGTTCAAAAAAATCATTGACTGTTTTTATACAAAAAAAAAATCATTGATCGTTAAAGTCAGTGAAAAAACAAGGGTTTAATTGTTTTTTTTTCAAAAAGTTTGAGGGCTTTTTACACCCTTAAGCTTAGTTATTATTTATTTTTAGTAATTATTGGGTATTAAATTGAGTCAGGGATTGACTTGAAAAAAAGTGAAATTAGGAGTTTTAAAATCTTAAGCCAAAGTCTGTTTTTGAAAGTGGTTCATAGCCCAAAATAATTTTCGAGCCCAAATTTTCTTTTAAAATGAGTTCAGCCCAAATAAGTCAATTTTAATTTCAAGGTTCAAAAGATCATTTTTTATGTTCAATTTGAAACCCTAACTTTTATGTTGCCAATGTGAACAAATAAAAAACTTTATGTAAAACAATTTTTTGGTTAATAAACAGATAAAAAATTGCTAAACACGATTTTGCTAAAAAACTTTATATAAAACAATTTTTTGGTTAATAAATAATGAACCTACATAAAAAAAAAGGTCACCCAGTGTAACCACCCAAACTTTTTGTGTTATATTTTGCAAAATTCTAGGAAAACACGAGGTTTACCACGTTTTAATCCTATAAAGTGAAATTAGAAGTTTTAAAAGCTTAAGGACTAGTTTGATCAAGGGAAGAATTGGGGAGGCTTTACATTGATAATTGCCCAAATGCCCAATAACCAATTGCCCTAAACCTAATTTGGTGTAGAAATCAGCCTACTTTTCCAAGCTGGGTTGTCATTGTCTGAAAAAAAAAACATATTGTTTTGCATACTATTTCTCAACTTCTGCTTGCTATTTGTCTTAAAATTATCAATTGCTTTGCTCCAAGCTATTGCTACGATTTGATTCAGATCATTGTTGCCATTGTCGCCAGAATTTACTACTTTAAGTCCTTTAGTTAACTACAACCAATTACTTGTTTTGAGGTTAGTTTATTAATTGACCCATTTCATAAATAAATGTTGTAATTCACTATATTGTTGATGTTTATTTGGTTATGATGTGTTAGAACATTTAGAATTATATTTAAATAGAATTAATTTAATTTTAAATTCATGTATGTTTATTTTGTTATTTAATAAATGTTTTATTTTATTTAATCACATTAATAAAATTCGAATATAGTTTACGTTAATTTCAATTTTAGGATTTGATATAATTTATTTAAAAATATGTTTCTTTATGTAATCTTGTAATTATTGTTTCTCTATCTCTTAAATTATGCTCGAGTTTCTTTTTGTTGCCTTCACTTGATTGAATTTACTCATAATGATTTTAAATGTCATTATTCTTTAATAAGATGTTTAGATTAAGAAGATTAACTTTGATTTTAAATGAATTAAAAATATATTAGATTAATTTAAATCCTATTAACTATATGCTTAGGTTAAATATTTTATTTTCTTTCTAAATAAGAATAAGTATGATTGAATTTTTATTAAATTGAGCCTCGAGAAGTGAAGGTCTTTAATTTGCTATTGGATTGGTGAATCGTCAAAAGTGAAAGTCGTGCGATTTGGTTGTTTCTAGGCTTTGAATTACAGTTTGTGTTCTCTATTGTTTAAAATATTTTATAATTTCTCTAAATTACTTGTTGTGAATGTGTTATAAATTTAACACTCTTGTTATTGATCTTGTGTATTGAAAGTATGCACATGTGGTCATTAATTGAAAATGAATGTTATATTTATTCTCTACCCTTGTAACTGTTATAGGAAAGTTGTCAAGGTATAGTTGACATGTCATAGAGTATAGAGCTCTTCAACTATGTGTTAATATGGGCTGCTATATGCACATGGTAGTATTGTATCATTGCACTTTGCGCATTCGGTGTGCTGTTTGGCTAAGTCATGCTTTGCACGCAATGGAGTATTATTATCATTAACTGGTTGTTTATGGTGTTGAATGTGTAACGATTAATTTATAGTTTACCTTGTCGTATTAGAGTGATACTATGATTTTGATGCTTGATACTTTTTTATTGTGGTTCATTTTATTGAATAGCTTTTAGAATTAAATTTGCTATTATAATGTTTGAGTGCTTGTAATTTAGTCTAATTATATGATACTTTGCTAGACTTTAGTAAAATACCATTGAGTTGTAAAAAGCTTACGTTCGGGTTTTTATTCTGTGTGTAGGTTATCGATGGTTTGTAGGTTCATGATCAACCATTGTCGCCAAAGAGTCTTCGTAATCCTTATTTCGTGAAAACATTTTACACTTAGATTAGCCTTGGCATGTTCTTAGGATTTGTTACTTGGTTGAATTGGGTGCTTTGAACTTTTTTTGGAACTTATTTGATTATTTCAATTTTTTATTCAATGATTTATTACTTTGCCAAAAAATTTTAAAATTTACATGTTAATTAGTAATGATTGAACAATTTATGGAGCGAGTCACTCCGGCGACCACTTTGATACTCCAACAACCACTGTGATTGTAACACCCTATACTTGGCTCGATCGTCGAGCCTTAGTAGAAGGACGCTACACCACCGTCTCATCATCAACAAGGCATAATACATCTCACTTTGTAACCTCCCAAACCCGACCTAGATGTTATGGTCGAATTGTGAAAGTCACATTGGACACCAAAGCGTTAAACCTACATTATTGATAGTTAAAAACCTTCAAAACACTCTCTTTTCATAAAACTACGATTATCATTGATAGTTTGAAAAATGTCAATTTAAATAATCCAACCTTTATTAAGTCGAATTAGCATATTAGGTGTGGTTTTTCGAAAAACTCAACAAATGTCATTGCCTTTGAAAAATATTTTGTTTATCTTCTTTGCACATACCATTACGATCCCAATAATTATCTTAGCCAAATAACATGAATAGTCCAATTTTGATTTACGTAAATCCGTAAATCCATCCTAAGAATGAAAAACATGCATGCATGAAAATCCCCAAAAGGAAAACAGTCACAAACCAAAGTTTTAATGATTTTACAGTCCAAAAATCAAATAATAATAAGAAATTTTAAATAAAAATAAAATAAGAATGTTATGGTGATATTAAGTTTGAAGTCCATCGTATGTTCGCATGCCAATTCCGATCCTAAGTTCATTCATTACTCTAGAAGTTGAGGTAATGCGGTGAGCTTAACAAGCTTAGTGTGAGTCTAAACAAATAAGCAATATACGTTCTTACAAGAAATTTCACATGAAACCGAATACCACAAGTGAACATCAGTAATAACAATTTTACAAATATGATCATGACATAATGCACATGTGAGATCCGACCCATGCCATCCGCTACACACCAGGAGTTGCCCAGAATCCGTCTTCCAAACTCCAATGAATGTGAGCATAGCTCAATGTGGTAAAACCACCAAATAAACATTAATGCAGAAAATCTGCTAGATATCAAATAATGCAATATAATCACCAATCTCCTCGATACTTCAAATGCAGTGCATTGACTACAAATGAATGCAGTCTTAATATACCACCGGTACTCCACGAAACTCCTCCGTCAACCAAAAAATAACCCACCCCAATGCACATGCAATATGTCATAAAATCTCATACATCGTCACAATTTGATACTTTCACATTTTATTTGCATGTTGAACATGCTCTCAAATCATCAAAAACGTTCGGTAAATAGGATCAATGATCCAACTATCAAATTACCATTAAGATGGTATCATTCAACAATTCACAATTTCATATACTTTTACGAATTTACGATGTGCATGTATAGCAAGCTTTCCAATACAACATAGCAAATATTTCATGCAAATATATCATACATAAACTCAAATTTCAGCAAATCATGCTATACATACAACAAATCATAGCAAATCATGCTATGCATCACAATATCAATCACATAATCATACTATCGAACTAGCAACTTTGCTACCACATTAATATTTTAGGGCTCAAAACGTACCTGGTTTGGCCACTTACAAAATCAATTATTTGGATATTAAGCCAATCCAATCAACAAGCTAAATCATCAAATATACCATAATAATTATCATTATCAATCAATATTTTGAGTTTAGGACCCACAACTTATTTTATGCTCTTTTGCAGCACACTAGTGAATCTTGCGGTTTCTCTAATAAACTTTAAAATGTGCCTCAACTAAAAATCAGTATAAATTCAATTAATTCACCTCTTAAACAGCCCCTAAACACCCACTTATGGATTCAAACCAATCATCTAAACTTGATTTTCAACATCTTAGGGAAGTGAAGAACTTGGCTAATTATTAGTTTAAATTTTTGAAGTATGAGTTGTCTTTAAAGAGTAAAAAATCAGTAGCTTTTTTTTATTTTTAATAATAAAGTGGTAGGTATCTAACATGCATTGAAAAATAATTTAATGCTTTTGATTTTATTTGGAAGACTTACCTACGTTTTCGTTATTTTTTGTTGTAGTAATTGGAGAGTAAATGCATGTGTCATTGAGGTTATTTCTTGTACACTGTATTTGGGAAAAACTTTGGATTTGTCAAATTTAAATTATTTCGAGTTGTACAATTTAGATTTTACGCTAGAACTATTTAATTTAATTTTTTTGATTTTAAAATATAATTTAATCAAATTGGAATAAGTTAAAATATTCGAATAAATTTAATTAAGGTTTTATAAAAATATAGAGAATACATGATAAATAATGTTTTAAAAAAATATATGTCTTGTAATTTTAATTTTACTGTACATATATTTCATCAGACAGTTCTTGCTAGTTATAATATTACCAATGATATGCTAAAGACTCTCCCATCACATTCGCTACATTCTAATATGTGTCGTCACACTCTATCACCAACTATATGCCTAATAGTCTTTTTGATCCAATCACCTCGTGGTAAGAGTGTAACACCCTGAAATTTAGGAGGTTAGAATAATTAGGTGTGACTGTTAGGAGATTAGAATAATTAGTGGTAGGAGTGTAATCACCTCACTAGTAATCTAGTTCTTCTTGGTGATTTGGTGTATTGCAGGGTGAAAGCTATCATTTTTAGATTTTTTGGTTGGAATGTTGTTTTTATAGTTCTATTGTTTAGACTTGTGCTGGGAGTATTTTTACTTCTTTTGCTTGTTCTCAACGGTTTGAGCTTTTTGGCTCAAAGTAAATCAATTTTTAATTTAAAGACCAAAAGTTGTTTACAAATTGACAAACTATTTAGACCAAAAGATGCGATTTCCTGAGCCTGGAATGTTCGAAAAATTATTTGAAGGAATGAATTGTTTTGAATACTTTAAGGAACTAAAGTTATAAAAGAACTTGTAAAAGTTTGACAAGTTCGAAAGTTTGGACAAGAACCAAGAGAGAAATGATTCTCACGTAAATAAGTTTTTAATTCAAAGAGTAAAAGTTGTTTATAAAATGACAAACTATTTAGACAAAATGATGCGATTTCTCGAGAATGGAATGTCAGGAATATTGCTCGAATGAATGGATCATGTTGAATACTATAGGGAATCAAAGTTATAAAAGAACTCGTAAAATTTTGACAAGTTTAGAAGTTCTGCCAAGAAGAAACGATTCTCATGTAAATAAGTTTTTAATTCAAAGACTAAAAGTTGTTTATAAAATGACAAACGATTTAGACAAAATGATGTGATTTCCCGAGCATGGAATGTTCGAAAAATTACTCGAAGGAATGGATCATCTTGAAAATTTTAAGTAACCAAAAATATAAAAGATCTCGGGCATAATTATAAAAAAAGCCCCCAAACGTTAGGGGCTTTTGGATATATGCCCCTAACCTTTTTTTTATTGACACCTTTAACGTTACAATTTTTAACAAATCAACCCAATTTTAACAATCAAACGTGAGTTGACCGTTAACCAAATTGCAAGTAAACATAATAGTCGATGTGGCATGCCACATAAGTGCATGATGTCATCGATGATGTCATCAAAATAACTTTTTTTTCATTTTTTCATCTTCTTTCTTTTCTTCTTCCCCTATTACAATGAAACATTTTTTCTTAACGTTTTTTCAGATTTTCTCTCTTTCCAGACGCCCAAATTCCAAACACCCAAAGTCAATGCCTTTCTTCTTTCAGTGAAGACCCAAATCGTCTCAAACCTCTGAAACATAGTTTCTTCTTTTGGGTTATTCAATCAACCAAAAAACATAGCTTCACTTTTTCACCATTATAGATTTTATCTTCTTTTTTCTAGAACACACACATGAAAAATGAGAGAGGTAGAAATAGATTTACAAAAGAACACCATAAACAGATTAAGAAAAAGGAAAAACAACAGTGGAAGATATTGTTGTCGTTGAATGGTTTATGATGGTGTGTGAAGGAAATAACAAAAAAAAGTAAGAATGGGCGGAGAGAGCAGTGATTTGATGGCCTCTTGCTTTTGCTTTTGCTTTTGAGAGGGTTTTTTATTCTTTTTTCTCACTTTATCATATATTGGGTGAATTTGGGTGTTTTAAATATGTATTTTCAATCCAAATTTGAATGTTTGGAAAGTGAGAAAATCTGGAAAAATATTGAGAAAAAATGTCTTATTGTAACAGGGGTAGAGAAAAAAGAAAGAAGATTCTTTGAAAACCCTATCATCTCCATGCTTGTTAGCAAGTTGAAGATATCTGAGTAACAAAACCCAATCGATGAGATAATATTCCTTGGTTTATCTTCACAGAGCTCTCTAAAATAAAAAGTCATGGGTGTTTGGATAGAGAGAATGAGAAAATCTGGGAAAACAATTAGAGGGGAAGAGAGGGATAATTGTTATTTATTTTGGTTTGCCAATTTTTGATATCTGATTTTTTGAAATATTTCTGCGCTTTGGACATTGATTCATTTGTTTACCAATTTTAGGCATAATTGTTAATGTTTTAGCTTTATCTTTTAGATTATTGTTATTTATTTTGTTTCTCGCGAGATGAAATGCCTTGACTTTTTTTTGGTACAATGTAGAAAATTATGTTGTGATTCCATAGTTGTTCCTGCATATTGGCCTAATTTATTTATTAATGTTGCTAGAAAATGAGTGTTTTGAAAGAGAGAAAGTTTGAAAAAATCTGGAAAAATAATTAGAGGGAAAGAGAAGAAGAAAGAAGAAGAAAGGAGATGGAAAAAAAATGAAAAAAAAATTATTTTGATGGTATCATCATGATCTCAAGCGCTTATGTGGCATGCCACATGGATTATTATGTTGACTTGCAATTTGATTAACGGCCAACTCACGTCTAACAGTTAAAATTAGGTTGATTTCTGAAAAATTGAAACGTTAAGGGTGTTAATAAAAAAAAGGGTTAGGGACATATCCAAAAGCCCCTAAAGTTTGGGGTTATTTTTACAATTATGCCATGAAATCATAAAAGATTGAAAAGTTTGGAAGTTCGTACAAGAACCAAGAGAGAAACTGATAAGGAATGAAGGCGGAAGAGGATCGTAGTTTGCCAAAGTCACAGATCTACCCTAAAGCTCTAGACAAATGTAATCTGAAATGAAAACAAAGAAAGACAGATTAGTTGACAAGAAGAAGAATCAAACGAAATTAAAACAAAAAGAAAGGAGAACGACTGGTAAATGATCCAATATAGAATGAAATTAGGGTTTCTTGGATGAAAGAAACCGCCCATGGACTTCAAGAAAAAGTCCCAACCAGATCTAGAAAAAAAATCACAAACAGATTCGTTAGAAGTGATTTAAAAGATGTAAGCAAACTGTTTAGGCAAGAACGATTGAAAATGCATGAAAAGATTGAATCTCCTAATTTTTGATGTGTTTATTGATAGATCAAGGAAGGAGAATGCCCCTCTTGAAGCAATTTCAACCTAGAACGTAAATCAACTAAATCAGTTACCCAAAACAACAAGAAATAAAATAGATCAAATAATAACGATAGATAAAGATAGAAAAGAGAAGATAACGTCCTGAAAGGCCGTGTAAACGATAAGAATCCACAACTCCCTTCAATGGCTCTAATTCCCCTCAAAGAAAGATATCTTGGCAAGAAAAAGCTTGAAGATGATTCCCACAACCTAAAAGATTGTTAAAACAACTTCTAAAAGAAACTCAAGAGCAATCCTTAAAGAAAAACTCAAAGAGAATTATTTTTGAATCAAAGAATAAAAATCAAGTGTCTTTTGTTTACAATGCCAAGGCCTATATATAGGCTGGCTAAATCAATCTAAATAAAACTCTTAATTAACTAGAACTCTAATTAATCTAAACAAGAACTAGTTTTAAACTAAACTTTCTTATTGACATAAAACTCCTAAATAACTTAAATTACTTAATAATTATTAAAAATTCCGAATAAAATAATAATAAAATAATAGGAGATGATAAATACAATATTAGGCTCATATATAATAACAATTAAGCCTAAAACCCAAATCCAATATGATTTAAACTCGAATTAAAAGCCAAAACTCGTAACTCCAATCATTATCACGTCCAGAAATTCTGCCCACGCAGTGTTTATTAAAATGGTCATAACTTGAGCTCACGAACTCGAAATCGAGTGATTCAAAGTGCGTTTCGAAGCTAAGAGATAGATCTTCGAAATACATGAGACATATCAACCCATAAATGCATTTATCCTATCCAAAAGTCATCACAAGTCCGCTCATTTCCCAAGCTTGAAAATTTGTAGCTTCGGTTTCTTGGACCAAGATTTCTAAGATTTGAATTCTTGATTTTCATGATTCTTGAAATTGTTTGGAATGGAGAAACTAGACCAATGTTTGGTTTCTTGATTTTGTTTTTCAACCATGTGCGTATCTAAGGCCTTGGTAACGAAGTCTTGGACGATCACGTTCAATCTTGCTCAGATTTGCTTGGTCTTCGACCTCGTTATTGGGCCTCGTGGAAATTTGAGCCCATCATGTTCATAAGCTTTATTTTGGGCCTTGCGACTCGTATTATCCCCCCTTCCTCAAGAAGATTTGTCCTTGAATCTTTAGCTCTCTCCCATAAGTAAAATCTCTTATCGATGGTAGAGTAAGAAAATTGAAAGTCCATCAATGGATCCTTGAAATCCTGTAACAAAGAAACGCCACTAAACAAATTTCAGTTAGGGTTAGTTAAAACATAATCATTCCTCACATTTGTATGGGTATTTTCTTTCTTTTCATTTTATTTTTCCTCTTGGGAACTCTCCAATTTTACCTCATATGGATTTTCACTCACCAAATTTGGACCATCAAGTAGACTTTTATCACTCATGGTCTCTTTTCTCTCAGTCTTTTCACATGATTTTTCCTCATTTCCCATATCCCCCTCACAAGTATTATGAATATTCAATTCAGTACAAGACATCTCAGTAGGAGAACATGACGTTTCTATTTCATCTATAGATTCAAAGGAAAAATTCTCATTATCATCTTTTTCTGGTTCACAAAGTTCACCATCACAAATCTTTTTCCCACTAGAGTAAGAGTCAACAAAAGGCGCAAATTCATACTTTCTTTCTTCTCTAGTTGGATATTGAATTGGACATCGAAAACTCTCATGATCTTCTGAACTACACCAATAACATTACACAAAAGGTGATAGCTCAATCATATTCCTCCTTTCGTTTGGCAAACTCCCATTGGATTGAAAAACTAATTTATGATTAACTTTTCCATCACAATAAGTCTCTTGACCATTCCTTCCATGAAATTCTGGAATTGAGAACTTTGATTTAGCTAAAATATTGCCCACGACCAATAGTAAACAAAGGATCATCATCCATACGAGGGACACATCTAGCTTGATGTCTACGAGCACGAGGATGTTCAATCCCATCATCATCATTAGCACTCCCAATGTTGAGTCCTTTGCTCAGGTCACAACTGATTTAAGGTATTGCTCATTGTTTGAAATAGAGCATCCCTTTGTCAATTTATTACCTCATGATGGTCTAGACTTTATTGCAACTTATTGATCATGGTTTTTGAGATCTAACTTTGTTGCGACACCAGCAAGATTTTCGATGTTAACTAGCGGTTTGTCACTCTGGTCATCTCTCCTTTTTCCACTTTGAGACATTGTGACAAATCTGGAAAAAAACACAGTACTCAAAGAGAAAAATTAAACAAACCTCACCGTTATGCACTCAAAAATTTAAATTCACAATGAGGTAAGAATTAATCTTGTGAGTCCTTTAGAAGTTTTTATGTCAATCAATCAGGACGTATTAGAATAAAACTAACAAAGTAATCCTAATGGCATTATGAATCCAAAATTGGCTAGACACCAAATAATTGTGTTGCACGGAGGAAGGAATGTGCAACGTTCGTTAACCTATTAACACAAGAAACAAGAACATGTTAGAATGTGTAAAGAAACAATAAAAAGCCAAAACAAATGAAAACTAAGAATCAATAAAATTGCTGAAACCTGAAAACCAAAAAACTACGAAGCAACTTGACAAACTTTGTTCGAGGTGTTCCCGATTTCCAAACATCACGAAACTTAAACTGGAGCTTCTCCAAATAATGTATTTCTTATCTGGAAATTTTCGGCACGAAATTAAACCCAAAGAATATTTTTTAAAATTTTTTTCTTTTTTTCGTATTTCCTTTTTTCTCTACTTTTTTGATCGCTTTTTTTTTTGTCGAAAATATTTTTTATACTGTAATATAGTGCCAAGAATCAATATATAAAATTTTAGATCAATTGAAAATCTTAACCCACTCAGAAATATTTTTTTCTGAAAAATTTTTGGGTAAAAATTACTTATTAGCTGTTTGTAATGGAAATCAGTTTAGAAAGCAACCAAGAACGCATATAATTTGATACCAAATGATAAGGAATGAAGGCGAAAGAGGATCATAGTTTACCAAAGTCGCAGATCTACCCTAAAGCTCTAAATAAATGTAATCTGAAACTAAAACAAAAAAGACAAATTAGTTGACAAGAAGAAGAATCAAACGAAATTAAAACAAAAGAAATGAGAATGGTTGGTAAAGGATCCAATAGAAAGAAATTAGGGTTTTTTTGGATGAAAGAAACCAGCCTAGGACCTAAAGAAAACATAAAAACCAGATTAGGAAAATAAAAACACAAACAGATTCGTTAAAGTGATTTGAAAGATGGAAACAAACTGTTTAGGCAAGAACGATTGAAACAGTAAGAAAAGATTGAATCTCCACATTTTTGATGCGTTTCTTAATGGATCAAGGTAGGAGAACGCCCCTCTTGAAGCAATTTCAACCTAGAACTAAAATAAACTAAATCAACAACCCAAAACTTCAAGAAATAAAATAGAGAAAACAAGAATGATAGATCAAAGATAGAAAAGAGAAGATAATGTCCTAAAAAGCTTTCAAAATGATAAGAATCCACAACTTCCTTCAATGGCTCTAATTTCCCCTCCAAGAAAGAGATCTTGGCAAGAAAAAGCTTGAAGATGATTCCCACAACCTAAAAGATTGTTAAAACAACTTCTAAAAGAAACTCAAGAGCAATCCTTGAAGAAAAACTCAAAGAGAATTATTATTGAATCAAAGAATAAAAATCAAGTGTCTTTTGTTTACAATGCCAAGGCCTATATATAGGCTAGCTAAATAAATCTAAATAAAACACTTAATTAACTAGAACTCTAACTAATCTAAACAAGAAGTAGTTTTAAACTAAACTTTCTTGTTGACATAAAATTCCTAAATAACTTAAACTATTTAATAATTATTAAAAATTTAGAATAAAATAATAATAAAATAATAAGAGCTGATACATACAATATTGGGCTAATATATAATAACAATTAAGCCTAAAACCCAAACCCAATATGATTTAAACTCGAATTAAAAGCCCGAAACTCGAAACTCCCGTCATCATCACGTTCACAAATTCTGCCCATGCAGTCTTTATTAAAACGGTCATAACTTGAGCTCTCGAACTCAAAATCGAGTGATTCAAAGTGCGTTTCAAAGCTAATAGATAGATCTTCGAAATCCATGAGACATCTCAAACAAAAAAATGCCTGGATCTCATCCAAAAAGTCATCACAAGTCTGATGGTTTTCCAAACTTGAAAATTCGTAGCTTCGGTTTCTTGGACCAAGATTTCCAAGATTTGAAATCTTAATTTTCTTGATTCTTGAAATTGTTCGGAACGAAAAAACTGGACCAAGATTTGGTTTCTTGATTTTCTAGAAAATAAGAAAGTGAATCTTGATTTTCTTTTTTGACCATGTGTGCATCTAGGGCCTTGGTAACGAAGTCTCGGATGGTCACGTTCAATATTGCTCGAATTTGCTTGGCCTTCAACCTCATTATTGGGCCTCGAGGAAATTTGAGCCCATCATGTTCATAAGCTTGATTTTGGGCCTTACGACTCATATCAGAAACAATTCTCACATAAATAAGTTTTTAATTCAAAGACCAAAAGTTGTTTACAAATTGACAAACTATTTAGACCAAAAGATGCGATTTCTCGAGCATGGAATGTTTGAAAAATTGCTCGAAAGAATGGATCGTCTCGAATGCTTTAGGGAACCTAAGTTTTGAACGAACTTGTAAAACTTTAACAAGTTCTTAAGTTCATCCAAGAGCCAATAAGGAAACAATTATCACGTAAATAAGTTTTTAATTCAAAGACCAAAAGTTGTTTACAAAATGACAAACTATTTTGGCCAAATGATACGATTTCCCGAGCATGGAATGTTCGAAAAATTTCTTGAATGATTGGGTCTTCCTAAATGCTTTAAGGAACTGAAGTTATAAAAGAACTCGTAAAATTTTTACAAGTTCGGAAGTTCGGCCAAGAACGAAGAGAGAAACAATTCTCACGTAAATAAGTTTTTAATTTATGAACAAAAAAGTTGTTTAAAAAATGACAAACTATTTAGACCAAATGATATGATTTCCCAAGAATGGAATGTTCGGGAAATTTCTCAAAGGAATGAATCGTCTTGAATAATTTTAGGATTCGGAGTTATAAAAGAACTCGTAAAATTTTGACAAGTTTGGTAGTTCGGCCAAGAACCAGGAGAGAAACAAACAATTCTCACGTAAATATATTTTTAATTCAAAGACCAAAAACTATTTACAAAATGACAAATTATTTAGACCAAATGATGCAATTTCTCGACCATGGAATGTTCGGTGATGTAGTCAAAACTAACTAAAAATATGACTAAGGCAAGTGCACCTATCAATTAATAGTATAGTTACGGTCAGCACAGATATCGTTCCCACGAGGACTAAAAGTACTAGTAGTAGCTGTCTTCCAATTATTTAACCGATCAAATAAAGTGATTGTTTAAAACTAAATTTAAGTAAATTAATAAACTAAAAGTGCGACAATAAATAAATGAAGAGATAACAAATGTTTTAATACCAAGAAGCGAGACAATACCTAGGAAAGAATCCACCTAGATTTCATCTACCATTATCATTCTGAATTAAGCAATTTATTCACTTAGTATTTTGATCTGTAAAAATCCCTATATTATGCTAATACCTCTATTCAAGCATAAAAGCAACTGATTCTAGGTTGATTAATTGAAATTTCTTTCTAATCAAATCCCCTATTATCGCATTAATTCGATCTATGGATTCCCCTATTAGATTTTACTCTAATCCGATAGATTTATGTCGTCTTATTTCTAGGATTGCATGCAACTCCACTCAATTATGCTAGATCTACTCTTAAACAGGGTCTATTCCCCCTCTGATTTAAGCACATCAAACAAGAATTAATATCCCGGAAATGCTAAATTAAGAATTAAGCCCACACAATTGAGAACAAAATCTAAGTATTTATTGTGTAAAAATAGAAATCAAAAGCAATTAATAAGAGGTCTTCAATCTTCGTGGAGATCTGCTTTAAAGACGGCTTTAATGGTGTTTCTTCAGTTGTTTTCTTGAATAATCTCTAACAGTTAGGGTTTGGGGAATAGAGGATTTTACAAAAAAATTGGAAGTGCCTCCTTCATATCACTCCATCCCTATTTATAATATATGGAAATCTCTAGTTGAATTCAAATTAAATTCTAAAAAGATAATTAGAATTAAATCTAAACAATAATTCCCTAATTGGATCCAAATTAAACTCTAAATTTTAAAGCCTAAAAGATAAATTAAAATTAAAATTAAATATAAACAATATAATAATAATAATAATCCTAAATATTAATCCTAAAAAATAGAGTTTAAATTTAAATAAAATCTTATGTCCAATAAATCTCTTCCTCACTCTTTTACATTCACGCTTTTTGCCCCAAATTTTCATTTTTGTCTTTGATTTAGTTCATGACCATGTGACTAACCCGTGTGGCTCCTAAAATATGCTCTTTTGTCCGGTTTTCACTTATTTTTCGCTCCTTTCGCTCCCAAATGTTTTTCTAAGTATAGAAACATGAATTTAAAAGATTATGAACATACAATTCATTATTTTAAATCGACTAATCATCCAAAAACGCATTAAGAATGAGGCTAAAACATGTTACTTTTGGCACTCATCAAATATCCTTACACTTAAGCATTTGCTTGTCCTCAAGCAAAATTCTCAACCCACATGCAAGTTACTTTCTTAATTCTTCATTTTCATCTATAATGTTTCAGGATAAATTGCAAACAATCATGTCACTCAAAGCACTCAAAGTGTTTAAGGTTTATTAAATAAGCACTCAATAATCAAATACAAAATGTTATTACTATAGATTTGTTTGAAAATCAAATCTCTACCACTGTAAAATGACATGACACATCAATGAAGAGGTCTTTACAAGGTTGTAATGGGGCTAAGGTTAAGGGTATCGAAAAGGCTAAAAGAACTGGTTAAAATCGAGATCGAGTTGATAAATTACCAAACTAGAAAAAATAATCAATTGTTGAATTAAAAGAAAAGTGCATCAACATGAATAATAATAAACACGAGCTTTTCAACAATATGAAACTAATGATTATAGCTCAAACACATTTTTATCTTTTTCTTCTTTTTTTCTCTTTTTTTTCTCAATTTTTTTTCAATCAATTTTTTTCTTTTCGACTTTTTTTCAAACACTAAAATTCAGCAATTCAGATGATGGAACATAGTTAGGCAACTTAACCAAATCAAATCTCAAAAAAAGGGAGCCAATAAAAGGGTAAATATACCACAAATAAATGGATCATGGGTTAATACTATGGGTTTAATGAATAAAACGATGTTAGGCTCAATGAGGTTTACTAGGGGTTAATTTATTAGGTAAGCTTTTTAAAGGTAAAGGGGGTTAAATCCTAAGTGCCTCTATCATCTCAGCATATCAAATCAATGTGGTCTCAACATGCATAATCAAAGCAAGTTCTCAAATAACAAATCAAGTTGACATATACACAACCAAAAATAACATGAGCACGAAAAAAAATGTATGCTCTATAGGATCAAAAGCTCACAAAAATTATGGTTTTAATGTCAAACCTGCAATTTCAAAATTTGAAATAATAATTTAATTCAGGGATACAACCTAAAATATTTAATTCTGAAGACAACTTATCATGCTTGACTCTCTCATATCTTAAAAATTAAATCATCCAATACATAAAAGATTCACAAATCAATCTCAAAACAAAATTAATAAAAATTCCAAATAGCAAAAATTCACTCTAATGGGGTATGAGAAAATTACTTAAACACAATAAATAATTCAAGAATTTTATCACAATTATACACAATCTATCTCCCCACACTTAATATGTACATTGTCCTCAATGTACAAAAAGATAAAAGCAGAAGAAGCACAGTATCATAAGGAGGAAAGGAACTGAAACTTCCCTGAATTAGGATGATTTCATCGGAATTGGAAAAAACTGAGAATGCAGTGAGTCTAAAGGAAGTGCAATTTTCTGAGCAAACTAATAAGAAAATAGACAAAGACAAGTAAGAGAGGGAGATAACAACTAAAAAAAACAACCATAGGAATAAAAATAGTGCATAATAAAATGAAAATGAAAATGAAAATGAAAAATGAAAAATGAAAATGAAAAATGAAAAAGAAAAAGAAAAAGAAAAAGAAAATGAAAATGAAAAAGAAAATGAAAAATGAAAAATGAAAAATGAAAAATGACAAAATGAAAAAATGAAAAAAATGAAAAATAAAAAAATGAAAATAAAAATAAATGTACTAATTTTTTTGAATTTTTTTAATTTTAAAAAAAAAATGAAAGTAAAATAAATAAATAAATAAACACTCGGGTTGTCTCCCGAGAAGGGCTTATTTAAAGTCTAAGATCGACTTACCTGTTCAAGCTCATAGTTATGGCGGATCTTGAAATCGAAGTTTCTTTCTCTCGTTATCAATATTAACAACACAATAAAATTTGACAAGTTGATTGTTTAACTTGAATGTGCTATAATCAAGATGTGTTACCTCAATTGTACCATAAGGGAAAACTATTTTTACCACAAAAGGATCGGACTCTCTTGACTTGAATTTTGAAGGAAAAATTCATGGATCCAATTTGCCTAATAAAACTTTGTCTCCCACTTTAAATATGTACATCCTCTTCATATGCACTTCATGGTTTTGCGTTGATTCTTCCTTGGGTTCCCTTGGTTTTTTGTCGAACTTCGTTCATCATTCATCTAATTCACCAAGTTGCAACATTCGATCTTCATTTACCACTCGAGTTCTATCACTTTGAATTAAAATTAACTCCATCATGCTTTCATTAGTGATTTTCTGCAAAAAGTGTTGAGTCACATGGTTACTAACATTAACAGAACAATTATCATCATTATACTCATTCAGAACTCTAACAAAATCATGTGCTTTAAGAGAGTAATCTTTTCATCACCTACACGAAGAACAAGCTCACCAATACCCACATCAATGATAGCTCTAGTAGTGGCTAAAAAGGGTTGACCTAAGATCAATGGTACCTCAACATCCTCATCCATGTTCAATACAACAAAATCAATAGGGAATATAAATTTATCCACTTTTACAAGTACATCCTCAATAATGCCCTTAGGATATCTAATTGATTCGTCAGCTAACTGAATACTCATCCTACTGGGTTTAGGTTCCCCAAGACCAAGTTGTTTGAACATTTTATAAGGCATAACATTTATACTAGCACCCAAATAAGCCAAAGCTTTATCAACATGTAAACTACCAATGAGATAAGGAATAGTAAAACTCCTTGGATCTTTAAGTTTGTTAGGTAGTTTGTTTTGGAGAATTGTTGAGCAAACTGAATTAAGCTCCACAATTGACAAGTCGTCTCACTTCCTCTTATTGGTTAATAGCTCCTTTAAGAATTTTACATATTTCAGCATCTGTGAAAGAGCTTCAACAAGAGGTAAGTTAATATCCAATTTTTTTAAGAGCTCAAAAAATTTACCATATTTTTCTTTTCTGTGGTCTTTTTTCAATGTTTTTGGATATGAATTCGATGTTTGTATTCTCTAAGCATCGATTTATGATCTTTCTTGCTTTCCTCAACCTCATTATTTTTCACAATAACTTCTGGCTTCGAGTTCTGTTCAGGCTCGACAAACCCTTCGATACTTTGAATAGTGATTACATGGATCTGCTCTTTTGGATTAGTTTCAGTGTTACTAGGTAAGCTTCCTTGTTATCTTTTCGAAACCAATTTAGCAAGCTGTCCGATTTGATTTTCAAGACCATGAATAGATGCTTGTTGATTTTTTAAAGCTATCTCATTACTTTGAAATCTCGCTTCAGAAGCCGAAATAAATTTAGCAAGTATTTCTTCAAGGTTCGATTTTTTTCTTGTAGATGTGGCTGCTAAAAACCCGGAGGGATTTGTGATCTTTGGTTTCCTTGACAACCCCTTGAAAAATTTGGGTGATTTCTCCAACCTACATTATAAGTATTACTATAGGGATTGTTTTGAGGTCTAGAATTATTACCCAAAAAGTCTGCTTCTCATGGAAATAGTTTGAACTCATCATCCCCGTTCCATTTTCATTGCACTGCATCACCGGATGTACCTATTTAGAAAAATTAAACTCATCAATTTTTTTATTAAGAGTTTCAACCTGATGAGCCAACATAGAAACGACATTAACATTAAAAATCCTTGCTTCCTTCACAAGTTTTACTTTTGTAACTTGCCACTGATAATTATTTAGTGACACTTCGTCAATAAATTCTTTGGCTTCTTCCGGTGTCTTGTTATTCAAAGTTCCCCCAACTGCTGAATCAACCATCTATCTAGTTGAGGGATTTAAATCATTGTAGAAAGTTTGAACTTGAAGCCACTAAGGTAACCCATTATAAGGACACCTCCTCAACAAATCTTTTAACCTCTCCCATGCTTCATAAAGTGTCTTAATATCAAACTCAGCAAAAGAAGTGATGTCATTCCTCAACTTAGTTGTCTTAGCCGGCGAAAAATATTTTAACAAGAACTTCTCAGTCATTTGATCCCAAGTAGTGATAGAACCACGTGGTAAAGCATTTAACCATAGTTTTTCCTTGCTCCTCAACGAAAACAGGAACAATCGCAAGCATATGATGTCATCAATAACAATTAATTTTGAAAGTGTCGCAAATCTCAAGAAAATTAGCCAAATGAGCATTCGGATCTTCATCTTGCAAACTATCAAACTGAACATATTATTGTACCATCATAATTATGATCGACTTGAATTCAAAATTGTTCGCATTAACATTTGGCCTGACAATACTCGTTTCAGCCCCAATCAGAGTAGGCTTAGCATAATCATACCAGATTCGACGAGCAGGAAAATCAAGAAGAATAGCGGGAATAGAAGGAATCTGATTATTTTGATTTTCATCCATCTCTACAGTAATAACCTTTTCCTTTTTATCGTTTACTAGAGTTTTCTAACTTTGCCTATGTTCTCTAACCTCTTTACGATTTTTGCAAGCAGTCTTTTCAAGTTTAAAGTCATGAAGACCTGATCCTCACGGGTTTCGTCTAGTCATAAACCAAAAGAAATAGCCAGAAGCAAACAAATGGGAAAAAAATTAAAATATAAAAATTAAATTAAAAATGCAAACAAAAATGAAAAATGGCTAAAGTAATAGAAATAAAGTTTTCCTAATATTTCAGTCCTCGACAAAGGCATCAAAAACTTGATGCAGTTGAAACTAACTAAAAATATGACTAAGGCAAGTGCACCTACCAATTAATAGTATAGTTACGGTCATCACAGATATTGTTCCCACGAGGACTAAAAGTACTAGTAGTAGCTATCTTCCTATTATTTAACCGATCGAATAAAGTGATTGTTTCAAACTAAATTTAACTAAATTAATAAACTAAAAGTGTGACAAAGAATAAATAAAGAGATAACAAATGTTTAAATACCAAGAAGCGAGACAATACCTAAATTTCATCTGCCATTATCATTCTGAATTAAGCAATTTATTCACTTAGTATTTTGATCCGTAAAAATCCCTAAATTATGCTAATACCTCTATTCAAGCATAAAAACAACTAACTCTAGGTTGATTAATTTAAATTTCTTTCTAATTAAAACCCCTATTGTCGCATTAATTCGATCTATGGATTCCCCTATTAGATTTAACTCTAATTCGGTAGATTTATGTCGTCCTATTTCTAGGATTGCATGCAACTCCACTCAATTATGCTAGATCTACTCTTAAACAAGGTCTATTCCTTCTCTGATTTATGCACATCAAACAATAATTAATATCCTAGAAATACTAAATCAAGAATTAAGCCCACACAATTGAGAACAAAATCTAAGTATATATTGCGTAAAAACAAAAATCAAATAATATAATTCATCATATGGTTCATCTCCCCTAGGTATTTAGAAAATTAGTTCATGCTAACGAATAAAAACATCTTAAAGCCAATATAACCACAAGATGAAGAAAAACTCATAATAAAATCAAAAGAAATTAAAAAAGAGGTTAATATCATTTGAAAAGACCATTAATTTCTCCTTATTTAAAGTATAATTTGTTCCCATTATATCATGTTTAGCATGCATTTTTAGCATTTTATATTCAGTAATTGCATTTTCTAAGTCAGTGATGTTTGGTTAATTTTGTCCTATTTTTGCTACGAATGTCACCACATTTAGTGTTCAGTTTTGTGTCTAAAGATGTCAATGTAGGAATTTGTTCCAAAAGATCAACGCAGGAAGGTGTCTAAGGTTGTCATCGCAATTTAGAATCCAAAATTGCACCCAAACCTGTCGCCGCATGAACATATCCAGAAGTATCAGTGCTTGAGAATATCAAGGTTGTCGCAATGAATTAAAATCTAAATTTGCATCCAGAGATGTAGCGACAACCATTAACTGCTTGCTAAATGCACCAGATTTGTGTGAATGTATAGCTGGATTAAATAACTTGGACAGCTGTAAGGAAGTTAGATCTAAAGAAGAAGGACACCTATATTTGGCATTAAAGATAAATACTAAATAAAAGAAGAAGAAAAGAGGAATCTTGAAGCTCGTGAAAAAAAATCAATTTGATTTTACATCTTTTCTTTAAGCTTGCCTCCATGGAAGCTTAGTTTCTTAGAGGGTGAACTGAATGTGACAAGAAGGCAAAATCCTACACCTAACGAGGAGTGTTTTTAAGTGCAACACAAGAGAAGCATTAGGGAAGAGTTCTAGTAGGCTTGGAATAGAATGCTTCAACTTGTTCGTTATTTCCTCTCAAACAATAATAAATTCTAATGAAGTTAAATGTGTATGGAAGTACCTTTTAATTTTAGATCTAATTTGATTTCTACTCAATTTTCTCTTATTTCTTTATCTTTGGATTTAATTTCTTGATCACGAAAGTGCTATTGCACTTACTGACACTGGAAAGTGTAGTGACAAATTAAATTAACAAGCAAGATAATGGAAGTTGCTTGGGGAACGAAAGAATTCTGGCCACTTGTTCTTGAATGCAAAGCATTGCCAGCACTGTAAGGTGTGGTTAATGTGAATATTTGGGTATTTGATAAACAGGAAAGTTAAAGTTGGTAAGATCTCATTAAGCTTAATTGCGGTGACATAATATCTATTATTTACCTTGTGGTCACATTTAGTGGTTTGTCGACTTATCAAGTCAGGGATCCCGCATTCCATTATCATTGTTTTTACTTCTTTAATTTTCTCAAATTGCATCGATAAATTATCTTCAAACTTTCACTGCATTTCTTATTAATTTGCTTTGACATATTTTATTCCAATCTTGCAATATTTGTTCTAACAATTTAATTCATTCATTTCTACACTCTTTATTTTAATTGTGTTAACATTATTCATATAGTTTCTCTTTTTTTAACTTTAATTGAATCAACAATTATAAGCATAAACAACCATCTCTATGGGATCAATATCTGATAGTTTTAAGTCTATCAACTATACTTGCATCAACAAGTGTTCGCTTTCACAATTGCTGTGACGTTCATAGTGTGATCAAGTTTTGGCGCCGTTTCCGGGGATGGCATTTGTTTGATGTTTATTTTAGTAGCTGCAATTATTCTTTATTTCTTAACTTTTATTTGTTACTGATTTGTTTCAATTTTTGTTGACTGTTTTTCAATTTTTTTTAGGTGTTTTATGACCACTAGGAGAAATCTTGAAAATATTGTTGGCTTAGATCTGAAAATCAAGAGAACCATTCGAAGGAGAAGACAAGAACAAAGGAATATGGTTTTGCCTGGAAATGATGCCATACCACAGTTGCCGCCACAAAATCCTGTCCCTCTAATACAGCCACAAAATTTAATCAACCCACCGCTGTCAAAAGAAGAAAAAATGCAAAACAGAATGATTAGAGACTTTGTTGTTCCTGTGCTAGATGATTTTCAGCCAGGGGTTGTTAGACCAGCTATCCAAGTTGGAAATTTCTAGATAAAATCAGTTATGTTTCAAATGTTAAATTCGAATGGGCAATATGCTGGTTTGACTCATGAAGATGCGAGAGAGCATATTAAATCTTTTCTACTAATCTGTGCTTCTTTTAGTCTGCATGGTGTTCCTGATGACACTTTGAAGATGCAATTGTTTCCTTATTCATTGCAAGGAAGGGCTCGTACCTGGTTCCTTGGATTACCTATTAGATTGATTACACCGTGGAATGCACTTGCGACTCAATTTGTTTTGCGGTTTAATCCACCCACGATGAATGCTCGATTGAGGAATGATATTACTGCTTATCACCAGCTGGATGATGAGAATCTGCATGCCACATGGGAGCATTACAAGACTTTGATTCGACATTGTCTCATGCATGGAATCTAACAAGAAACGCAGATCAAAATTTTCTACAATGGATTAAATGCGCAGACAAGAAATCTTATCGATACATCTGCAAATGGTCCTTTGTTGGACTGCACCTATAATGAAGCTATGAGAATTTTGGAGAGAATCTCTCAGAATGACTATCAATACCCAATTTCTCGAGCTGCTCAAGTAAAAACGAATCCTGGAGTTATTGAATTAGACACCATATCAACTTTGAGTGCATAGGTATCTTCATTTTCTAACATGAAGGGGACGAGTGAAGTTGCTCCCATTCAAGTTGCCTAGCAAATAGATGTCCCGACATTTTTTTGTGAAATTTACAGTGACAATCATAGCTACGAGGATTGCCCACAACATGTAGAAAATGTGTTTTATGTCAATAATATCAGAGGAAATTTGTGTGATAACTCCTACAATAGTTCAACCAGGTATCAAAAACCTTGGGGGATCAAAATGTGTCCACATTTCGATATGGAAATTCCTTAAGCCAAGGAAATTTTCGACAAGGGAGTTACAATCAGCAGCAGCAAAACTACAACCACAGTCCTCAAACGCATGCACATCATGATCAGATGCAGCCACATGCTTGTATGCAGCCACAATAGACTGCAATGCCAAATTTGAATATGCAAGGACAATATCAACAACAGCAACAGCAATACTCTCAACCACAAGCTGATCCATTAGCCACCCTTAAAGCTCTGATACATGAAAACATCACAAGAACTGAAGTTATTGTGCGAGGACATTCTTCTTCCATCTGAGCGTTGGAAGCACAGGTAGGACAACTAGCTTCTAATATGACCACGAGACTACCAAGTGCCTTACCCAGTGATACTGAAAATCCAATTCCAAAGGGGACAGAGCATTGCAAAGATATTACTCTTCGGAGTGGAAAGCAAACTGTTGAACAAAGTAGCAATTCCAATACAGCACATGTCGACGCAAATGAAGCAAAGTAACGAGGAAAAGTTGTACCTGAAGAAGAAGTAGTAGAGCTAAATGAAGAGGAGACACCAATTCTTACTCTCATGACAACCATTCAACCTACAAAATTGTCGATGCAACTGCCAATGTCGATGCAGCTAGTTATGTCATGACAAGCTAATGTTTTAATACCTTTTTCGTTTCCACAAATATTTAAAGAAAAAGAAAAAGATAGAGAATATCAGAAGTTTTTGGCCACCCTGAAACAATTACATGTTAATATACCTCTTGTCGATGCTCTTGTACAGATTCTTAGCTATGGGAAATTTATGAAGGAGCTATTATCCAAGAAGAAGAAGTTAACCAACATCAAGACAATGGCGCTCACAGAAGGCTGTAGTGTTGTGTTGACAAATAAATTATCACCCAAGATGAAAGATCCTGGTAGTTTTACAATTTCATGCCCCATTGGATTGATTCGAGGCAGAAGTATTTTGAGAAGCTAAAGTTAGTTTTAGTCGAAGCGCCTGTGTTGACACAGCTGAAATCTGGTAAGAAGTATGTCATCTACAGTGATGCTTCTTATACAGGTCTAGGTTGTGTTTTGATGTAGGAGGATAGGGTAGTTGCTTATGCGTCAAGGCAGTTGAGGCTGCATGAGTGTAACTATACTACTCATGATTTGGAGTTGGTTTTCATGGTCTTCGCGCTCATGATTTGGAGTCACTATCTGTTTGGTGAGAGGTGTGTGATTTACACTGATCACAAGAGTCTTAAGTATCTCCTAACCTAGAAGGAGTTGAACTTGAGATAGAGGCGTTGGATTGAGTTGCTGAAGGACTATGATTGTGTAATCGAGTACCATCCGGGTAAAGTGAATGTCATTGCAAATGCTCTGAGTAATAAGTCTTTTATCGATTTGAGGGCTATGTTTGCGAGGCTATCTATTTTGGAGGATGGTGGCCTGTTGGCTGAACTTCAAGTGAGGTTGGTTCTTTCGCAACAGATTCATGAGACTCAGCCTTTTGATGAGATTTGACCTGTTGGATTCCTCAGGTTGAGTAGGGATTCCAGGGAGATTTTGATCTCAACTCTGATGGTGTTTTATGTTTTCGAGGTTTTTTGTGCATTCCGGAGGACGAGGATCTGAGGCACTTGATTCTTATTGAGGCACATAACAGTCCTTATTTTATACATCCTGGTGGGAACAAGATGTAATAGGATCTTTGGGTTTTATATTGGTGGTCTGGGTTGAAGTCTGATGTTGCTGGCTTTGTTGTGAGATGTCTGGTTTGTTAGAGAGTGAAAGCCGAGCATCAGTGTCCATCTGGTTTACTTCAGCCTAATTAGATTCCTGAGTGGAAATGGGAGCAGATTACGATGGTTTTTGTTTCAAGTTTGCCTTTGACTCCGACTCGTAAGGATTCTATCTTGGTGATTGTGGATAGATTTTTGAAGTCTGGTCATTTTCTTTCAGTCCGTACAACATTAAGTTTGCATTAGTTAGCTGAGCTCTATATCCAAGAGATTGTTCGTTTTCATGGAGCTCTTATTTTGATCATAATAGACCAAAATTCGTGATTTACTTGGAGATTTTGGAAGGCGCTGGACGAAGCTTTAGGTTCGAAGCTTCATGTCAGTTTAGTTTATCATCCGCAGTCCAATGGACAATTCGAGAGGGTGATTTAGGTTCTTGAGGACATGCTTCATAGTTGTGTTATCGACTTTTGAGGCAGCTGCGATCATCAATTGCCATTAGTCGAGTTTGCTTATAATAATAGCTTCCAAAAGAGTATTCTGATGGCACCATTCGAGGCTTTGTATGGTCGGAGGTGTAGGACTCCTCTGTGTTGGTCCATTATGGAAGAAAAGAGGAGCTTGGTTCCGGACTTGGTTCAAGAAGTTGAGGATAAGGCGAGACTTGTTTGCGATCGGTTAAAAGCTGCTTTTGATTGGCAGAAGTCTTATGCTACCTCAAACATCGAGATATATAAGTATCAAGTCGGGAATAAGGTCTTCTTAAAGGTTTCACTGAGGAAGAAAGTTTTGAGGTTTGAGCGAAAAGGTAAGCTCAGTCCGAGATTCATTGGCCCTTATGAGGTTGCTGAGAGGATTGGACCGGTTGCTTATCTTCTGTTGTTGTCGCCTGAGCTAGATTGTATTCATGACGTCTTCCACGTCTACATGGTGTAGAAGTACTGATATGATCCTTCTCACGTTGTATCGGTTGAGGAGATCAAGGTTAGGTCTGTTCTTTCGTACGAGGAGGAATTGGTTACGATCCTAGATCATGAGGTCAAGGTGCTACATAATAAGATAGTTCCGTTGGTGAAAGTTTTGTGGGGCAACCATAAAACTGTGAAAGCCAGCTGAGAATCAGAAGATGTGATAAAACGTCAGTATTTGTGCCTGTTCGATTCAAGTAAAATTTTGAGGATGAATTTTTCTTAGAGAGGGAGAGTTTTAATATCTCTAAACCGGGTCTAGTAGTTTCGAGCGTAAATTTAGGAATTTATCAAGTTAATAGTAATTTTTACTTTAATTTAGGAGATCAATTTCATCTAAAATCGATTAAACAATAATCCAAAAAAATAAAATTATTTTTAAAAAATTAATTTTAAATTAATTAAATAATTATTAGTGAAAATAATTAATTTGGGTTGAAAAGAATTTTAAGATAAATTTTATTGAGGGTTAATTTTGAGCATCTAGTGATTTTATGTGCTATGATTGGGTTGACTATAATGATGATTTAAGCATATATGCTACAGTTTTTGGTTCACAGTATGTTGATATTTAAATTATAAATGAACATTTATAATTGGTAATTGGTATATTTGATTTAATTTGATGTTAAAATGGATATGTTACATGATTCACATATGCATTTTGACGCTATGTTATGATTGATTGATTATATTGGCATTATAGCATGGTGGATCCATTGGATATAGTTGGCATGCCATAGGATTTGTGAGTACTCACCATATTGATATGTTATTTGTGAGCAATGAGGACTGATTTAGAGTATATAAAGGAGTGTTGAGCTTGTGTCTACACTTAACGGGACTGATTTGAGGAGATATAAGGGTGAGTGCGGCTTTGGCCCACTAAATCCGAGATTGATTCTGATTCTGATTGGGAGTAAAGAGATCCATTTATTCTATGTATGATCACCTGATTAAGCCATGATTGTATATGCCAATATAAATGTATGAAATGTTACATGCTAAATTAATTATTGTAAGCCATGATTAATTATGTTTTTTGATACATGGTTAAGCATATGACATTGAACTATTATGGACTGATATTGTGACTGAAAATTGGTATTTGATTGGCTTCGATTTAAGCATGATTATGGTGCTAATTTACTTGTCGTCTTTATTAACATTCACTAGGTTTTTTAAGCTCACACCCTCACATTTGTGCAGATATCTAACGGGATTGAGGAGCTGAGGAGCCGAATGAGAGAGTTCCAATAGATTAAGGCTCGATAGAGATTTAGTTACATGTTTTAAAGACTGTAATCGAGCATTGTGGAACCCCCGGGACTTAGTTTAATTTTGGTTGTAATTAGACTTGGACATTTTTAATTTTTGATGGTTTTATAATATCATATATGCATGTTTGAGTTTAATTATTGAATAATTTACAGTGTATTGTTGCTTGATAACACGGTGTGTGAGGCATGATGCTTACACTAACAATTGTTTAAATGAAGCTTCCATGGAGTGGTTTACTAGCGACTAAGGTACGCTACTTGTTTGAATTAATCGGTGGGTGATATGCATGAAATTGATTGTTTAATACTATTTAATTGATGCTTAATTGTGTCAATAAATTCAATTGAAGATATATGAATATGTATAATATTTAATCGTAGCTAAATTGGGTTTAATTGGCCACTAGAATAGGCAAAATCGAGTTTAAAAATGAGTTTTTTTCACAAAAATAGGTGCAATGGTTTTCATACGGGCATGTGCCTGTCCACACGACCGTGTGGGTTTTTAGGGGTTTGAATTTTGGTCTTTTTAAATTGGTTTTCTAATCCGTTTAAATTACAAATTTATCCTGAAACTTGATAAGTCTAATTAGGGCCTTAAATGATAAGGAAACTGGGTAAAAATTTAGGATTAGACTCGTGAATGATAAAATTTGTTAGAAACACACTAAATTTAATATTCGAATACAGTACTAATAGTTTGAAAATGTTTTGATTTAGTCCTTAATGTTAAAACTTGAATTAGACATAGTAAATAAACTCAGATTAAGTTGAAATTTTTAGGGCTTACATAAATTGACTAAAAAAAGGTCGGTAAATGTTTAGATCTAAAATCGGGTTAGTTTAACCATAGGTGGTAAAATGATGAAAATGTCCTTAGATTAAATTACATATAAAAACATTAAAATTGGTTCTAAAATTGCTTCCGCATTAATAAATAATTAATAATTTAATAAGATTGAGGTTTTATGAGGTCGAGCTGTGTCTTGCGTGGTTGTTAGTCGGAGAGTCACTTAGGTGGCTAATGTAACGCTTAGAATTTGGGCAAATTCGTTCCGGTCGAGTTTGGGGTGTCACGTATGATGGTATGAGAGCTAGGGTTAAAACCTTAAGTTAGCCTAGGGTTGTCAAATATTAAATTAATTGCAATTTTGGATTTATGATGTTTGCTTGCTTATGTTTTTTGAAACTACATGTTTTACCTATGCCTGTTCTTTGTGATATAAATTGTTACTGGGGTAGCATTTGGGAACACAATGCCCTATAGGAACTTCACTTAGTTAATCTTAGATCTCTTGCCACTACTCACTCTCAATGGTAGAGTAAGATAATTGAAAGTCCATCAATGGATCCTTGAAATCCTGTAACAAAGAAACACCACTAAACAAATTTGAGTTAGGGTTAGTTAAAACATAATCATTCCTCACATTTGTATGGCTATTTTCTTACTTTTCGTTTTCTTTTTCCACTTGAGAACTCTCAAAT
Source organism: Gossypioides kirkii (assembly GCA_005610355.1). Taxonomy (NCBI): domain Eukaryota; kingdom Viridiplantae; phylum Streptophyta; class Magnoliopsida; order Malvales; family Malvaceae; genus Gossypioides; species Gossypioides kirkii. The sequence goes on from CP032250.1 coordinate 18,706,710, forward strand.
TTTACCTCATATAGATTTTCACTCACTAAATTTGGACCATAAGTAGACTTTTATCACTCAAGGTCTCTTTTCTCTCAGTCTTTTCGGATGACTTTTCCACATTTCCCATATCCCCCTCACAAGTATTTTGAATATTCAATTCAGTACAAGACATCTTAGTAGGAGAAATGACGTTTCCATTTCATCTATAGATTCAAGGGAAAAATTCTCATTATTATCTTTTTTTGGTTCACAAATTTCACCATCACAAATCTTTTTCCCACCAGAGTAGGAGTCAACAAAAGGCGCAAATTCATACTTACTTTTTTCTCTAGTTGGATATTGAATTGGACATCGAAAACTCTCATGATCTTCTAAACTACACCAATAACATTTCACAAAAGGTGATAGCTCAATTGTCTTCCTCCTTTTGTTTGGCCAACTCCCCTTAGATTGACAAACTAATTTATGATTAACTTTTCCATCACAATATGTCTCTTGACCATTCCTTCCATGAAATTCTGGAATTGAAAACTTTGATTTAGCTAAAAATGTTACCGACAACTAGTAGTAACCAAAGGATCATCATCCATAAGAGTCAACAAAAGGCGCAAATTCATACTTACTTTCTTCTCTAGTTGGATATTGAATTGGACATCGAAAACTCTAATGATCTTCTAAACTACACCAATAACATTACACAAAAGCTGCTAGCTCAATTGTATTCGTCCTTTCGTTTGGCCAACTCCCCTTGGATTGACAAACTAATTTATGATTAACTTTTCCATTACAATAAGTCTCTTGACCATTCCTTCCATGAAATTCTGGAAATGAAAACTTTGATTTAGCTAAAAAAATTGCCTAAAACCAGTAGTAACCAAAGGATCATCATCCATAACAGTCAACAAAAGGTGCAAATTCATACTTACTTTCTTCTTTAGTTTGATATTGAATTGGACATCGAAAATTCTCATGATCTTCTGAACTACACCAATAACATTACACGAAAGGTGATAGCTCAATTGTATTCCTCCTTTCATTTGGCCAACTCCCCTTGGATTGACAAACTAATTTATGATTATCTTTTCCATCACAATAAGTCTCTTAACCATTCCTTCCATGAAATTCTGGAATTGAAAACTTTGATATAGCTAAAAATATTGCCCACAACCACTAGTAACCAAAGGATCATCATCCATACGAGGGACACGTCTAGCTTGATGTCTACGAGCACGAGGTTGTTCAATCCCATCATCATCATTAACACCCCAATATTGAGACCTTTGCTCAGGTCGCAACTGATTTAAGGTATTGCTCTTTGTCTGAAATAGAGCATCCCTTTATCTATTTACTGCCTCATGATGGTCTAGACTTCATTGCAACTTATTGATCATGGTTTCAAACTTATCATGGATTTTCGGTGTTAACTAGCGATTTGTCACTCTAGTCATCTCTCCCTTTTCCACTATGAGACATTGTGACAAATTTGGAAAAAAACATAACACTCAAAGAGAAAAAGTAAACAAACCTCACCATTATGCACTCAAAAAATTAAATTCTCAATGAGGTAAGAATTAATCTTATGAGTCCTTTAGAAGTTTTTATGTCAATCAATCAGGACGTATTAGAAGAAAACTAAGAAAGTAATCCTAATGGCACTATGAATCCAAAATTGGCTAAACACCAAATAATTGCGTTACATGGAGGAAGGAATGTGCAACGTTCGTTAACCTATTAATACAAGAAACAAGAACTGTTAGAATGTGTAAAGAAACAATAAAAAGTCAAAAGAAATGAAATCCTAAACTAAGAATCAATAAAATTGCTGAAACCTGAAAACCAAAAAAACTACGAAGCAACTTGACAAACTTCGTTCGAGGTGTTCCCGATTTTAAAACATCATGAAACTTAAGCTGGAGCCTCTCCAAATAATTTATTTCTTATATGAAAATTTTTAGCACGAAATTAAACCCAGAGAATAGTTTTTTAAAATTTTTTCATTTTTTTGTATTTTCCTGTTTTCTCTACTTTTTTTATCACTTTTTTTATCAGAAATAATTTTTATCTTCTAATATAGTGCCAAGAATCAGTATATAAAATTTTAGATCAATTGAAAAACCTTAACCCACTCAAAAATATTTTTTCTGAAAAAATTCTAGGTAAAAATTACTTATTGGCTGTTTGTAATTGAAATCAGTTTAGAAAGTAACCAAGAACGCCTAAAATATGATACCAAATGATAAGGAATGAAGGCGAAAGAGGATCATAGTTTGCCAAAGTCACAGATCTACCCTAAAGCTATAAACAAATGTAATCTGAAACTAAAACAAAGAAAGACAAATTAGTTGACAAGAAGAAGAATCAAACGAAATTAAAACAAAACAAAGAAGAATGGCTGGTAAAGGATCCAATAGAGAATGAAATTAGGGTTTTTTTGGATGAAAGAAACCACCCTAGGACGTCAAGGAAACGTCCAAACTAGATTTGGAAAATAAAAACACTAACAGATTTATTAAAAGTGATTGAAAAGATGGAAACAAACTATTTAGGCAAGAACGATTGAAACAGTAAGAAAAGATTGAATCTCCAAATTTTTTTTGTGTTTCTTGATAGGTCAAGGTAGAAGAACGTCCCTCTTGAAGTAATTTCAACCTAGAACTAAAATAAACTAAATCAACAACCCAAAACTGCAAGAAATAAACTAGATCAAACAAGAACGATAGATCAAAGATAGAAAAGAAAAGATAACGTCCTAAGAAGCCTTGGAAACGATAAGAATCTACAACTCCCTTCAATGGCTCTAATTCCCCCTCCAAGAAAGAGATCTTGGCAAGTAAAAGCTTGAATATGATTCTCACAACCTAAAAGATTGTTAAAACAACTTCTAAAAGAAACTCAAGAGCAATTCTTGAAGAAAAACTCAAAGAGAATTATTATTGAATCAAAGAATAAAAAACAAGTGTCTTTTGTTTACAATGCGAAGGCCTATACTAAATAAATCTAAATAAAACTCTTAATTAACTAGAACTCTAATTAATCTAAACAAGAAGTAGTTTTAAACTAAACTTTCTTATTAACATAAAACTCCTAAATAACTTAAACAACTTAATAATTATTAAAAACTCGGAATAAAATAATAAGAGCTAATAAATATAATATTGGGCTCGTATATAATAACAATTAAGCCTAAAACCCAAACCCAATATGATTTAAATTCAAATTAAAAGCCCGAAACTCGTAACTCCTGTCATAATCATGTTCAGAAATTCTGCCCACGTAGTTTTTATTAAAACGGTCATAACTTAAGCTCCCAAAATCAAAATCGAGTGATTCAAAGTGCGTTTCGAAGCTAAGAGATAGATCTTTGAAATCTATGAGACATCTCAAACCAGAAATTCCTGGATCCCATCCAAAAAGCCATCGCAAGTCTGCTGATGTTCCATACTTTAAAATTCATAGCTTCGGTTTCTTGGACCAAGATTTCCAAGATTTGAAATCTTTATTTTCTTGATTCTTGAAATTGTTCGGAACGGAAAAACTGGACCAAGATTTGGTTTCTTGATTTTCTTGAAAACAAGAAACTGAATCTTGATTTTTTTTTTCGACCATTTGCTCATCTAGGGCCTTGATAACGAAATCTTGGATGGTCAAGTTCAATCTTACTCGAATTTGCTTGGCCTTCGACCTCGTTATAGGGCCTCAAGGAAATTTGGGCCCATCACATTCATAAGCATGATTTTGGGCCTTACAACTCATATCAGTAACAATTCTCATGAAAATAAGTTTTTAATTTTAAAACCAAAAGTTATTTACAAATTGACAAACTATTTAGACCAAAAGATGCGATTTCCCGAGCATGGAATGTTCGAAAAATTGCCCGAAGGAATGGATCGTCTTGAAAGCTTTAACCGAAGTTTTGAAATAACTCATTAAACTTTGACAAGTTCTTAAGTTCGTCCAAGAGACAATAGAGAAACAATTATCACCTAAATAAATTTTTAATTCAAGGACCAAAAGTTGTTTACAAAATGACAAACTATTTTGACCAAATGATGCGATTTCCCGAGCATGGAATGTTCGAAAAATTTCTCGAATAATTGGGTTGTCTTGAATGCTTTAAGGAATCGAAGTTATAAAAGAACTCATAAAATTTTGACAAGTTCGAAAGTTCAGCCAAGAACCAGGAGAGAAACAATTCTCACATAAATAAGTTTTTAATTCATGAACCAAAAGTTGTTTAGAAAAATGACAAACTATTTAGACCAAATTATATGATTTCCCCAGCATGGAATGTTCGAGAAAATTCTCAAAGGAATGGATCATCTTGAATAATTTTAGGATTCGGAGTTATAAAAGAACTCGTAAAATTTTGACAAGTTCGGAAGTTCAACCAAGAACCAAGAGAGAAACAATTCTCACGTAAATATATTTTTAATTCAAAGACCAAAAGCTATTTACAAAATGACAAACTATTTAGACCAAATGATGCGATTTCCCAACCATGGAATGTTTGGTGATGCAGTCGAAACTAACTAAAAATAGTCACGGTGAGCACAGATATCATTCCCAGGAGGATTAAAAGTACTAGTAGCAGTTGTCTTCCTATTATTTAACCGATTGAATAAAGTGATTGTTTAAAACAAAATTTAACTAAATTAATAAACTAAAAGTGCGACAAAGAATAAATCAAGAGATAACAATTGTTTTAGTACCAAGAAGCGAAGAATCCACCTAAATTTCATCTACCATTATCATTTTGAATTAAGTAATTTATTCACTTAGTATTTTGATCCGTAAAAATCACTAAATTATTCTAATACCTCTATTGAAGCATAAAAGCCACTAACTCTAGGTTGATTAATTGAAATTTCTTTCTAATTAAAACCCCTATTGTCACATTGATTCGATCTATGGATTCCCCTATTAGATTTGACTCTAATTCGGTAGATTTATGTCGTCCTATTTCTAGGATTGCATGCAACTCCACTCAATTATGCTAGATCTACTCTTAAACAGGATCTATTCCTCCTCTGATTTAAGCACATCAAATAAGAATTAATATCCTGGAAATACTAAATCAATAATTAAGCCCACACAATTGAGAACAAAATCTTAGTATTTTTTACGTAAAAACATAAATCAAATAACATAATTCATCATAGGGTTCATCTCCCATAAGTATTTAGAAAATTAGTTCATGCTAACGAATAAAAATATGTCAAAGATAATATAACCACAAGATGAAGAAAAACTCATAATAAAATCAAAAGAAATTAAAAAGAGGTCTTCAATCTTCGTGGAGATCTGCTTCAAAGATGGCTTCAATGATGTTTCTTCAGATGTTTTCTTGAATAATCTCTGACAGCTAGAGTTTGGGGAATGGAGGATTTTACAAAAAATTGAAAGTGCCTCCTTCATATCACTCCATCCCTATTTATTATATATGGAAATCTCTAGTTGGATCCAAATTAAATTCTAAAATGATAATTAGAATTAAATCTAAACAATAATTCCCTAATTGGATCCAAATTAAACTCTAAATTATAAAGCCTAAAAGATAAATTAAAATTAAATATTATAATAATAATCCTAAATTTTAATCCTAAAAATAGAGTTTAAATTTAAATAAAGTCTTATGTCCAATAAATCTCTTCCTAACTCTTTCACATTCACACTTTTTGCCCCAAATTTTCCTTTTTATCTTCAATTTAGTCCATGGCCGTGTGTCCAGCCCGTGTGGCTCCTAAAATATGGTCTTTTGTCCGGTTTTCGCTTGTTTGTCGCTCCTTTTGCTCCCAAATGCTTTCCTAAGTATAGAAACATGAATTTAAAGGATTATGAACATAAAATTTATTATTTTAAATCGAATAATCATCCAAAATGCATTGAGAATGAGGGTAAAACATGTTACTTTTGACACTTATCAAATATCCCCACACTTAAGCATTTGCTTGTCCTCAAGCAAAGTTCTCAACCCACATTCAAGTTACTTTCCTAATTTTTCATTTTCATCAATAATGTTTTAGGATAAATTGCAAACAATCATGAATTGGAAATTCATCTAAAGAAACACTAAAGATTCAAGCAATATAAGCTACAAAATTTTTAGCACAAAAATATAGGTGTCTCCCCTTATCTAAATAATTACCTTAAATTCAAAATTAACAAGAATTGACATCCTCACTAAAGATTCACTCAAAGCACTCAAAGTGTTTAAGGTTCATTAAATAAGCACTTAATAATCAAACACGAAATGTTATTACTACAGGCTTGCTTGAAAATCAAATCTCCACCACTGTAAAAATGACATGACACACCAATCAAAAGGACTTTACAAGGTTGTAATAGGGCTAAGGTTAAGGGTATGGAAAAGGCATGAAGAACTGGTTAAAATCGAGATCGAGTTGATAAGTTACCAAACTAGAAAAAATAATCAGTTGCTGAATTAAAAGAAAGTGCATCAACACGAATAATAATAAACAAGAGCTTTTCAATAGTATATGACAGTAATGATTATAGCCCAAACACATTTTTATCTTCTTCTTCTTTTTTTCTCAATTTTGTTTTTCAATCAATTTTTTTCTTTTCGACTTTTTTTTAAAACACTAAAATTCAACAATTCAGATAGTGGAACATAGTTAGACAACTTAACCAAATCAAATTCAAAAAAAAGGGAGCCAATAAAAGGGTAAATATACCACAAATATATGGATCATGGGTTAATATTATGAGTTTAATGATTAAAACGATGTTAGGCTCAATGAGGTTCACTAGGGGTTAATTTATTAGGTAAGGTTTTTAAAGGCAAAGGGGGTTAAATACTAAGTGACCCTATCATCTCAACATATCAAATCAATAGTGTGGTCCTAATATGAAAAATCAAAGCAAGTTCTAGAATAACAAATCAAGTTGACATATACACGACCAAAAATAGCATGAGCACAAAAAAAAATGTATGCTCAATAGGCTCAAAATCTCACAAAAATTATGCTTTTAATGTCAAACCTGCAATTTCAAATTTTGAATATAATAATTTAATTCAGGGAGACAACCTAAAATATTTAATTCTGAAGACAACTTATCATGCTTGACTCTCTCATATCTTAAAAATTAAATCACCCAATACATAAAAGATTCACAAATAAATCTCAAAACGAAATTAATAAAAATTCCAAATAACGAAAATTCACTCTAATGGGGTATGAGAAAATTACTTAAACATAATAAATAATTCAAGGATTTTATTGTAATTATCGTAATTATACACAATCAACCTCCCCACACTTAAGATGTACATTGTCCTCAATTTACAAACAGATATAAGCAGAATAAGCACAATATCATAAGGAAGAAAGAAACTAAAACTTCCCTGAATTAGGATGATTTCATCGGAATTGGAAAAAAATGAGAATGTAGCGAGTCTAAAGGAAGTGCAATTTTCCGAGCAAACTAATAGGAAAATAGACAAAGACAAGTAAGAGAGGGAGATAACAACTAAAAAATAACCATAGGAATAAAAATAGTGCATAATAAAATAAAATTAAAAATAAAATAAATGAAAATGAAAAATGAAAAATGAAAAAAAATGAAAAATAAAAAATGAAAAATGAAAATGAAAATAAAAATAAATGTACTAATTATTTTGAATTTTTCAAATATTTTTTTGAATTTTTTAAAAAAAATGAAAGTAAAATAAATAAATAAAAATAAAAACACTCGAGTTGCCTCCCGAGAAGCGCTTATTTAAAGTCTAAGCTCGACTTACCTGTTTAAGCTCATAGTTATGACAGATCTTGAAACCAAAGTTCCTCTCTCTCGTTATCAATATTACTAGCACAATAAAATTTGAGACGTTGATTGTTTAACTTGAATGTGCTGTAATCAGGATGTGTTACGTCAATTGTACCATAAGGAAAAATGATTTTTACCACAAAAGGATCAAACTCTCTTGACTTGAATTTTGAAGGAAAATTTCGTGGATCCGATTTGTCTAATAAAACTTTGTCTCCCACTTTAAATATGTTCATCCTCTTCACATGCACTTCATGGTTTTGCATTGATTCTTCCTTGCGTTTCCTCGGTTTTTCGTCGAACTTCGTTCGCCATTCATCTAATTCCTCGAGTTGCAACATTCGATCTTCATTTACCACTTGAGTTCTATCACTTTGAATCAAAATTGACTCCATCATGCTTTCATTAGTGATTTTCTGCATAGAGTGTTGAGTCACATGGTTACTAACATTAACAGAACAATTATCATCATTATACTCATTCAGAACTCTAACAAATTCATGTGCTTTAAGAGTAATACTTTCATCACCTACACAAAGCACAAGTTCACCAGTACCCACATCAATGATAGCTCTAGTAGTGGCTAAAAAGGGTCGACCTAAGATCATAGGCACCTCAACATCCTCATCCATGTCCAATACAACAAAATTAACAAGGACTATAAATTTATCCACTTTACAAGTACATCCTCAATAACACCATTAGGGTATCTAATTGATTTGTCAGCTAACTGAATACTCATCCTAGTGGGTTTAGGTTCCCCAAGACCAAGTTGTTTGAACATTTTATAAGGTATAACATTATACTAGCACCCGAATCAGCCAAAACTTTATCAACATGTAAACTACCAATGAGACAAGGAATAGTAAAACTCCCTGGATCTTTAAGTTTGTTAGGCAGTTTGTTTTGGAGAATGACTGAGCAAACTACATTAAACTCCACAGTTGATAAGTCATCTAACTTCCTCTTATTGGTTAACAGCTCCTTTAAGAATTTTACATACTTCGGCATCTACGAAAGAGCTTCAACAAGAGGTAAGTTAATATCCAATTTTTTTAAGAGCTCAAGAAATTTACCATATTTTTCTTTTCTATGGTCTCTTTTCAATGCTTCTGGATATGGAATTCGGGGTTTGTATTCTCTAGGCATCGATTTATGCTCTTTCTTGCTTTCCTCAACCTCATTATTTTTCACAACAGCTTCTAGCTTCAACTTTTGTTCAGGCTCAACAAACCCTTCCACGCTTTGAACAGTGATAGCATGGATCTGCTCTTTTGGGTTAGTTTCATTATTACTAGGTTTACCTTGTTGTCTTTCTAAAACTAATTTAGCAAGCTGTCCGATTTGATTTTCAAGACCATGAATAGATGCCTGTTGATTTTTTAAAGCTGTCTCATTACTTTGAAATCTCGCTTCAGAAGCCAAAATAAATTTAGCAAACATTTCGTCAAGGTTTGATTTTTTTCTTGTTGATGTGGCTGCTGAAAACAAGGAGGGATTTGTAATCTTTGGCTTCCTTGACCACCCCATGAAAAATTTGTGTGATTTCTCCAACCTGCATTATAAGTATTACTATAGGGATTATTTTGAGTCAAGAATTATTACCCAAAAAGTCTGCTTGCTCATGGAAATATTCTGAACTCATAATCTCAGCTCCATTTTCATTGCACTGCATCACCGGATGTACCTGTTTGGAAAAATTAAAACCATTAATTTTTTTTATTAAGAGTTTCAACCTGATGAGCCAACATAGAAACGATATTAACATCAAAAATCCCTGCTGCCTTCATAGGTTTTACTCTTGTAACTTACTATTAATAATTATTTAGTGTCACCTCCTCAATAAATTCTTGGGCTTCTTTCGGTGTCTTGTTATTCAAAGTTCCCCCAACTGCTGAATCAACCATCTGTCTAGTTGAGGGATTTAAACCATTGTAGGAAGTTTGAACTTGAAGCCACAAAGGTAACCCATGATGAGGACACCTCCTCAACAAATCTTTGAACCTCTCCCATGCTTCATAAAGTGTCTTAATATCAAACTGAGCAGAAAAAGAGATGTCATTCCTCAACTTAGATATCTTAGTAGGCGAAAAATATTTTAACAAGAACTTCTCAGTCATTTGATCCCAAGTAGTGATAGAACCATGTGGTAAAGCATTTAACCATATTTTTGCCTTGCTCCTCAATGAAAACGGGAACAACTGCAAGCGTATAACGTCATCAGTAACACAATTAATTTTGAAACTGTAGCAAATCTCAAGAAAATTAGCCAAATGAGCATTCGGATCTTCATCTTGCTAACCATCAAACTGAACATATTGTCGTACCATCTGAATTATGCTTGGCTTGATTTGAAAATTGTTCGCATTAACATTCGGCTTGACAATACTCGTTTCAACCCCAAATAGAGTATGCTTAGCATAATCATACAAGGTTCGACGAGCAGGAAGATCAGGAAGAGCAGCGGGAACAGGAGGAATCTGATTATTTTGATTTTCACCTATATCCACAGTAATAACCTTTCCTTTTTATCGTCTACTAGAGTTTTCTGACTTTGCCCAGGTTCTATAACCTCTTTACGATTTTTGCGAGCAGTCTTTTCAAGTTCAGAGTCGTGAAGAAGTGGTCTCGACGGGTTTCCTCTAGTCATAAACCAAAAGAACCTGCTAGAAGCAAATAAATGGGAAAAAAATAAAATGTAAAAATAAAATTAAAAATGAAAATAAAAATAAAAAATGGCTAAAGTAATAGAAATAAAGTTTTCCTAATATTTCAGTCCTCGACAATGGTGCCAAAAACTTGATGCAGTCGAAACCAACTAAAAATATGACTAAGGCAAGTGCACATATCAATTAATAGTATAGTTACGGTGAGCATAGATATCTTTACCACGAGGACTAAAAGTACTAGTAGTAGTTGTCTTCCTATTATTTAACCGATCGACTAAAGTGATTGTTTAAAATTAAATTTAACTAAATTAATAAACTAAAAGTGCGACAAAGAATAAATTAAGAGATAAAAAATGTTTTAATACCAAGAAGCGAGACAATACCTTGGAAAGAATCCACCTAGATTTCATCTACCATTATCATTCTGAATTAAGTAATTTATTCACTTAGTACTTTGATCCGTAGAAATCCCTAAATTATGCTAATAACTCTATTCAAGCATAAAAGAAACTGACTCTAGGTTGATTAATTGAAATTTTTTTCTAATTTAAACCCCTATTATCGCATTAATTCGATCTATGGATTCCCCGATTAGATTTGACTCTAATTCGATAGATTTATGTCGTCCTATTTCTAGGATTGCATGCAACTCCACTCAATTATGCTAAATCTACTCTTAAACAGGGTCTATTCCTCCTCTGATTTAAGCACATCAAACAAGAATTAATATCCCGGAAATACTAAATCAAGAATTAAGCCCAAACAATTGAGAACCAAATCTAAGTATTTATTGTGTATAAAAATATATCAATAACAGAATTCATCATAGGGTTTATCTCCCTTAGGTATTTAGAAAATTAGTTCATGCTAACGAATAAAAACATCTCAAAGACAATATAACCACAAGATGAAGAAAAACTCGTAATAAAATTAAAAGAAATTAAAAAGAGGTCTTCAGTCTTTGTGGAGATCTGCTTCAAAGACGACTTCAATGGTGTTTCTTTAGTTGTTTTCTTGAATAATCTCTGACGGCTAGGGTTTAAGGAATGGAGGATTTTATAGAAAATTGGAAGTGCCTCCTTCATATCACTCCATCCCTTATTTATCGAATATGGAAATCTGTAGTTGGATCCAAATTAAATTCTAAAAGATAATTAGAATTAAATCTAAACAATAATTCCCTAATTGGATCCAAATTAACCTCTAAATTATAAAGCCTAAAAGATAAATTAAAATTAAATATAAACAATATAATAATAATCCTTAATATTAATCCTATAGTTTAAATTTAAATAAAGTCTTATGTCCAATAAATCTCTTCCTAACTCTTTCACATTCACGCTTTTTGCCCAAAATTTTCCTTTTTGTCTTCCATTATGAACATAAAATTCATTATTTTAAATCGACTAATTATCCAAAAATGCATTAAGAATGAGGCTAAAACATGTTACTTTTGGCACTTATCATTCAAAAATTTCACGAAGGAATGGATCGTCTTGAATACTTTATGGAACAGAAGTTATGAAAGAAATCGTAAAAGTTTGACAAGCTTGGTTGTTTGGCAAGGAACCAAGAGAGAAACAATTCTCACGTAAATAAGTTTTTAATACAAAGACCAAAATTTGTTTACAAATTGATGAAGTATTTAGACCAAATGATGCGATTTCCCGAGCCTAAAATATTCAGAAAATTGTTTGAAGGAATGGAGCATCTTGAATAAATTAAGGAACTGAAATTATAAAAGAACTCGTAAAAGTTTGAAAAGTTCGAAACTTCTGATAAGAACCAAGAGAGAAATGATTCTCACAAAAATAACTTTTTAATTCAAAGGCTAAAAGTTGTTTATAAAATGACAAAGTATTTAGACAAAATGCTACGATTTCCCAAGCATGGAATGTTCGAAAAATTGCTCGAAGGAATCAATAGTCTTGAATACTTTAAGGAACCGAAGTTTTGAAAGAACTTATAAAAGTTTGACAAGTTCGAAAGTCAGTCCGAGAGCCAAGGGAGAAACAATTCTCTCACAAAAAAGTTTTTAATTCAAATACCAAAAGTTGTTTACAAAATGACATACTATTTAAACCAAATGATTTGATTTCCCGATCATGGAATGTTGGGAATATTGCTCGAATGAATGGGTCATCTTGAATACTTTAGGGAATTGAAGTTATAAAAGGAGTCTTAAAATTTTGACAAGTTCAAAAGTTCGGCCAAGAACCAAGAGAGAAACAATTCTCACGAAAATAAGTTTTTAATTCAAAGACCAAAAGCTATTTACAAAATGATAAACTATTTAGATCAAATGATGCGATTTTTCGAGCATGGAATGTTCGAAAATTGCTCGAAGGAATGGATTATCTTGAATACTTTAAGGAACTGAAGTTATAAAAGAAATCACAAAAGTTTGACAAGTTCGGTAGTTCAGAAGGGAACCAAGAGAGAAACAATTCACACGTAAATAAGGTTTTATGTCAAAGACCAAAATTTTTTACAAATTAAAGAACTATTTAGACCAAAAGATGTGATTTCTCGAGCTTGAAATGTTCGAAAAATTATTCGAAGGAATGGATCGTTTTGATTACTTTAAGGAACCGAAGTTATAAAAGAACTCGTAAAAATTTGACAAGTCCGAAAGTTCGGACAAGAACCAAGAGGGAAATGATTCTCACGTAAATAATTTTTAATTGAAAGACTAAAACTTGTTTATAAAATGACAAACTATTTAGAAAAAATGATGCGACTCTCCGAGCATGGAATGTTCAAAAAATTGCTCCAAGGAATGGATCGCCTTGAAAACTTTGAGGAACCGAAAATATAAAAGAACTCATAAAAGATTGAAAAGTTTGGAAGTTCAGACAAAAACATAGAGAGAAACAATTCTCACATAAATAAGTTTTTAATTCAAAGACCAAAAGTTGTTTACAAAATGGCAAACTATTTAGACCAAAAGATTCAATTTCTCGAGCATAGACTGTTCGAAAAATTGCTCGGAGGAAGAATGCTTTAAGGAACCGAAGTTTTGAAATAACTAGTAAAAGTTTGACAAGTTCGAAAGTTCATCCAAGCCAAGAGTGAAAAAATTCTCACGTAAATAAGTTTTTAGTTCAAAGACTAAATATTGTTTACAAAATGACCAACTACTTTGACCAAATGATGCGATTTCTCGAGCATGGAATGATTGGAAGATTGCTCGAATGAATGGAACGTCTGTAATACTTTAAAGAACAGAAGTTATAAAAGAAATCGTAAAAAGTTTGACAAGTTCGGTAGTTCGACAAGGAACCAAGAGAGAAACAATTCTCATGTAAATAAGTTTTTAATTCAAAGAACAAAATTTGTCTACAAATTGACGTACTATTTAGACCAAATGATGCGATTTCCCGAACCTAGAATGTTCGAAAAATTGTTTGAAGGAATGGATAATGTTGAATACATTAAGGAACCGAAATTATAAAAGAACTCGTAAAAGTTTGACAAGTTTGATAGTTTGGACTAGAACAAAGAGAGAAACAATTCTCACGTAAATAAGTTTTAAATTCAAAGACCAAAAGCTATTTACAAAATGATAAACTATTTCGACAAAATGATACGATTTCCCGAGCATGGAAAGTTCGAAAATTGCTCGAAGGAATGGATCATCTTGAATACTTTAAGGAACCGAAGTTATAAAAGAAATCGCAAAAGTTTGACAAGTTTGGTAGTTCGGAAGGGAACCAAGAGAGAAACAATTCACACTTGAATAAGATTTTATGTCAAAGACCAAAATTTTTTACAAATTGAAGAACTATTTAGACCAAAAGATGTGATTTCCCTAACTTGAAATGTTCGAAAAATTATTCGATGGAATGGATCGTTTTGATTACTTTAAGGAACTGAAGTTATAAAAGAACTCATAAAAGTTAGACAAGTTCGAAAGTTCAGACAAGAACCAAGAGGGAAATGATTCTCACGTAAATAAGTTTTTCATTCAAAGACTAAAAGCTATTTATAAAATGACAAACTATTTAGACAAAATGATGCGACTTCTCGAGCATGGAGTGTTTGAAAAATTGCTCGAAGGAATGGATCTCTTTAATACTTTAAGGAACCAATGTTTTGAAAGAACTCATAAAAGTTTTACAAGTTCGGAAGTTCATCCAAGAGGCAAGAGAGAAACACTTCCCACGTAAATATGTTTTTAAGCCAAAGGCCAAATGTTGTTTACAAAATGACAAACTATTTAGACCAAATGATGCGATTTCCCAAGCATGGAATGTTCGAATTATTGCTCGAATGAATGGGTCATCTTGAATACTTTAGGGAATTCAAGTTATAAAAGAAGTCGTAAAATTCTGACAAGTTCGGAAGTTAGGCCAAGAACCAAGAGAGAAACAATTCTCAAGTAAATAAGTTTTTAATTCAAAGACAAAAAGCTATTTAGAAAATGATAAACTATTTAGACCAAATGATGCGATTTCCCGAGCATGGAATGTTCAAAAATTGCTCAAAGGAATGGATCATTTTGAATACTTTAAGGAACCAAAGTTATAAAACAAATTGCAAAAGTTTAACAAGTTCGATAGTTCGGAAGGGATCCAAGAGAGAAACAATTCACACGTAAATAAGTTTTTATGTCAAAGACCAAAAGTTGTTTACAAATTGAAGAACTATTTAGACCAAAAGATGTGATTTCCTGAGCCTGAAATGTTCAAAAAATTATTCAATGGAATGGATCATTTTGATTACTTTAAGGAACTGAAGTTATAAAAGAACTCGTAAAAGTTTGACAAGTTCAAAAGTTTGGACAAGAACCAAGAGGGAAATGATTCTCATGTAAATAAGTTTTTAATTTAAAGACTAAAAGTTGTTTATAAAATGACAAAATATTTAGACAAAATGATGCGACTTCTCGAGCAAGGAATGCTCGAAAAATTTCTCCAAGGAATGGAGCATCTCGAAAACTTTGAGGAACTGAAAATATAAAAGAACTTGTAAAAGATTAAAAAGTTTGGAAGTTCGGACAAGAACCAAGAGAGAAACAATTCTCACGTAAATAAGTTTTTAATTCAAAGACCAAAAGATTCGATTTCCAGAGCATGGGCTATTCGAAAAATTGCTCGAAGGAAGGGGTAGTCTGGAATGCTTTAAGGAATCGAAGTTTTGAAATAACTCTTAAAAGTTTGAGAAGTTCGGAAGTTCGTCTAAGGGCCAAGAGAGAAATAATTCTCACATAAATAAGTTTTTAATTCAAAGACTAAATGTTGTTTACAAAATGACAAACTATTTAGACCAAATGATGCGATTTCTCGAGCATGGAATGTTCGAAAGATTGCTCGAATGAATGAGATGCCTTGAATACTTTATGGAATCGAGGTTATAAAAGAAACCGCAAAAGTTTGACAAGTTCGGTAGTTCGACAAGGAACCAAGAGAGAAACTATTCTCACGTAAATAAGTTTTTAATTCAAAGACTAAAAGTTATTTATATAATGACAAACAATTTAGACAAAATGATGCGATTTCTCGATCGTGGAATGTTCGGAAAATTGCTCGAAGGAATGGATCTTCTTTAATACTTTAAGGAATCAAAGTTTTGAAAGAACTCATAAAAGTTTTACAATTTCGGAAGTTCGTCCAAGAGGTAAGAGAGAAATAATTCTCACGTAAATAAGTTTATAATCTAAAGATCAAATGTTGTTTACAAAATGAAAAACTATTTAGACCAAATGATGCGATTTCCCGAGCATGGAATGTTTGGAATATTGCTCGAATGAATGGGTCATCTTGAATAGTTTAGGGAATTGAAGTTATAAAAGAAGTCGTAAAATTTTAACAAGTTCGAAAGTTCAGCCAAGAACCAAGAGAGAAACAATTCTCACGTAAATAAGTTTTAATTCAAAGACCAAAAGCTATTTACAAAATTATAAACTATTTAGGCCAAATGATATGATTTGCCGAGCATGGAATGTTCGGAAATTGCTCAAAGGAATGGATCATCTTGAATACTTTAAGGAACTGAAGTTATAAAAGAAATCACAAAAGTTTGACAAGTTCGGTTGTCCGAAAGGGAACCAAGAGAGAAACAATTCACACGTAAATAAGTTTTATATCAAAGACCAAAAGTTGTTTACAAATTTAAGAACTATTTAGACCAAAAGAAGTGATTTCCAAAGACTGAAATGTTTGAAAAATTATTCGAAGGAATGGATCGCTTTGATTTCTTTAAGGAACCGAAGTCATAAAAAAACTCGTAAAAGTTTGACAAGTTCGAAAGTTCGGAAAATAACCAAGAGGGGAAGGATTCTCACGTAAATAAGTTTTCAATTCAAAGACTAAAAGTTGTTTATAAAATGACAAACTATTTAGACAAAATGATGTGACTTCTCGAGCATGGAATGTTCGAAAAATTACTCTAAGGAATGGATTGTCTTGAAAACTTTGAGGAACCAAAAATATAAAAGAACTCGTAAAAGATTGAAAAGTTTTGAAGTTCGGACAAGAACCAAGAGAGAAACAATTCTCACATAAATAAGTTTTTAATTCAAAGACCAAAAGTTGTTTACAAAATGACAAACTATTTAGACCCAAAGATTCGATTTCCCGAGCATGCACTGTTCGAAAAATTGCTCGAAGGAATGGATAGTTTTGAATGCTTTAAGGAACCAAAGTTTTGAAATAACTCGTAAAAGTTTGACTAGTACGAAAATTCGTCCATGGGCCAGGAGTGAAACAATTCTCACGTAAGTAAGTTTTTAATTCAAAGACCATGTTGTTTACAAAATGATAAACTATTTAGACCAAATGATGCGATTTCTCAAGCATGAAATGTTCGGAATATTGCTTGAATGAATGGAATTTCTTGAGTGCTTTAAGGAACCGAAGTTGTAAAAGAAACCGCAAAAGTTTGACAAGTTCGGTAGTTCGGCAAGGAACCAAGAGAGAAACAATTCTCATGTAAATAAGTTTTTAATTCAAAGAACAAAATTTGTTTACAAATTGACGAACTATTTAGACCAAATGATGCGATTTCTCGAACCTGGAATGTTTGGAAAATTGTTCGAAGGAATGGATCGTCTTGAATCCATTAAGGAACTGAAATTATAAAAGAACTCGTAAAAGTTTGACAAGTTTGATAGTTCGGACTAGAACCAAAAGAGACGATTCTCACGTAAATAAGTTTTTAATTCAAAGACTAAAAGTTGTTTATATAATGACAAACAATTTAGACAAAATGATGTGATTTTTCGAGCATGGAATGTTCAGAAAATTGCTCGAACGAATGGATCGTCTTTAATACTTTAAGGAACCGAAGTTTTGAAAGAATTCGTAAAAGTCTTTCAAGTTTAGAAGTTCGTCTAAGAGGTAAGAGAGAAATAATTCTCACGTAAATAAGTTTTTAATTCATAGACCAAATGTTGTTTACAAAATGACAAATTATTTAGACCAAATGATGCGATTTCCTGGAGTATGGAATGTTTGAAAATTTTCTTGAATGAATTTGTCGTCTTCAATATTTTATGGAACTGAAGTCATAAAAGAAATCGTAACATTTTGACAAGTTTGGAAGTTCGATCAAGAACGAATAGAGAAACAATTCTCATGTAAATAAGTTTTTAATTCAAAGACCAAAAGCTATTTACAAAATGACAAACTATTAAGACCAAATGATGCGACTTCCCGAGCATGGAATGTTTGAAGGAATGGATTGTCTTTAATACTTTAAGGAACCAAAGTTTTGAAAGAACTCGTAAAAGCTTTACAAGTTCGAAAGCTCGTCCAAGAGGCAAGAGAGAAACAATTCTCACTTAAATGTTTTTAATTCAAAGAAAAATGTTGTATTAAAAAAGACAAACTCTTTAGGCCAAATGATGCGATTTCCCGAGCATGGAATGTTCCAAAAATTGCTCGTCTTCAATATTTTATGGAATCGAAGTTACAAAAAAACTCATAACAATTTGACAAATTCGAAAATTTGGCCAAGAACCAATAGAGAAATAATTCTTACGTAAATAAGTTTTTAATTGAAAGACCAAAAGCTGTTTACAAAATTACAAACTATTTAGACCAAATAACGCGATTTCCCAAGCAAGGAATGTTTTGTAATTGCTCGAAGGAATGGATAGTCTTGAATACTTTAAGGAATCAAAGTTATAAAAGAAATCGCAAAAGTTTGACAAATTCGGTAGTTCAGCAAGTAACTAAGAGAAAAATAATTCTCACGTCAATAAGTTTTTAATTCAAATACCAAAAGTTGTTTACAAATTGACGAACTATTTAGTCCAAAAGATGCGATATCCTGAGAATGGAATGTTCGAAAAATTGCTCGAAGGAATGGATTGTCTTGAATGCTTTAAGGAACCGAAGTTTTGAAAGAACTCATAAAAGTTTGACAAGTTCATAAGTTCGTTCAAGAGCCAAGACAGAAACAATTCTCACAAAAAAGTTTTTAATTCAAAGACCAAAAGCTATTTACAAAATGAGAAAGTATTTAGACCAAATGATGCGATTTCCCAAGCATGGAATGTTTGAAAATTGCTCGAAGCAATGGATCGTCTTGAATACTTTAAGGAACCGAAGTTATAAAATAAATCGTAAAAGTTTGTCAAGTTCGATAGTTCCGCAAGGAACCAAGAGAGAAACAATTCTCATGTAAATAAGTTTTTAATTCAAAGACAAAAAGTTGTTTACAAATTGACGAACTATTTAGACTAAAAGATGCAATTTCTCGTGCCTGGAATATTCGAAAAATTGTTCAAAGGAATGGATCGTCATGAATACTTTAAGGAACCCAAGTTATTAAAGAACTCGTAAAAGTTTGACAAGTTCAAAAGTTCAGAAAGAACCAAGAGAGAAATGTTTCTTTCGTAAATAAGTTTTTAATTCAAACACTAGAGAATACATGATAATAATGTTTTAAAAAATATCTATCTTGTAATTTTAATTTTAATGTACTTATATTTCATCAAATGGTTCTTGCTAGTTCGTATATTTCCAATGATATGCTAAAGACTCTCCCATCACATTGGCTACATTCCAATGTGTGTTGTTACACTCTAACACTAACTACATGCCTGATAGCCTTTTCGATCTAATCACCTCGTGGAAGGAGCCGTTACAACCTTACTATTTAACCTATGAAGTGAAGTGGTTATTGGTTGGGACCCATAGTTAGCTCACCTCCAAAGCCACTATCTATATAAGACCTCTTACTCTTAAGAAAGAGTCGAGGATCTCCTCCCTCAAAAAATCATTATCTATTATATTTACCTCACCCCACCTCACCTTGTGGCTCTCGTCACCTCCACCATGGTGTGAATAGACCGTTGGTATTATAATGTTTGAGTGCTTGTAATTTAGTCTAATTATATGATATTTTGCTAGACTTCTGTAATATCCCTAAACCGGGTCTAATAGTTTTGGGTATATTTTTCGGGTTCTGAGCGTGAATTTAGGAATTTATCGAGTTAATAGTAATTTTTAATTTAATTTAGGAGGTCAATTTCATCTAAAATCGATTAAACAATAATCTGGAAAAATAAAAATATTTTTGAAAAATTAATTTTAAAGTAATTAAATAATTATTAGTGAAAATAATCAATTTGGGCCAAAAAAGAATTTTAAAATAATTTTTATTGGGGGTTAATTTGAGTTAAATTTAACAATTAATTAAATTTAATTTAATTGTAAAATACAAAAATTTTGGATTATTCATTTTGCAAATAAACCTCTAAATTCAGAATTTTGGAGGGAAAGGATCAAATGGTAAAGTAAGGGAAATGTGGGAGTGGCCATTGGCCAAATTTCCCAAATTTTAAATTTTCTAAGGGGTTGTTTCAACTTTGAAAACAATGTAATAGCCTACTTTTAACAGCATTTACATCAGATTAGAGAGCTTTAAAATTTATTTATTTTTTGCATGATTTTAAAGAACTATCATCCTCGAATAGATCCAACAAATTTCCTACTCAAAATAATTTCTTTTCTCACCCGAAATTATTCATAAAAGTAGCCAAAAATATTTTGAAATTTCTCAAGATTCTTGAATTAAGATTTTAAATCAAATGATTTAGAATGAATCAAATGTAATTACTATTTCTAAACTTGTTTTTATGATGATTAGAAACATATTTACATGATTTGAGTGATAAATATATGAGTTTTTATCTATGTCATCTTCTTCAAGAGTTTAAGGTGCTTTAATGGTGGATCTTGAATTTTGAGAGGAAATCCACAAATTAATTGATGTTCCAACTCAAAATGGATCTATTAAAAGGTTTTTGATATTACTTATGAAGATTAAACATGTCTTGTAAAGTAATTTAAAGAAATTCGAATTTCATCATCTTCATGAACCGATTTTCTGGATTTTTGTGAAACTGATTTAAAGGTGAAATTGATGCTTAATATATGTTTATTTGGTCTAGTATTAATGTTTGACAGTGATTGGGAGGGTTGGAGTGATCGATTTTGTGAGGAATCGAGTTTTCAACTTGATGTTATAAATCTGGTAAGGTAACTTTGTGAGAATTTCATGTAGTCTGGTTGATGAAAATTCGTGTTTAATATATCTTTTGAAAGATGGTAATCTCTATTTTATCTCTATTGAAGCTCTGAATTTTGAAGAGGCTCAAACTAATCAAAATTGAAGCTTAGATTTTGTAACAGCCCGATTTTCAGTAGTGTAGAAAACAGTGATTTCGGGATCACAAATCCGACGAGTCAAGTCGTAAATTTATTTATTTTAATATTTATGGTGTTACATGCATCGTATTAAATTTTGGTTCAGAAATTTATTTGTTTAGATGGTTAATTGAATAGAAAGTTCTAATTTGTAATAGGTGCAAAAGTATAGATGATTAATTAGAAGGACCAAATGAGTAAATTAACCGAAGGATTGTTAGTGGTTGGATTATCATGACAAATATTGATTACTAATAGGATTGATTAAGGTTAAAAGGATGATTAATTAAGTTAATGATGAAAGTCTAAGAAATTACAAAAATGCCATTGATATCTAAATTAAATTAAGGAAAGAAAAGATGATATTTTCATCCTTTCTTCTTCTTCCTCACGGATAAACTAGAGAAAAACTGGGGTTTGTTCTTCCAACCTTTGATCTTTAATTTGGGTAAGTAAACCTTGATCGTTTTTTGTAATTTTTATGTTTTTGAGTCCATATTAGCTTAATCTAGCATATGAAAGGGCTAATTTGTGAATCTGTCAAATGTTATGAAAATTTCCATTGCTAAAAATGCGTGTTCTTGAAAGATTTTGATATGTTTGAATGTGTAATGCTTGGGTAAAATCTTTTTGTAAAGTGATTTTTGATGAAATTAGGGTTTAAGGATTAAAATGTAAAAGTGACGAAATTGTGTGTATTTAGTTGAAATAAATTACTTGCAGAGATATGTACAAGCACTATGAGTATTTAGTTGGAGAATGTTTAGAAGAAAATGGGTACTTTGCGTGTTTTATGTTGAAGGGACTAGATTGAATAAAAGGAATGTATTAGGGGTAAAATTGTATTTTTCCAAAAAGATCAAATTGAGTTGAATGATTTGGTGGATTGATTTAATATTAAAATTTGCATGATTTGTTGATTTAGATTATGATCGAGCCATGGATCGTGAAAAAGCGAAATTAGCAAATTAGTCCCTGGTGCTTATCCACAACTACAATTCAGTCCGGTAAGTTCGTATTGTAAATTTTCCTTAGTAATTCTTGTTTCTTAATTATAAATTTTTAGCATTTAGAAGTATTTGGCGTGAAAGGATTGGAGCATTGAAACGAGAAAGATAGTAGGCTTTATGCCATTAAATAAGTACCGACGCGATGGCTGGGGTATCGCATATGTTGCGAGTCCTCGACAGCTTGTGTGAGCAACATCGGGTATTGATATAGAAACTTACAGACAAGGAATAAAGTTGTTTTTAACTTAAGAAACAATGGGATGATCTTGGCTCGATAGAACTAATTGTATTGGTAACTCTTAAAACTATCGAACTTACTAAGCTATGAGGCTTACCACAGTTATTTTGTTGTTTTGTAGATCGTTTTGTTGACTGAAGATCGAATCATCATCATCTCTTTGAAGTCACACTATCGCGGAGTTTGTCAGTAGTTCTTGCATCACTCGGTCTTATGGCATGTACTAGGATGATATTATCTTTTGTTTTTGTAATTAGAAATGATAAACCTTACCATGTTGATTATGGTTATACATGATGAGTAACTTGGGCATGAATTTAAGATACTATGTAAAGACTTGGATATTTGTATGTTGTATGATGGCTTAAGGCATAAATTGAGATGTTAAACTTGTGTTTTGATATAATTCTTGAGATTCTGCATACTTGTTCCGATAGAACTTATGCATGTATCAGTAGAAGTGCAGGGTAGGAGAGAGGTTGTTCACTGACTTTAGTTATCTCGATAAATGAATTGCATGTATCGGTAGTTATATGTATTGATGTATCGATAGTTTGTATGCTTGTTTCGGTAGAAGTTACAGGGTGAAAATTTTAGCTCTCTGGAGTTTTTAGTATCGGTAGTTGCATAACTCGTAATGGTAGAAATTAAACTTGTATCGGTAGAACTAGCACAGGTACCGGTAGAAATCTGCATAGTTTCAGAATTATTTATTGACTTGGCTACTACTGATACTTGACCATCAGGTACAGGTAGAAGCTTCCTAAAATATTGGAAATGTCATTTTTACCCTTGTTAAATTGTGTTGCATTTAAATGACGATATATATAAAACGTGTGAAGTGAAATACTCAAACAAATAAGGTCGAAAAATAAAATGTTAAAGATGAACATTAATAAAAGAATAGTGAAACACCGGAATCCTAACCGACGATGGTGTTCAGATTTTGGGTGTTACATTTAGTGGTATCAAAGCTTTCGATTTAGCTATTTCTGGGACAGCTATGATTGTATTTAACGATTTAGTAGTACATGCCATATGAACCTGTGATAGTGTGATACATTTGAATCCGATCTAACCTTAGTTTTTGTAGATAAAAGTAAAGATGACTGATTCCGAAAGAGATGAGACTAATGAAGTAAATAGTAATGACCCGACGAGTGATTTCGTGGCTAGCCATGGGGTACCTATCTTGCCAATGACAGAAAACGAAGCCAAAAATATGTTCTTTGGTTTGATGGGATAGTAGTTCTCAGAATTTATGCAGAACAACCGAATGGCGGCACCTCCTCCACCCACAGCTACACAGCCTGCTGCCCGACCTGCGGTACCTCCTATAATACCTCCACCTCTTCTGGTAATAGAACAGAGGCATCGTATTCTGATAGATAGGGTAAGAAAGTATGGGGCAGAGGAATTTCACGGGAATGTTGAGGATGATCCATCTAGGGCTGAGTATTAGTTAGAAAACACTATGAGAGTACTGAGTGAAATGGCTTGTCCGCCCGAATACTATGTGAGGTGTGTTGTTTCGTTGCTAAAGGAAAAAGCTTATAATTGGTGGGCAATGATCGTGGCATTGATACCGAAAAATGAGGTTACTTGGGAATTTTTCAAGATGAAATTTAAAAAGAAGTATGTCAGCAAAAGGTATCTAGATAAGAAGAAAAAGGAATTCCTAGAGTTGAGACAAGGAAACAAGACTGTGGCAAATACGAATGGGAGTTTGTATTTCTTAGCAAGTATGCACGGGAGATCGTACCTACGAACAAGGTTATGTGTGTCCGATTTGAGGACGGTTTGAATGATGAGATAAAGATGATGGTAAGTGGTTCAAAAATTCGACTATTTGTCGTTTTGGTAGACAAAGAAAAGAAAATAGAGGAAGAATACAACCAAAAGAAATAGAGAGAGAAGAGATTTCGAGATTTTGGGAAGAAAAATCCAACCAGAACCTTCTCAATGCCACCGCCGAAGAAATTCAGAGATAGTGAAGTCCGTGGAGTAATCTCTTTTGGTTTTTTGAGTAGAAGCCGTTCAAGACCACTAGAATCCAGATTTCAAAATCGACCAGCTGACAGTGTGGCTAGTGTTCGCAACGTACCAAAACTAGTGTGTGAGCATTGTAAAAGAATCCATTCAGGCGAATGCTGGTTGGTTATGGGAGCCTGTTTTTGATGTGGAGACACCGACCACTTCATGTGAAATTGCCCGATAAATTCAAAAGCAAAGGAAGATCGAAGTGTTAATCCTCCAGTTACACCACAGAAAGGTAGACGCTCGGGGCAGAGTAGCGGTGCAGGTGGAAATCGAAATGAACACAGAGATAATGTAAGCAGATCAAAAGCTCGAGCGCCTGCACAAACTTATGCAATCCGAGCCAGAGAAGAGGCCACCGCTCCCGATGTTGTGATCGATATATTGTATCTTTTTAATGACACTGTGTGTGCTTTGATTGACCTAAGGTCAACTCATTTGTATATTTGCACTGCCTTAGCTACTGATAAGAAATTGTTCGTTGAATCAACTAAGTTTGATGTGCAAGTCACAAACCCATTCGGTCATAGTGTCATTGTTAATTTAGTACGTCATAAATGTCCACTGAAAGTTCAGGGTTGTGAATTTTCTACTGATCTAATGCTATTACCATTCACTGAGTTTGACGTGATCTTGGGTATGGATTGCTTATCTAAGCATGACGCAATAGTAAATTGCAAGCAAATATAGATTAGTTTGAAATGCTCGACGGGTGAGGTAATTACAGTGGAGTCCGGTAGACTGAATAGTGAAACCAGGGTGATTTCAGTTATTTCAACACAGAAGATTGTTCGTAGAGGCTGTAAAGCATTCCTGGCATGCATACTTGATACACGGGGTTTAGGAATAGCGTTGAATCAGGTACCGATTGTTAATGAGTATACAGATGTGTTTTCGGAGGAATTATCGGGTTTGCCACAAGTTAGAGAGGTAGAGTTTGGTATCGATTTGCTACCAGCTACCGCTCTAATTTCAATTCCACCGTATAGAATGGTGTCGATCGAATTGAAAGAGTTGAAAGCTTAGTTGAAAGAACAGTTAGACAGAGGGATCATACGACCTAGCGTATCGCCTTAGTGTACGCCCGTGTTATTCGTGAAAAAGAAAGATGGTTCGATGCGGATGTGTATAGATTACAAGCAGCTAAATAAGGTGACAATCAAGAATAAATACCCGTTGCCTTGGATCGATAAGTTATTTGATCAACTAAAAGGTGCAACAGTATTCTCCAAAATAGATCTCCGATCTAGTTACTATCAAATGCAAGTGAAAGATTGCGATATAATGAAAGCAACATTTAGAACTCGGTACAAACATTATGAATTTTTGGTTATACCATTTGGGTTGACTAACGCCTTTGCAGCATTTATGGACTTGATGAACAGAGTATTTCAGCCTTAGTTAGACAGGTTTGTGGTTGTGTTCATTGATGACATATTGATCTACTCTAAGAAAGAATCAAAGCATACTTAGCATTTGAGAGAGGTATTACGGATTTTGCAAGAGAAATAGTTGTATGTGAAGTTTAGAAAATGTGAGTTCTAGTTGAGGGAAGTGGGATTTCTAGGTCATGTAGTGTCATTAGAGGGAATCCGGGTTGATCCAAGTAAGGTCTCATCTATCCTTAATTGGAAGGTACCAAAGAATGTTTTTGAGGTACGTAGTTTCCTCGGGTTAGCAAGTTATTATCGCCGTTTCGTAAAGGACTTTTCTATCATAGCCTTGCTGATGACGAGGTTACTATAGAAAAACATTCAGTTCGTATGGTCTGAAAGGTGTCAGCAAAGTTTTGATCAGTTGAAAAAGTTATTAACTAAAGCTCCGGTTCTGATGCGACCAGAGTTAGGAAAAGAGTTCGTTGTTTACAACAACGCATCCTTGAGCGAATTTGGGTGTGTTTTGATGATAGGAAAGTGATAGCTTATGCTTCTCGACAATTAAAACCGCATGAAAAGAATTATCCGACTCATGATCTAGAGTTAGCAGCTATAGTATTTACATTAAAGATTTGGCGTCACTACCTTTATGAAGAGAGATGCCATGTATTTACTGATCATAAGAGCTTGAGATATCTGATGACATAGAAGGAGTTGAACTTGCATCAGTGCTGATGGTTAGAGCTGTTAAAAGATTATACGACCTTATGATTGACCACCACCCAGGAAGGCTAACATTATTGTCGATGCTTTGAGTCGAAAATCGTTATTTGCACTGAGAGCATTAAACACTCGATTGTCTTTGGAGAATGATGGTCCTATCACTACTGAGCTCAAGATGAGACCGTTATTTCTACAGCAAATTCGAGAACATCATAGAAATGATCCAAAGCTCAAAACTAAAAGGGAGCAGATACAGAGCGATGCCACTACACGGTTTACAGTAGATACAGAAGGTATGTTATATTACAAAGGTAGAGTTTGTATTCCGAATGATTTAGATTTGAGATGGGACATTTTGACGGAAGCTCATAATAGCACTTATTTCATTCACCCGAGTAATGTGAAAATGTACAATGACCTGAAGAAAATGTATTGGTGGTAGGTATGAAACCAGAGATTTCAGAGTTTGTGACTAGATGCCTTATATGTCAGGAACTAAAAGTAGAGCATCAAGTACCATCTGGGTTACTACAGTTGATTTCCATTTCGGAGTGGAAGTGGGTTACTATGGATTTTGTCATAAGACTTCCGGTAACCCCGAGAAAGAAAGATTCATTCTGGGTAATTGTAGACAGATTGACAAAGTTAGCTCAATTCATTCCTATCAGGGTAGATTGAAAGACTAGTCGAGGTATATGTGTCCAAGATTGAACGACTTCATGGAGTACCAGTATCCATTATCTCGGACAGGGATCCACGCTTTACCTCGAGGTTCTAGGTTAGTTGCATGAAGCGTTAGGAACTAGGCTAAATTTCAGCACTGCATATCATCTCCAAACGGATGGCCAGTCAGAGCGAGTGATACAGATTCTTGAGGATATGCTATGATGCTGTACACTTGAGTTTAAGGGAAGCTGGGAGAAATATCTTCCCTTGGTAGAGTTTGCATATAATAACAACTACCAATCTAGTATTAAAATGGCACCGTTTGAAGCATTATACGGTCGAAAATGCGGAACACCTTTGTATTGGTTAGAGTTGAGCGACCCTAAGTTGATTGGAACCGACTTGGTTCATGAGACTGAGGATAAGGTGAAAGTAATTCGTGATTGTTTGAAAGCGGCATCCGACCAACAGAAGTCGTACGCAGATCTTAAAAGAAAAGATATAAAATTTGTAGTGGGAGACCAAGTTTTCCTAAGAGTTTCACCTTGGAAAAACATGGAACGATTCGGAACAAAGGGAAAGTTAAGTCCACGATTTATCGGGCTGTATAAGATCAGATCGGGTTGGCCCTATAGCTTATAGAATGGCTTTACTATCGAAATTAGAGAAGATTCATAATCTATTTCATGTTTCGATGCTAAGACGATATAGATCGGATCCTTCCCATGTGATTACACCTTGTGAAGTTGAGATACAGTCGGATTTCTAGTAATCAGAAGAACCGATTATGATTCTGGCTCGCGAAGTAAAAGAGTTACAAAACAAAAGGATACCATTAGTGAAGGTATGGTTGTATTACAAATGACATAGATTTTCATCCCAATTTAGTGTTTAAATTGCCCCTTTTGTATTTAATTTAGCATACATCATTAGCATTTTATACTTAGCTTACTTATTTCCCAATTCATTGTGAGATAGTTTGAATTCTTGTTATTTTCATATATTTTTGTACTAATGTCAACGCAAGCAGCCGATATATTACGTCTTAAAATTGTCAGTACAGAAACTTAGTCTAGGAATGAAATATTGGACAGTTGCAGCCACAAGATCAGCTGAACATTGCGACTACGAATTATCGCCGCATTGAAACTGAACCTTAATTGAGAGGAATCAAGCTTAATTCACAACTGGAAGCACTAGACATAGAAATTTCACAGATGTCTCCATAATTATTCTTTCAAAATGCGTCCAGCGATACAACGACAATCTACAGATCTCTAAAGAATACACTAGAATTGCATGAGTACACAGCTATAATTTAACTAATTTTGACAACTGTAAGATCTAAATCTGGATCTGAAAATGAAGGCTAGATCCTTCAACATTTTAGAGGTTATAAATAGAAGAACAAAGAAAGAAGAAGGTATCAAGAGAAAAAGGGATTTAATTCTAGAAATTCTGTGCAAATTGAAGATTTGAGCTGGAATCGGTGAACTGATGAAGCAAGCCTGCAACTGCTTCTCACGAGCAGTACTAGATGCCAAGCAAGAGGAACAATTAGGGAGTAAGCCTAGTAGTCTAGAGATAGTAAACTTCGTTGTACTCATTAATTTTTCTTGAACAATTATGAATTTTGATGATGTTAAATGAATACAAGAGTATCTTTTAATGTTATATCATTTTGATTTTTACTTTACATTGCTTATCCGTTTATTCTTGGATTTAACCACTCTAAACACAGAAGCGAAATTGCAGTACACCGACATCGAGAGATGTGGTTACAGATTAGATTAACTAGTGGGTTAGGCGAGAGCTGCTTGAGACTGGGACAGACTCTAGTTACTTGTTCTTGGATACACATCATTGCTCGCATCGAGAGGTGGAGTAGTGTATTTGGGTCGGGATTAAATAGTGAGCTATTAGGGGTAAGAACTTGAAAGGACTTCATTACTGCGACAATTCATCTACACTATACCTTGTCGACGCATCTAGCGTTGCAACCTGTAGAATCAGTGAACCACTTCCACCCTTTTACACTTGATCACTTTTATATTTCCCGTATTTAAATTTTTAGCACTCAACACTCAACACATTTGGATTTATTTTCAGTACATTGACATTTAACCTCTGATATTTAACTTTAATTGCGTTGACAGTAATGATTATTTTAGTGTGCATATCTGATATAATTTCATTGACATCCTTACTCGCATTACACTGATTTTTAGTACTGATTGGTCTGACATTAAAACATTGAGAACCATTTCCTCGTGGCATCGATATCTGATAGCTCTATCTATCAACTATACTTACATCGACGTGTGTACGCTTGCACAATCGTTGTGTCATAAAAGCACCGATCAAGTTTACAGCCATTACCGGGGAAATTGACATTTGTTCGATGTTTATTTTTGTTGCTGCAATCAATTTTACTTACTTAACTTTTAACTTCTATTAATTTGTTTATTGTTCTTTTCTACTTTTGAAGGTATTGTATGTCAACAAGGAGAAATCCTAAGGACATTGTAAGCTTTAATCCGGAGCTTGAGGAGAAGGCAAGAACAAAGGAAGATGGTTGATAACAACAACAATAATAATCTACCATCACTGCTGCCACAGGATAACATTCCTCCAGTGCTGCCAAAAGATTTACCACCGCTACGCCCACAAGAAGAACAAATACAAAATAGGCCAATAAGAGATTTTGTTGTGCCTAAACTTGATGATCTGCAACCAGGGGTTGTGAGACCAGCTATTCAGGCTGGTAACTTTGAACTAAAACCGGAGATGTTTCAAATGATCAACTCAAATGGGCATTATTCAGGTTTTTCGCATGAAGACGCACGCGAACATTTGAAATCGTTCTTACTCATTTGTGAATCTTTCAGTCAACATGGTGTCCCTGATGATTCCTTGAAAATGCAATTATTTCCTTACTTGTTGCAAGGAAAAGCACGAACATGGTTTCAGGTTTGCTGGCTGGATCCATTACACCCTAGAATGCATTGGTAACACAATTTGTTTTGAGATTTAATCCGTTGACAATGAATGCAAGGTTGCGAAATGACATCACTGCATATCATCAACTCGATGACGAGAATTTACACACAACATAGGAGTGCTACAAAGCCTTGCTTCAACGCTGCCCAATGAATGGGATTTAACAAGAGACCCAGATTGAGATATTTTATAATGGTTTGAATGCTCAGACAAGGAATTTTGTCGACGCATCAGC
Organism: Gossypioides kirkii; assembly: GCA_005610355.1. NCBI lineage: Eukaryota > Viridiplantae > Streptophyta > Magnoliopsida > Malvales > Malvaceae > Gossypioides > Gossypioides kirkii. The sequence goes on from CP032250.1 coordinate 18,737,092, forward strand.
AAACGGTCCATTGTTGGATTGCACATATGATGAAGTAGTTCAAATTCTGGAGAGGATATCCCAAAACGATTACCAATATCCGATTTCTCGTTCTGCACAAGTGGAAACTAACCTTGGAGTTCTTGAATTAGATGTTATTTCTGCATTGTCAGCACAGGTATCTTCCTTGGCCAACATCATTAAGAACATGAATGGAACGAGCAATATTGCTCCTATACAAATGGCCCAGCAAATGGATGCACCGATATTTTCGTGTGAGATTTACGGCGACAACCACAGCTATGAAGACTACCCACAGCATGCAAAAAATGCATATTATGTCAACAACATCCGAGGGGGTGCATTTGGTAACTCCTACAACAATTGTTCGCAACAACCATAGGGAAATCAGAATAGCTTCACATTTTGATATGGAAATTCTTCGAACCAAGAAGGTTATAGGCACGGAGGTTACAGTAATAGTCAATCGTAAAACTATCATCAAAATTCACAAGTACATCCTCGATCTGAATCGATGCAGTCACATAGTCAATTGCAACCACAATCGCGATTACTGCCACAATCAAGATTGCAACCATAAATGAAAGCACAACCTCATCCGCATCAACAACAGTAATTTGCTCAACCAAAGGCAGACCCTATGACTACTCTTGAGGTTATGATGCGCGAATAAATCACAAGAACTGAGGCGATAGTGCAAGGCAATTCTTCTTCTATATGAGCATTGGAAGCCCAGCTTGGAAAATTGGCCTCTAATCTTAACTCCAGATTACTAGGCACTTTGTCTAATGACACTGAAAATCCTACACAAAGAGGGAAGGAGCATTGCAAAGCAATTACGCTAAGGAGTGGTAAACAGACAGTAGAGAGAAGCGATTCTAACCAAGACCATGTTGAAGCATCCATTTCGAAGCAACAAGACGAGGTTATAACTAAAGGAAATCAATCACAAAACATTGCTGAAGAACTGATTAAAGTACAATCTGCGCCAACGGATTGTCCAATTAAGTTGTCAACACAAACACCACTATCGAAGCAACCAATACATCCACAGCAAGCCTATGCCACCATACCTTTTTCGTTTCCCCAACGTTTCAAAGAAAAAGTCCATGACAAAGATTACCAAAAGTTTGTTTCTACTTTGAGATAATTGCACATTAGTATACCTCTAATAGATGCTCTTATACAGATACCCAGTTATGGAAAGTATATGAAGGAGCTGCTATCAAAGAAAAAGAAACTATCCGACATCGAGATGATTGCGCTCATAGAGGGGTGTAGCACTGTACTCACAAACAAGTTACCAACCAAGATGAAAGATCTTGGTAGCTTCACAATTCTATGCTCTATCAGAGATCATTACTTAGGTAAAGCATTATGTGATTTAGGAGCTAGCATTAACGTAATGCCTTTGTCTACTTTCAAAAAGCTAGGAATCAGATCAATGAAGCCCACTACAGTGACATTGCAATTAGCGAATAGATCTCTAACACAATCGGAGGGACAAATCAAAGATGTTATTGTTTAAGTTGATAAGTTGGTATTCCTTGCTGATTTTATCATCCTAGATTGCGAAGCTGATGAGGAGGTACCCATTATCTTGGGAAGGCCATTTTTAGCAACGAGACGAATAGTTATCAACGTGTTTAAGGGAGAACTAGTGATGCGCCATAATAATGACCACGTAACCTTCAATGTGTTTGAAGCAACACTGTCAGGGCCCAAAGAACAATGTCACCACGTTGATGTGTTGGACGAAATTATTTTTGAAGAATTTCATACTAGGATTTCAACATTGTCTGATACTAATGTGGCGACATCTACTGCTGATATCCTAGAAGATTGTGTTGACAAAGATGAGGTGAACAATTGTAAGTTGCGAAGATATTGGCAATTAGAGTCGTTGGATTTGTCTAATAGGACAATTCCAGTCTTTAAACCATCTATAGAGCAAGCTCCTACCTTGAAGTTAAAACCATTGCCAACACATTTGAAATATGTATTCCTTGGTGACAACGAGACACTGCTTGTTATTGTCAACGCATCCTTTAACGTAATATAAGAAGAGAAGCTTATCGTAATTTTAAAAGAACACAAGAAAGCCATAGTCTGGAGCATCGCAAACATCAGAGGCATTAGTCCCTCTTTCTACATGCATAAAATAAGGTTAGAAGACGAAGGGAAGCAATCCATTGAGCAACAAAGACGACTCAATGAGAAAATAAAAGAAGTGGTAAGAAGGAAATCATTAAATGGTTGGATGCGGGCATAATATACCCTATTTTTGACAGCAATTGGGTAAGCCCTGTTTAATGTGTTCCTAAAAAAATTGGTTTTACTGTTGTGACCAACGATAAAAATGAGTTGATCCCTACTCGCATCACAACTGGATGACATGTGTGCATGGATTACCGACGGTTGAATGCGGCCACAAAGAAGAACCATTTCCCGCTACCTTTCATCAATCAAATGTTAGATAGGCTAGCTGGTAAAGCCTATTATTGCTTCTTGGATGGCTACTCTGGATATAACCAAATAGCTATTGTGCTAGAAGATCAAGCAAAAACCACATTTACATGCCCTTTTGGGACTTTTACTTTTCGATGGTTGCTGTTTGGCTTGTTTAATGCGCCAGCAACATTACAGAGATGTATGATGGCGATATTCTCGGATATGATTGGAGACTCACTCAAGGTATTCATGGATGATTTTTAGGTCTATGGACAAAGTTTCGACCAATGAGCCAACAACTTGGCAAATGTTTTGAGAAGATGAGAGGAAACAAACTTGGTTCTGAATTTGGAAAAATGCCATTTCATGGAAACTTAAGGGATTGTCCTTGGCCATCGCATCTCTTGTCAAGGCATTGTGTTTGATAGATCAAAGGTAGAGATCATTGAAAAATTACCACCACCTACTACTTTCAGAGCAATAAGAAGCTTTCTTGGACACGCGGGTTTTTATAGAAGATTTATTAATGATTTCTCCAAGATAGCTAAACTTTATGTTCTCTATTAGAACAAAATAAAAATTTTGCACTCGATGACATATGTCTGGATGCATTTACAATAATAAAGATAAAGTTGGTGCAAGTTCTGATTGTCGTCGCACCAGATTGGACGCAACCATTTGAGTTAATGTGCGACGCTAGCGATTTCGCTGTAGGAGCTGTTCTTGGACAAAAGAAAGAAAATGTATTTCATGTAATTTACTATGCTAGTAAAACACTAACTGGAACGCAGGTTCATTACACCACAACTGAAAAAGAGTTACAGCAGTGGTCTTCGCATTTAACAAGTTTCGGTCTTATCTTATCGGTATAAAGACTACAGTCTACACGGATCACTCGTCTTTGAGATACCTTTTCAACAAAAAAGATGCTAAACCTAGACTCATTAGATGGATCCTACTCCTCCAAGAGTTTGATGTTGAAATCAAAGATAGGAAGGGATCCGAGAATCAGGTAGCTAATCATTTGTCTCAACTAGAAAGTGGAAGCGAAGATGGACAACAGATTCAGATTGTTGAAGCATTTCCTAATGAGAAACTATTCACTGTCGACATATCACCATGGTATACTGATGTAGTCAATTATCTTGTGTGTGGAAAGCTACCCATTAGTACAACTGGTCATAAAAAAATCAGGTTCATGCATGATGCTACTAAATATCATTGGAACAAGCCATACCTATTCAAGGTATGCGCTGACAATATAATTTGACGTTGTGTTCCTGAAGAAGAAATGATGTTAATACTACGACATTGCCACGATGCCCCTTACGGAGGTCATTTTGGTGGAACAAGGACTGTTGCAAAGGTCCTGCAATCTGAATTTTATTGGCCCAATTTGTTTCGAGATGCTCACAATTTTGTACAACAGTGTGATCATTGTCAATGTACTGGTTCCATTTCTCGTCGCAATGAGATGCTCCAACAACCTATCATGGAGGTAGAACTTTTTGATGTTTGGGGTATTGATTTCATGGGACCATTTCCAAACTCTTTTGGAAATATGTATATACTAGTAGCTGGTGACTACGTTTCCATGTGGATTGAAGCTATTGCGGTACCAAAATATGACGCTCGGGCAGTGTTGAAATTCTTTCACACGTATATTCTCACACGGTTTGGGACACTACGAGTGTTGATTAACGATCAAAGCACTCATTTCTATAATAACCAGGTGGCAACTACATTGAAATGATATGGTGTGAACCATCAAATGGTCACCGCATATCACCCACAAACTAATGGTCAGACCGAAGTCTCCAATCGAGAAATTAAAGGAATACTTAAAATGGTGGTTAACCCATTTAGGAAAGACTGGTCTGTGTGGTTACCTGATGCATTGTGGGCACTTCGTACCGCTTACAAAACTCCCTTGGGGATGTCACCATATCAGCTAGTATTTAGAAAATCATGTCACCTACCTGTCGAGCAGGAATATAAAGTCGTGTGGGCAATTAAGCAGGTAAATTTAGATTATGATGCAGCTGGTAAGAAAAGAATGTTGGACATCATAGAACTAGAGGAGATCGATGCCATGCTTACGAGAATGCGGTAATATACATGGAAAAGATGAAAAAATGGCACGATAACCTCATATTGCATCGACAATTTCATCATGGGCAGTTGATACTCCTATTTAACTCACGTTTGAAACTGCACCCAGGAAAATTGTAATCAAGGTGGTCCAGTCCATTCTGAGTTTTCGAAGCATTCCCTAGTGGTGTGGTGACAGGAGAAAACTTACAGGATAGCCAATAGTTTAAAGTGAATGGTCAACGTCTCAAATACTACGTCAGCCTAGATGTCCGTGAACCAAACAAAACTGTCAACCTGGTGATATTTAAATAATGTCGATGCATTCATTCATTTTCTTTTATTTGCTTTACTTTAGTTTGTGTTGTTTCAAATTCTTAGAGAAATAAAAATCCTCTTTTTGTCAACGCATAGAAGCACATTATGTTTGGCGCATTCTGCGATGAGTCAGCATTACTTTTTGGCAAAAACCGCGTCGATTAATTTCATTTCACCCCAGTCGTTGGATTAAACCGAAACAGTATGATCTGTAGCTTGGCAATTAATGGCTGCAGACACAACGTTTCCCCATGTTTTTTTCACTCATTGCACCTAGGTTATATAATCCCCCATTACAGTTACCTTTCTTCTTCACAATCGCCATTAACCATCTCCTCAAACCATCTACAGATTCTTTCTCTTCTCTTTCGAAGCAATATCCTTTTGTAACCTTTCTTTATATTCTTTTTCTTCCAATCATGGCTAAGACTCGCACTTCTAAAGCCAATCTTAAACCTTCATCTAAAACCACTCCAACCACCCCTATCGAGATTCCATCCATTATACCATACCCTCAGGCCCAGTACTATTTCTCACAACTGTGACCAAAGAAAGACATCACAACACTATGCTTAAACGCAATATCCATCCTGAGCAAGGCCTCCAATTGTCTCCACAGTTGTCCCTTGGGAAACAAGTCCACCACACTATCAGTCGCTTAGGGTGGGAGTCATTTTGTGACCACCCTTCTAGTTATTCCCCTACTCTGGTTCAAGAATTTTACGCTAACCTGGTGGATCAAGAACAAGAATATGTTTTTGTTCGAGAAGGACTTGTGCCATGGAGTGCGGCACACATCAACGTCGTACTACGGATACCAGAATGGGTGACGACCATTCGTACTTCCTACATAGTCTAAATGAGGATAGCCTTACTAAGATGATTACCGACCTTTACATCGATAATGCCACATGGATGGGTAGTGGATTCCATAATTTCACAATGCATAGACGTTACCTAACGACCTTCTACAAGGTATGGTTTCACTCTATTAATAGTCGAGTGATGCCTTCTACCTACAGTACTACGGCCACTGAGGACCATATGTGTTTGTTACATTCCATCTCACATCATCGTCACATCGACATTGGTGAGCTGATACATGCCCAGATTGTGGAGGCAGCGAGGAAGCAAACTGGTATTATCCCTTTCCCATCTCCTATTACGCTTTTTTGCCAACATAAGAGTATTGTGCCAAGAGAGGATGAGGAAGTCGTGGATAATAAAGGCCCAATTAATGACATTTTCGTCGAGCGGATGAAAAGGGCCAGGATACACCGACCGAAAAAGTGACCTCCAAGGAAAAGGAAAAAGGGAAAGGTAAAAAGAAGGCCGATAAATCTGATGCGCGGATAATGGCACAAATGACAGAGACACTGGCCCTGATGGAGTCACACTTGGAACACCTCGACAAACGGTCTATCCACACTGATAGTATAGTGGATGACATGGACTTCCGGCTCCATAAATTCTATACATATTCTAAGGAGTGGAATGAAGCTCTTGTCGCTGCATTACGCCAAATCACTAAAACCCCACTTCTAGACTTCCCAAAATTTTTGACCATCTACTGGCCAATGCAATATTGCTCATCTGAACAACTTACTCCTGACGATAGGCCCGCCCCTTACCCACTTACATTCATGTTTCTAATGATGACAACGATGGAGAGCAGTCACCAAATGATGATCTGCTACATCGTAACATTGCTCATTTTTTTTGAAGATGAGTTCTCAAATAGCTTAGAGGCGAATATGGCGTAAAGGGAGGTTGTGCTAAATGAAGATGTCGTTCCAGTCGGATACGCTTACATTGGCCTAACTAAACCTACTCAACTTGAGGAAAAAGAGGTAAATCAGGACGATCATGCCGAGAAGGATGAAAAATAAGAGGATGAAGAGAAGGACTAAGCGAAGTATGACGAACCTGCCCTAGTACGGGACAAGAAGGAACCCGATATCCCATAACTATCATTGAGGATGTTATAGGCGCATCAAGCTCAAACGAGACTGATGCGAGTCAGGCTGAGGCAGTCACCAGCATTGTGGAAGAACCTAACCTGTTAGAAATTGTGCCTTATGTGGCTCCGCTGGCTGAAGTTCATTCATTTGATGTGACTATCGATGAGGCCACCACCCAACCTGCTGAAGAGGAACAATTCGTCGGTCTGGTTGGTTTGAGGGATAAGAAGAGGAAGCGGCGTAAAGATAAGAAAAAGAGAAAACACCATGACGAGGAGGAGCGCCCGAAAAAGAAAAAGAAGAAAACAAAAGCAACCTCTGTATCGGCTGTTGCTGAATAAGTTGGTACATCCCTTTTTAGTTATCATTCTTGCATTTTATTATGCCTACATTTTTATTGTCACTACATTATTTTGGTATAGAGCATTATCGTTGCATTTTCGATACATTTTGTATAACTATTGTCAGTGCATTGGGGAAAATGCAGACATTAAGTTTAGGGGGGAATTAATGTGATTTGGAAATGCAACTACATCTTCTTATTTGATTTTTATTTTCTTCAGTAATGAAAAATTGACAATTTTCAACAAAAATGTGACCATAATTTTTATTTTAATGCGTAATTCTTGAATTGTTTGAATGTTGATGTGGAAATTGGATGAGTATGAATGAATGATGAATATGCTATTTTGGAATGAATTATTGAAATTGTTTCAGTAATGAATGTATAGTGTTTATGTTTGAATCTTGAACTCATTGGCCAATACAGCGACATTGTATGAATAAAAGACATTCTAATATGAGTGCATCGTGATTCTTAAGGGGGAACACTCTACTACAGTTAAAGAAAAGAAAACTTATTTAGCCAAAGGCTGTATCTACAAGCGTGTGTGTCGGCGCAATTACATGCCTCCTAGGGGTTTGTTGCACCCATCATTACTGCTCAAGGATAAAGGTAGAGTAATGCAATGACATATCTCAATCACTTGAATGACAAAAATGAAAAAAAAAATAAAGAAAAGAAAAAGAGAATAAATTGCTGAAATGGTTCAAGGAAGGATAAGATTCAATGCATGATACTAACATTGATGAAGTTGCAGTTTTAGTTATTCTTACGATAAATTATCGATGCATCATTCTATAGTATGAATGCAATTTGAACATTAGAATTTAGAGAATTCAAGTTGTGTAAATAAAGGTTGTGGTGACATTTCTAATTGTTACTTATTAATTTATTTACTTGAGGACAAGTAAAAACTCAAGTTTGGGGGTATGATGGTATTACAAATGACATAGATTTTTGTCCCAATTTAGTGTTTAAATTGCCCCTTTTGTAGTTAATTTAGCGTACATCATTACCATTTTATACTTAGTTTACTTGTTTTCCAATTCATTATTTGATAGTTTGAATTTTTGTCATTTTCACATATTTTTGAACTAATGTCGATGCAAGCAGTTGATATATTACATCTTAATATTGTCAGTACAGGAACTTAGTCTAGGAATGGAATATTGGACAGTTGCAGCCACAAGATCAGCTGAACATTGCGACTACGAATTGTCACCGCATTGAAACTAAACCTCAATTGAGAGGAATCAAGCTTAATTCACAACCAGATGCAGGAATTTCATAGATGTCGCCATAATTATTCTTTCAGAATGCATCCAGTGATACAACGATAATCTGTAGATCTCTAAAGAATACACTAAAACTGCGTGAGTGCACAACTGTAATGTAACTAATTTTGACAGTAGTAAATCTAGATTTGGATCTAAAATGAAGGCTAAATCCTGTAACATTTTAGAGGTTATAAATAGAAGAATAAAGAAAGAAGAAGGTATCAAGAGAAAAGGGGATTTAATTCTAGAAATTCTATGTGAATTGAAGATTTGAGTTGGAATCGGTGAACTGATGAAGCAATCTGCAATTGCTTCTGATGAGAAGTGCTAAATGCCAAGCAAGAGGAACTATTAGGGAGTAAGCCTAGTAGTCTAGAGATAGTAAACTTCGTTGTACTCGTTAATTTTTCTTGAACGATGATGAATTCTAATGATGTCAAATGAATACGAGAGTATCTTTTAATGTTATATCATTTTGATTTTTACTTTACATTACTTATCTGTTTATTCTTGGATTTAACCGCTCTAAACACAAAAGTGAAATTGCAGTACACCGACATCGAGAGATACGGTGACAAGTTAGATTAACAAGTGGGTTAGGCGAGAGCTGCTCAGGACTGGGACAGGCTCCAGTTACTTGCTCTTGGATACACATCATTGCTCGCACCGAGAGGTGGAGTAGTGTATTTGAGTCGAGATTAAATAGGAAACTATTATGGGTAAGAACTCAAAAGGACTTCATTGTTGTGACAACTCATCTACACTCTACCTTGTCGATGCATCCAGCATTGCAACCTGTAGAATCAATGAACCACTTCCACCCTTTTACACTTGATCACTTTTATATTTCCTACATTTAAATTTTTAGCACTCAACACTCAACACATTTGGATTTATTTTCAGTACACTGACATTTAACCTCTGATATTTAACTCTAATTGCGTTAACAGTAATGATTATTTTAGTATGCAGATCTAATATAATTGCGTTGACATCCTTACTTGCATTACACTGATTTTTAGTATTGATTACTCTGACATTAAAATATCAGGAACCATTTCCTCGTGGGATCGATATCCGATAGCTCTGTCTATCAACTATACTTGCATCGATGTGTGTACGCTTGCACAATCGTTATGTCGTAAAAACACTGATCAAGGTACTATAGAACCGACAAGAGCATGAAGAAGCTACATGGGAGACGGTGTCTTCAATGAGGTCACAGTACCCTAACCAGTTCACTGGTAAGAAATTTCGGGACGAAATTTCCTTAAAGGGGGAGAGTTGTAGCAGCCCGATTTTTAGTGATATCGAAAATAGTGATTTCAAGATCACAAATCCGATGAGTCAAGTCGTAAATTTATTTATTTTAATATTTATGGTGTTACTTGCATCGTATTAAATTTTGGTTTAGAAATTTATTTGTTTAGATGGTTAATTGAATAGAAAGGACTAATTTGTAATAGGTGCAAAAGTATAGATGATTAATTAGAAGGACCAAATGAGTAAATTAACCAAAGGATTATTAGTGGGTGGATTGTTATGACAAATATTGATTAATAATAGGATTGATTAAGGTTAAAAGGATGATTAATTAAGTTAATGATGAAAGTCTAAGAAATTACAAAAATGTCATTAATATATAAATTAAATTAAAGAAAGAAAAGATGATATTTTCATCCTTTATTCTTCTTCCTCATGGCTAAACTAGAGAAAAACTAGGGTTTGTTCTTCCAACCTTTGATCTTTAATTTGGGTAAGTAAACCTTGATCGTTTTTAGTAATTTTTATGTTTTTGAGTCCGTATTAGCTTAATCTAGCTTATAAAGGACTAATTTGTGAATTTGTCAAATGTTATAAAAATTTCCATTGTTAAAAATGCTTGTTCTTGAAAGCTTTTGATATGTTAGAATGCTTGATGCTTGGGTAAAATCTTTTTGTAAAGTGATTTTTGATGAAATTAAGGTTTAAGGATTTATTTAATATGAAAATTTACATTATTTGTTGATTTAGATTACGATCGAGCCACGGATCGCGGTAAAAGGGAAATTAGCAAATTAGTCCCTAGTACTTATCCACAACTACAATTCAATCTGGTAAGTTCGTATTGTAAATTCTCCTTAGTAATTCTTGTTTGTTCATTATAAATGTTCAGCATTTAAAAGTATTTGGCATGGAAGGATTGGAGCATTGAACGAGAAAGATAGTAGGCTTTATACCGTTAAAAAAGTACATACGCGATGGCTGGGGTACCGGATATGTTGCGAGTCCTCGACAGCTCGTGTGAGTAGCATTGTGATTCAGAAAAGAGATATGAATCCTAAATGGATTATAGGCCCTTCGATGGCTAGGACTTATGCTTTATGTATACCCTCGACAGCTCATGCGAGCAGCATCGATAGAGAATAGTTTACAGTACAAACAGACACCGTATGATGGCTGAGGTACCGCATATGTTATGTGTCCTCGACAGCTCGTGTGAGCAACATCGGGTACTGGTACAAAAAGTTATAGACAGGGAATGAAGTTGGCTTTAAGTTAAGGAACAATGAGATGATCTTGGCTCAATAGAACTAATTATATTCGTAACTCTTACAACTATCGAACTTACGAAGCTATGAGGCTTACCATAGTTATTGTTGTTGTTGTTTTGTAGATCATTTTGTTGACTGAAGATCGAATCATCGTCGTCTCTTTGAAGTTACACTATCGCGGAGTTTATCGGTAGTTCTTGCATCACTCGGTCTTATGGCATGTACTAGGATGATATTATCTTTTGTTTTTTTAATTAGAAATGATAAGCCTTACTATGTTAATTGTGGTTATACATGATGAGTAACTTGGGTATGAATTTATGATACTATGTAAAGACTTGGATATTTGTATGTTGTATGATGGCTTAAGGCATAAATTGAGATGTTAAACTTGTGTTTTGATATAATTCTTGAGATTCTGCATACTTGTTCCGGTAGAACTTATGCATGTATCGGTAGACGTGTAGGGTAGGCGAGAGGTTGTTCACTGACTTGAGTTATATCGGTAATTGAATTGCATGTATCGGTAGTTATGTGTATTGATGTATCAATAGTTTGTATACTTGTTTCGGTAGAAGTTGCTCAGTGAAAATTTTAGCTCTCTAGAGTTTTTAGTATCGATAGTTGCATGACTCGTATCGATAGAAATTAAACTTGTATCAGTAGAACTAGCACAGATACCGATAGAAATCTGCACAGTTTAAGAATTGTTTACTAACTTGGCTACTACCGATACTTGACCATCAGGTATCGGTAGAAACCTCCTAAAATATTGGACATGTCATTTTTACCCTTGTTGAATTGTGTTGGATTTAAATGACGATATATATAAAACGTGTGAAGTGAAATACTCAAACAAATAAGGTCGAAAAATAAAATGTTAAAGATGAACAGTGATAAAAGAATCGTGAAACACCAAAATCCTAACCGACGAGGTGTTCAGATTTTAGGTGTTACAGATTTGCTTGGTTGATCAGTTAGTTGTGGTTGAATTGATTCTGTGGTAAGTGTTATTAAAGGGAGATTTGGTAAACTGACCCTCGTTTATGCTTAATTAAATGATTAATTACTGATTACAAATATTTGATTAAGTTTTGGTTGGTTGGTTTTGCAAGATTATTGATATATGTCCTAATTGATAAAAATTTTATTAGGAGTTGGTAAGTGAGCATCTAGTGATTTTATGTGCTTTGATTAGGTTGACTATAATGATGATTTAAGCATGTATGCTGGAGTTTTTGGTTCATGGTATGTTGATGTTTCAAATGATAAATGAACATCGATAATTGGTTATTGGTATGTTTGATTTAATTTGATGTTAAAATGGCTATGTTACATGATTCACATATGCATTTTGACACTTTAAATTGAGCACATTAATGACTGAAATTATGTTATGATTGATTGATTATATTGGCGTTATAGCATGGTGATCCATTGGATATAGTTGGCATACCATAGGATTTGTGAGTACTCACTATATTGATATGTTATTTATGAGCAATGAGGCTCTAGGAGGACTGATTTGGAGCAGATAAGGGAGTGTTGAGCTTGTGTCTCCACTTAACGGGATTGATTTGAGGCAATATAAGGGAGCGTGTATGATCACCTGATTAATCCATGATTGTATATGCCAATATAAATGTATGAAATTTTACATGCTAAATAGATGATTGTATGTCATTATTAATTATGATTTTTTATACATGGTTAAGCATAAGACATTGAACTATTATGGACCGATATTGTGACTGAAAATTGGTATTTGATTGGCTTCAATTTAAGCTTGATTTGGGTGCTAATTTACTTGTCCTTTTTATTAACATTCAATAGGCTTTTTAAGCTCACACCCTCACATTCGTGTAGATATCCAATGGGATTGAGGGGATGAGGAGCCAAACAAGAGAGTTCCAAGAGATTAAGGCTCAGTAGAGATTTAGTTACACATTTTAGAGACTGTAATCGGGTATTGTGGAACTCTCGGGACTTAGTTTAATTTTGGTTGTAATTAGACTTTGACATTTTTAATATTTTATGGTTTTATAATATCATATATGCATGTTTGAGTTTAATTATTAAATAATTTACGGTGTATTGTTGCATGATAAAACGGTGTGTGAGGCATGATGATTACACTAACAATTGTTTAAATGAAGCTTTCATGGAGTGGTTTACTAGCGACTAAGGTACGCCACTTGTTTGAATTAATCGGTGGGTAATTTGCATGAAATTGATTGTTTAATTCTATTTAATTGAGGCTGAATTGGTGTTAATAAATTCAATTGAAGGTGTATGAATATGTGTGGTATTTAATCGTCGCTAAATCGGGTTTAATTGACCATTAAAATATGCAAAATCGGGTTTAAAAATAACTCTTTTGCAAAAAGAGGTGTAGTGGTTTTCACACGAGCATGTGCCTGTCCACATGGTCGTGTGGGTTTTTGGGGTTTTGAATTTTGGTCTTTTTAAATTGGTATTCTAATATGTTTAATTTAAAAATTAGTTCTAAAACTTGATAAGTCTAATTACGACCTTAAATGATAAGGAAACTTGGTAAAAATTTAGGATTAGACTCGTGATTGATAAAATTTGTTAGAAACGCACTAAATTTTATATTTGGGTATAGTACTGATAATTTGAAATTGTTACGATTTAGTCCTTAATGTTAAAACTTGAATTAGACATAGTAAGTAAACTTGGATTAAGCTGAAATTTTTAGGGCCTACATAAATTGACTAAAAGAAGGTTGATAAATATTTAGATCTAAAATCGGGTTAGTTTAACCGTAGGTGGAAAAATGATGAAAACTCCCTTGATTAAATTACATATAAAAAGATTAAAATTGGTTCACAAATTGCTTTCGCATTGATAAATAATTAATAATTGATAAGATTAAGGTGGTATAAGGTTAAGTTGTGTCTTGGGTGGTCGTTAGTCGGAGAGTCACTTAGGTGTTACATATAATGTAACATCCTAGAAGGGTTTGAGGTGTCACATTTGGTGGTATTAGACTTAGGTTTAAAACCTTAGGTTAGCTTAGGGTTGTTGAATATTAAATTAATTGCGATTTTGGATTTATGATGTTTGCTTGCTTATGTTGTTTGAAATTGCGTGTTTTACCTATGCATGTTCTTTGTGATATAAATTGTTACTGGGGTAGGATTTAGGAACACAATGCCCTATAGTAACTGTACTTAGTTAATCTTAGATCTCTTATCGCTACTCACTCCCGATACATTTTCTTTACTCTTAGATTTAGTATACGATAGTCGTTATGCCTCTGCATCGCGATCGGGGTAGTATGGAGGACGATGTGCCATCACGAGATGATGCTCAAATGGACTGCGTCAAGTAGTTCATGTCAGAGATGGTCGGGGCACTACAATGTATCGCTGATGCCAACGCTACTCCGACTTGTTATTTTGGAGGAAGTTCATGGGTGAGCAATATCTCGAGACTAGGAGATGAGAGTTTATAAATCTTGTCGAGGGTACTCTATTAGTAGACGAGTACGAGGATGAGTTTGTTCAGTTGAGCCAGTACGCTCCCAAGTTGGTGGCTCATGAGGTGAGCTGTTGTAAGAGGTTCAGGTTCAGATTGAACTACTGGATTAAACTCTATTTGGTTGCTTAGATTTTCAAGGTCTTCGAAGAGTTAGTTGAGAAGGCTCATGTGCTTGAGGAGACTTTGGGGGAGGAGCATAAAGCTGTTTCATCTGAAGTTGTTAAGAGGACAACTGATGCTGCTAGTAGTTCTAGTCGTAAGGGTAAGAGAGGTCGTTTTGGTAGATCTGGATGACGTATTATTGGTGATTGTGGTCAGGATAGACAGGCCGTAAGAGTTGAGGCTAGTCCTGCTGATCAGGGACGTGTTGTGTGGACTTTGTGTGAGCACTATAATCGTCGACATCCGGGAAAGTGCTGGAGGTTGATGGGTGCTTGTCTGACTTGTGGTTCGATAGAGCATCGAGTTAGTGATTGCCCAAGGAGAGCGCTTGTTATTCGCGATCAGCCTATTGTACCTGCTCCAGCTCGAGGTAGAGGCCATGGTAGAGATATTGATCAGCGTGGTGCTTTTTGAGGTAGTGATGGTGGTCCTACCAGATTTTATGCAGTGAAGGAGCCTCGGACTAGAGAGGCCACTAATGTTGTTGTAGGTACTTTCCTGCTATAGTCTTTTCCACTTCTAGCTTTAGTTGACTCTAGTGCGACGAGATCATTTATTTTGAGAGACGTAGCTAGAGAGTTAGAGATTGCTATAGAGACTTCTAGTTAAAATGTTTTAGTTAAGAGCCCTTTAGGTGATAGTGTAGTGGTGGATCGGGTATATCGTCGCTGTTGTCTAATGGTTTAGGGATAAGTGTTTTTGATTGATTTGCTTTAGTTATTATTTTAAGGTTTTGACATCATTCTTAGCATGGATTGGTTGTTTGAGCATCGAGCGAAGGTGGATTGCGAAGCGAAGTCGGTGACTTTGTGTGGTACTGGTGGTTCCGAAGCTGTTGTTGTAGGAGAGAAGTTTTAGTTGTTGTCGAATGTGATATCTTTGATTCGAGCTGAGAAATTGGTCTGGAAAGGTTGCGAAGCTTATCTAGCCTATGTCCCGAATGCCGATAGTAGGGAGATGAGGTTGAATGAGATTCGGGCTGTTTGTGATTTTTTGGATGTGTTTTTTGAAGAGTTACCGAGTTTATTGTCGGATAGAGAAGTTGAGTTCGATATTGAGCTCTATCCCAGTACTGCTCTAATGTATGTTACGCCCTACTGCATGGCATCGAAGGAACTGAAATAGTTGAAGCTGCTGTTGCAAGAGCTTTTGGATCATGGGTTTATTCGTCTGAGTGTATCTTTGTGGAGAGCACAGGTGTTGTTCGTTCAGAAGAAGGATGGGACTTTGAGGCTATGCATCGACTATCGCTAGCTAAATAAGTTAACAATCAAGAATAAGTATTCGTTATCGAGGATTGATGATCTTTTTGATCAGTTTTGGGTAACTTTGGTTTCCTCAAAAATTGATCTCCGATTTGGGTCTTACCAATTGAAGGTTTGGGTACTACCAGTTGAAGGTTTAGGATTCAGATTGATAGATGCACTTGCCATGTTTATGGGTATGATGAATCGATTTTTCTACTCCTTTCTAGACGATATATTGGTGTATTCCCGATCTGGGGATGAGCACTTGAGGGAAGTTTTACAAGTTTTACGGAAGAAGCAATTGTATGCGAAGTTGAGTAAGTTGAGTTTTGGCTTCGGGGGTGGTGTTTTTGGGTCATGTCATTTTAGTTGAGGGTATCTAGGTTAATCCAAAGAAAGTTGAAGCGATTTTGGATTGGAAGTTACTGAGGTCTATTTCTAAGGTCAAGAGTTTTCTGGGGTTAGTTGGTTATTATCGTGGCCTTGTCAAGTGGCTTTCGAGCATTACTTCTCCTTTGACAAAGCTACTTTAGAAAAACATTATCTTTGAGTGGATTGATTAGAGGTAGAAGTATTTCGAGAAGTTAAAGTCAATTTTAACCGAAGCGCCTGTGTTGACACAGCAGAAATCCGGTAAGGAGTATGTCATCTACAGTGATGCTTCTTATACGGGCCTGGGTTGTGTTTTGATGTAGGAGGGTAGGGTAGTTGCTTATGCGTCGAGGCAGTTGAAGCTGCATGAGTGTGACTATACTACTCATGATTTGGAGTTGGCTGTTGTGGTCTTCGCGCTCATGATTTGGAGTCACTATCTATTCGGTGAGAGGTGTGTGATTTACACCGATCACAAGAGTCTTAAGTATCTCCTAACCCAAAAGGAGTTGAACTTGAGATAGAGGCGTTGGATTGAGTTGTTGAAGGACTATGATTGTGTAATCGAGTACTATCCGAGTAAAGTGAATGTCGTCGCAAATGCTTTGAGTCGCAAGTCTTTGGTCGATTTGAGGGCTATGTTTGCGAGGCTATCTGTTTTGGAGGATGGTGGCTTGTTGGCTGAACTTCAAGTGAGGTGGGTTCTTTCACAACAAATTCGTGAGACTCAGCCTTTTGATGAGATTTGAGCCTTCGATTTCGTCAGGTTGAGTAGGGAGTTCAGAGAGATTTTGATCCCAACTTTGATGGTGTTTTATGTTTTAGAGGTCTTTTATGCGTTCTGGAGGACGAGGATTTGAGGCACTTGATTCTTACTAAGGCACATAGCAGTCCTTATTCTATGTATCCCGGTGGGAACAAGATGTAATAGGATCTTTGGGTTCTATATTGGTGGTTTGGGTTGAAGACGGATGTTGTTGGCTTTGTTGTGGGATGTCTG
Organism: Gossypioides kirkii; assembly: GCA_005610355.1. Taxonomy (NCBI): domain Eukaryota; kingdom Viridiplantae; phylum Streptophyta; class Magnoliopsida; order Malvales; family Malvaceae; genus Gossypioides; species Gossypioides kirkii. The sequence goes on from CP032250.1 coordinate 18,754,352, forward strand.
GTTTGTCAGAGAGTGAAAGTGGAGCTTCAGCATCCGTCTGGTTTGCTACAGCCTAATTAGATCCCTAAGTGGAAATGGAAGCGGATTACGATGACTTTGTTTCAGGTTTGCCTTTGACTTCGACTCGTAAGGATTCTATCGCGGTGATTGTGGATAGATTTTCGAAGTCTATTCATTTTCTTCTGATCCGTACGACATTTAGTTTGCATCATTTAGCTGAGCCCTATATCCGAGAGATTGTTCGTCTTCATGGAGTTCCTGTTTTGATCATAATAGATCGAAATTCATGATTTAATTTGAGATTTTGGAAGGCGCTGGACGAAGCTTTGGGTTTGAAGCTTCATGTTAGTTTAGTTTATCATCCGCAGTCCGATGGGCAATTCTAGAAGGTGATTTAGGTTCTTGAGGACATGCTTCATAGTTGTGTTATCGACTTTCGAGGTAATGGGATCATCAATTGCCATTAGCCGAGTTTTCTTTTATAGCTTCTAGAAGAGTATTCATAGCACCATTCGAGGCTTTGTATGGTCGAAGGAGTAGGACTCCTCTGTGTTGGTCCGATATGGAGGAGAAGAGGAGCTTGGTTCCGGAGTTGGTTTAAGAAGTTGAGGATAAGGCGAGACTTGTTTGCAATTGGTTAAAAACTGCTTTTGATTGGCAGAAGTCTTATGCTGACCTCAGACATCGAGATATATAAGTATCAGGTCGAGAATAAGGTCTTCTTAAAGGTTTCGCCATGGAAGAAAGTTCTAAGGTTCGAGCGAAAAGGTAGCTCAGTTCGAGATTGATTGGCTCTTATGAGGTTGCTGAGAGGATTGGACCGGTTGCTTATCGTCTGTTGCTGCCGCCTGAGCTGGATCGTATTCATGACGTCTTCCACGTCTCCATGTTACGAAAGTACTGATATGATCCTCCTCATATTGTGTCGGTTGAGGAGATCAAGGTTAGATCTGTTCTTTCATACGAGGAGGAACCAGTTACGATCCTAGATTGTGAGCTCAAGGTGCTACACAATAAGACGGTTCCGTTGGTTAAAGTTTTGTGGCACAACCATAAAACTGAGGAAGCCACCTGGAAATCGGAAGATGTGATGAAACGTCAGTATTCGTGCCTGTTCAATTCAAGTAAAATTTAGAGGACAAAATTTTTTAGAGGGGGAGAGTTGTAATATCCCTAAATCGGGTCTAGTAATTTCGGTATATATTTTGGATTTTGAGCTTGAATTTAGGAATTTATCGGGTTAATAGTAATTTCTAATTTAATTTATGAGGTTAATTTCATTTAAAATCGATTAAACAATAATCAAAAAAAATAAAAATATTTTTTGAGTAATTAATTTTAAAGTAACTAAATAATTATTAGTGAAACTAATTAATTTGGGTCAGAAAAGAATTTTAAAATAATTTTTATTAGGGGTTAATTTGAGTTAAATGTGAAATTCATCATCTTCATTAATCGATTTTTCGGATTACTGTGAAATTTATTTAAAAGTGAAATTGATGCTTAGTATATGTTTATTTGCTCTAGTATTAATGTTTGAAAGTGATTAGGAGGGCTGGAGTGATTGATTTTGTGAGGAATCGAGTTTTCGACTTGATGTTACAAATCTGGTAAGGTAACTTTGTGATTGAAATTTGTGTAGTCTGGTAGATGAAAATTCACGTTTAATATATCTTTTGAAAGGTGGTAATCTCTATTTTATCTCTGTTAAAGCTTCGAATCTTGAGGAGGATCGAGCTAATCGAAATTGAAGCTCGGATTTGCTTTGTTGATCACTTGGTTGCAGTTGAATTGATTCTGTGGTGAGTGTTAATAAAGGGAAATTTGGTAAATTAACCTTCATTTATGCTTAATTAGATGATTAATTACTTATTACAAATATTTAATTAAGTTTTGGTTGGTTGATTTTGCAAGATTATTGATATATGTCCAAGTGATGAAATTTTAGTAGGTGTTGGTAAGTGAGCATCTAGTGATTTTATGTGCTTGGATTGGGTTGACTATAATGATGATTTAAGCATGTATGCTGGAGTTTTGTCCATGGTATGTTGATATTTCAATTGATAAATGAACATTGATAATTGGTAATTGGTATGTTTGATTTAATTTTATGTTAAAATGCATATAAAATGCTATGTTACATGATTCACATATGCATTTTGACACTTTAAATTGAGCAAATTATTGACTGAAATTATGTTATGATTGATTGATTATATTGGATTTATAGCATTGTGGATCCATTGGATATAGTTGGAATGCCATAGGATTTGTGAGTACCCACCATATTGATATGTTATTTGTGAGTAATGAGGCTCTAGGAGGACTGATTTGGAGTAGATAAGGGAGTGTTGAGCTTTTGTCTCAACTCAACAGGACTGATTTGAGGTGATATAAGTGAGTGTGTGGCTTCGGCCCACTCTATCCAATACTAATTCTAATTCTAATTGGGAGTAAGGAGATCCGTTTATCCGATGTATGATCACCCGATTAAGCCATGATTGTATATGCCAATATAAATGTATGAAATGTTTCATGCTAAATTGATGATTGTATGCCATGATTAATTATGATTTTTGATACATGGTTAAGCATACGATATTGAACTATTATGGACTGATATTGTGACTTAAAATTGGTATTTGATTTGCTTCTATTTACGCATGATTTGGGTGCTAATTTACTTGTCATTTTTATTAACATTCACTAGGCTTTTTAAGCTCACACATTCGTGCAGATATCCGACGATATTGAGGAGCTGAGGAGTCAAGCAAGAGGGTTCCAAGAGATTAAAGCTCGATAGAGATTTAGTTACACATTTTAGGGACTGTAATCGGTTATTGTGGAACTCCCGGGACTTAGTTTAATTTTGGTTGTAATTAGACTTGGACATTTTTAATTTTTGATGGTTGTATAATATCATATATGCATGTTTGAGTTTAATTATTGAATAGTTGACGATGTATTGTTGCTTAATAACACGGTGTGTGAGGCATGATGATTACACTAACAATTGTTTAAATGAAGCTTCCATGGTGTGGTTTACTAGCGACTAAGGTACGCCACTTGTTTGAATTAACCGGTGGGTGATATGCATGAAATTTATTGATTAATACTATTTAATTGAGGCTTAATTGGTGTAAATAAATTCAATTGAAGGTGTATGAATATGTATGATATTTAATCGTAGCTAAATTGGATTTAATTGCCATTAAAATAGGCAAAATCGGGTTTAAAAATGAGTTTTTCGCAAAAATAGGTGTAGTGGTTTTCATACGGGCGTGTTCCTATCCACACGGCTATCTGGGAAGGCAACAAGGGGTTTGGGAGATGGCTATCATAAGTGTTATGAAGTTTGAGGGGAAAATATGGTATTTTTAAAACTTGGTTTATTTCCCTCTTAAAAGCTCAAAATTTAGACCCTTTTACAAATTAGTCCACTTTCCAAATTAAAGGTCCTTTGAACATATTTTTCAAAAATTGATTTAATTTTCTAAAAGCTATAGTCAAAAACATTTCTAGTTACCATGTTTGCTTGGACTTTCAATAACAATCCAATTGTTTAGGAACTCAGGTGGCGGCTTTAACTGATTTGCAAAGCATTCAAGATAACCGTGAAATTACAACCCAAAACATGTACGAAATTGGTAGTTAATAAAGATATTTGTTTATGTTTCTAAGGTGTGTGGAAGCTTACCATGTTGTATCTTCTCTTCGAAGGAGGAGCTTAAGCTTCAAGAGGCAGTGTAGAGATAATGGTTGCCTTTATTATACCACTAGTTGTTTTTGTGACTACCAGTTTCAAACCATTTAGTAAAATTTGTTTGAACAATAACTTTGTTCTACTATATATGTAAAAAAAACTAAATGAAAGAAGTACAAAATGAATATGACAATCTACCTAAACAAATCTTAAGGGTATCTAAACTAGACATAACATATGTGAAAATTAAAAACCTTATGTTTAACAAATTTCATAAAATATTTTTAAACCTTAAACTAGCATCCAAAAAAAATTGTAAGTGTTCATTTACTTGAAAAAATAAAGCTTTAAAAAAGTAAGTTTTTTGAAAACTAAAATCGTTTTCATTTTTTGTATGAAATAAATTTTACCATTTTTTATTTTTAAAAAATTATTAATTGATATAGAAAAGTTTAGTGTTAAACTTAAATAATCCCTTTTTCTCTCACTCTAATTTATATTATTGGGGCATTGCTAATTTACTTTATTCAAAATGCTTTCAAGTGGTGCGACCTAGCTAAAAAAATCTAAAATAGACTTTTTTTTCTATGTAATTTTCATAGGAGGAAGATTGGTAAAGTTGAATTGAAATCTATATACTCTTATTTGGATTGTTGGTAAAGGTTGGTGCATGACTTAAGTTATCAATCTTCCTAGTAAAATTTTAAACAGGAAAATAAAAGGAATAACAAAGAGATTAATCCAACATTTTTTATCCCAGTAAAATTGTATCAATGTCACTTTCCTTAAGGTTCTATTCGTCCCCACCTAAATTATGGTGAGCGAAAGAGTTACTGGTAATTGAACCTCGAGGATACAATAAAGCCCAATGATTATCCGTGTTCTTCATTGACAGAAACAATCCACTAAGCACTGACCAGAGCATAGTTATTTGCCTTAAGGGTGTAAAAAGCCCTCAAAATTTTCCAAGAAAAGGAATGAAGCTCTTGCACTCAATTAGGTATTTGAAATTTTAAAATTCATCAAAAATGCCCTTAAAGTTTTCAAAAAAAAAAAAAACCAATTAAGCTCCTACTTTTTCACACTTAATTGAGTACATGAACTTTCAAAATGCGTAAAAAAGGCTCTTAATTTTTTCAAACAAAGCAATTAAGCCCCTGAATTTTTTTACACTTAATTGAGTACTTGAACTGTCAAATGCATCAAAAAGGCTCTTTGACCGTTAACTTTAACAGTTGACCGTTAAAATTAATTGCCTCTAATTTTTTTAGTTAAAGTCATCCCTTGTCACAACCATGGCATGACATGTGGAAAAAATTATAAAATATTAAAGTTTAATAAAAATATTTAATTTTATTAAAAATTAGAAACAAAATTATAAAGGTCGTAAAAAATAAAATATTGTAAAATTTTATTAAAATCATAAAAAAATATAAAATGCATCAAAAAGACCCATTAACCATTAACTTTAATCATTGATCGTTCAAGTGAGTGAAAAAAAGACCCATTAACTATTAATTTTAATCATTGGGAAAATAATATTTGATCTAATCGCAGAACTATCTTTGATCTATCGTTCTTGTTTGATCTAGTTTATTTCTTTCAGTTATGGGTTGTTGATTTAGTTGATTTTAGTTCTAGGTTGAAATTGCTTCAAGGGGGACATTCTCCTACCTTGATCCATCAAGAAACACATAAAAAATTTGGAGATTCAATCTTTTCATACTGTTTCAATCGTTCTTGCCTAAACAGTTTGTTTCCATCTTTTAAATCATTTTTAACGAATCTGTTAGTGTTTTTATTTTTCGAATCTGGTTAGGACGTTTCCTTAAGGTCCTAGGGTGGTTTCTTTCATCCAAAAAAACCCTAATTTCATTCTCTATTGGATCCTTTATCAGCCATTCTCCTTTCTTTTGTTTTAATTTCGTTTGATTCTTCTTTTTATCAACTAATCTGTCTTTCTTTGTTTTAGTTCAGATTACATTTATTTAGAGCTTTAGGGTAGATCTGCGACTTTGGCAAACTATGATCCTCTTTCGCCTTCATTCCTTATCATTTGGTAACATATTTTAGGCGTTCTTGGTTGCTTTCTAAATTGATTTCAATTACAAACAGCCAATAAGTAATTTTTACCCAGAAATTTTTCAGAAAAAAATATTTTTGAGTGGGTTAAGGTTTTTTAATTGATCTAAAATTTTATATATTGAATCTTGGCACTATATTACAATATAAAAATTATTTCTGACAAAAAAAGCGATCAAAAAAGTAGAGAAAAAAAGAAAATACGAAAAAAAGAAAAAAATATTAAAAAATTCTCTGGGTTTAATTTCGTGCTAAAATTTTCCAAATAAGAAATATATTATTTGGAGAGGCTCCAGTTTAAGTTTCATGATGTTTTGAAATCCGGAACACCTCGAACGAAGTTTGTCAAGTTGCTTCGTAGTTTTTTTGGGTTTTCAGGTTTTGCAATTTTATTGATTCTTAGTTTAGGATTTCATTTCTTTTGACTTTTTATTGTTTCTTTACACATTCTAACACGTTCTTGTTTCTTGTATTAATAGGTTAACGAACGTTGTACATTCCTTCCTCCGTGCAACACAATTATTTGGTGTCTAGCCAATTTTGGATTCATAGTGCCATTAGGATTACTTTGTTAGTTTTATTCTAATACGTCCTGATTGATTGACATAAAAACTTCCAAAGGACTCACAAGATTAATTCTTACCTCATTAAGAATTTAATTTTTTGAGTGCATAATGGTGAGGTTTGTTTAATTTTTCTCTTTGAGTGCTGTGTTTTTTTCCAGATTTGTCACAATGTCTCATAGTGGAAAAGGGAGAGATGACCAGAGTGACAAGTCGCTAGTTAACATTGAAAATCTTGCTAGTGTCGTAACAAATTTAGATCTCCATGATAAGTTCGAAACCATGATCAATAAGTTACAATGAAGTCTAAACCATCATGAGGTAGTAAATAGACAAAGGGATGCTCTATTTCAGACAATGAGCAATGCCTTAAATCAGTTGCGACTTAAGTAAAGGACTTAATATTGGGGTGCTAATGATGATGATGGGATTGAACAACCTCGTGCTCGTAGACATCAAGATAGACATGTCCCTTGTATGGATGATGATCCTTTGGTTACTACTGGATGTGGGCAATATTTTTAGCTAAATCAAAGTTTTCAATTCCAGAATTTCATGGAAGGAATGGTCAAGAGACTTATTGTGATGGAAATGTTAATCATAAATTAGTTTGTCAATCCAAGGGGAGTTGGCCAAACGAAAGGAGGACTACAATTGAGCTATCACCTTTTGTGTAATGTTATTGGTGTAGTTCAAAAGATCATGAGAGTTTTCGGTATCCAATTCAATATCCAACTAGAGAAAAAAGTAAGTACGAATTTACGCCTTTTGTTGACTCTTATGGATGATGATCCTTTGGTTACTACTGGTTTTGGGCAATTTTTTTTAGCTAAATCAAAGTTTTCAATTCCATAATTTCATGGAAGGAATGGTCAAGAGACTTATTGTGATGGAAAAGTTAATCATAAATTAGTCAATCCAAGGCGAGTTGGCCAAATGAAAGGATGAATACAATTGAGATAGCACCTTTTGTGCAATGTTATTGGTGTAGTTCAGAAGATCATTAGAGTTCTCGATGTCCAATTCAATATCCAACTAGAGAAAAAAGTAAGTATGAATTTTCACCTTTTGTTGACTCTTATGGATGATGATCCTGTGGTTAGTACTAGTTGTGGGCAACATTTTAGCTAGCTAAATTAAAGTTTTCAGATTCCAGAATTTCATGGAAGGAATGGTCAAGAGACTTATTGTGATGGAGAAGTTAATCATAAATTAGTTTGTCAATCCAAGTGGAGTTGGCCAAACGAAAGGAGGAAGACAATTGAGCTATCACCTTTTGTGTAATGTTATTGGTGTAGTTCAGAAGATTATGAGAGTTTTCGATGTCCAATTCAATATCCAACTAGAGAAAAAAGTAAGTATGAATTTGCGCCTTTTGTTGACTCTTACTCTAGTGGGAAAAAGATTTGTGATGGTGAACTTTATGAACCATAAAAAGATGATAATGAGAATTTTTCCCTTGAATCTATAGATGAAATAGAAACATCATGTTCACCTACTGAGGTGTCTTGTACTGAATTGAATATTCATAATACTTGTGTGGGGGATATGGGAAATGAGGAAAAATCATGTGAAAAGACAGAGAAAAGAGACCTTGAGTGATAAAAGTCTACTTGATGGTCCAAATTTAGTGAGTGAAAATCCATATGAGGTAAAATTTGAGAGTTCTCAAGAGGAAAAAGAAAACGAAAAGCAAGAAAATATCCATACAAATGTGAGGAATAATTATGTTTTAACTAACCCTAACTTAAATTTGTTTAGTGGTGTTTCTTTGTTACAGGATTTCAAGGATCCATTGATGGACTTTCAATTATCTTACTCTACCATCGGGAGTGAGCAGCGGCAAGAGATCTAAGATTACTAAGTAAAGTTCCTATAGGGCATTATGTTCCCAAATCCTACCCCAGTAACAATTTATATCACAAAGAACATGTAGTTTCAAAAAAATAAGCTAGCAAGCATCATAAATCCAAAATTGCAATTAATTTAATATTTTACAAACCTAGGCTAACTTAAGTTTTAAACCAAGCTCTGATACCATCAAATATGACACCTCAAACCCGATTAAGATGAATTTGCCCAAATTTTAAGCGTTACATTAGCCACCTAAGTGACTCTCCGGCTAACGACCACGCAAGACACAGTTCGACCTTATAACACCTCAATCTTATCAAATTATTAATTATTTATTAAAGTCGAAGCAATTTTAGAACCAATTTTAATCTTTTTCATATGTAATTTAATCTAAGGATATTTTCATCATTTTACCACCTTTAGATCCGATTTTAGATCTAAATATTTACCGACTTTTTTTTAGTCAATTTATGTAAGCCCTAAAAATTTCAACTTAATCCAAGTTTATTTACTATGTCTAATTAAGTTTTAACATTAAGGACTAAATCGTAACATTTTCAAACTATTAGTACTATACTCGAATATTAAATTTAGTGTGTTTCTAACAAATTTTATCATTCACGAGTCTAATCCTAATTTTTTACCAAGTTTCCTTATCATTTAAGACCCTAATTAGACTTATCAAGTTTCAGGATAAATTTGTAATTTAAACGGATTAGAAAACCAATTTAAAAGACCAAAATTCAAACCCTTAAAAACCCACACGGTCGTGTGGACAAGCACATGCCCGTGTGAAAACCACTGCACCTAGTTTTGCAAAAAAACTCATTTTTTAACCAGATTTTGCCTATTCTAATGGCTAATTAAACCCAATTTAGCTACAATTAAATGTTATACATATTCATACACCTTCAATTGAATTTATTGACACCAATTAAGCATTAATTAAATAGTATTATACAATCAATTTCATGCATATCACCCACCGATTAATTTAAACAAGTGGCGTACCTTAGTCGCTAGTAAACCACTCCATGGAAGCCTCATTTAAACAATTGTTAGTGTAATCATCATGCCTCACACACCGTGTTATCAAGCAACAATACACCATAAATTATTCAATAATTAAACTCAAACATGTATATATGATATTATAAAACCATCAAAAATTAAAAATGTCCAAGTCTAATTACAACCAAAATTACACTAAGTCTCGCGGGTTCCACAATGCCCGATTACAGTCTTTAAAACGTGTAACTAAATCTCTACTGAGCCTTAATCTATTGGAACTCTCTCATTCAGCTCCTCAGCTCCTCAATCTCGTCAGATATCTGCACAAATATGAGGGTGTAAGCTTAAAAAGCCTAGTGAATGTTAATAAAGACGACAAGTAAATTAGCACCATAATCAGGCTTAAATCGAAGCCAATCAAATACCAATTTCAGTCCATAATAGTTCAATGTCATATGCTTAACCATGTACCAAAAATCATAATTAATCATGGCATACAATCATTAATTTAGCATGTGACATTTCATACATTTATATTGGCATATACAATCATGGCTTAATCAGGTGATCATACATCGAATAATCGGATCTCTTTACTCTCTATCAGAATCAGAATCAGTCTCGGATTTAGTGGGCCAAAGCCACACTCTCCTTTATATCTCCTCAAATCAATCCCGTTTAGTGCAGACACAAGCTCAACACTCCTTTATCTACTTTAAATCAGTCCTCCTAGAGCCTCATTACTCATAAATAACATATCAATATGGTGAGTACTTACAAATCCTATGGCATGCCAACTATATCCAGTGGATCCACCACGCTATAATACCAATATAATCAATCAATCATAACCTAGAGTCAAAATGCATATGTGAATCATGTAACATACTCATTTTAACATCAAATTAAATAAAACATACCAATTATAAATGTTCATTTATCATTTAAAATATCAACATACTGTGAACCAAAAACTCCAGCATACATGCTTAAATCATCATTATAATCAACCCAATCAAAGCCATAAAATCATTAGATGCTCACTTACCAACACCTAATAAAATTTTCATCGCTAGGACATATATCAAAAATCTTGCAAAATCAACCAACCAAAACTTAATTAACTATTTGTATTCAGAAATTAATCATCTAATTAAGCATAAATGAAGGTCAATTTACCAAATTGCCCTTTATTGACACTCACGATAGAATCAATTCAACCGCAACCAAGTGATCAACAAAGCAAATCTAAGCTTCAATTTCGATTAGCTCGATCCTCCTCAAGATTCAAAGCTTTAACAGAGATAAAGTAGAGATTACCACCTTTCAAAAGAAATATTAAACGTGAATTTTCATCAACCAAACTACACGAATTTCTCTCACAAAGTTACAATATCGGATTTGTAACATCTAGTCGAAAACATGATTCCTCACAAAATTGATCACTCCAGCCCTCCTAAACACTTTCAAACATCAATATTAAACCAAATAAACATATATTAACATCAATTTCACCTTTAAATCAATTTCACAAAAATTCGGAAAATCGATTCAAGAAGATGATGAAATTCGAATTTCTTTAAATTGCCTTACAAAACATGTTTAATCTTGAGAAATAAGGTCAAATACCTTTTAATAGATCCATTTTGAGTTGGAACATCCATTAATTTTTAGATTTCCTCTCAAAATTCAAGATCCACCATTAGAACACCTTAAGCTCTTGAAAAAGATGACATAGATAAAAAATCATGTATTTATCACTCAAATCATATAAATATGTTTCTAACCATCATAAAAATAAGTTTAGAAATAGTAATTACCTTCAATTTGTTCTAATTCCTTTGATTTAAAATCTTAATTCAAGAATCTTGAGAAATTTCAAAATATTTTTTTGTTAATTTTGTGAATAATTTCGAGTGAAAAGAAAGAGTATTTTGAAAAGGAAATTTGTTGGATCTATTCTCTAATGATAGATATTTAAAACCATGCAAAGAAAACAAATTTTAAAGCTATCTAATCTTATGTAAATGGTGTGAAAAGTAGGCTAGTTACATTGTTTTTAAAGCTGAAACAACCCAACCAGAAAATTTAAAAATTGGGAAATTTCCCAATAGACACTCCTACATTCCCTTTACTTTACCATTTGATCCTTTTCCTCAAAAATTCTGAATTTAGAGGTTTGTTTGCAAAATAAATAATCCAAAATTTCCCTTATTTTACAATCAAATCCAATTTAACTAATATTTAAATTTAACTCAAATTAACCCTCAATAAAAATTATTTTAAAATTCTTTTCGACCCAAATTAATTATTTTCACTAATAATTATTTAATTAATTTAAAATTAATTTTTCAAAAATAATTTTATTTTTTCAGATTATTGTTTAATCAATTTTAGATAAAATTGACCTCCTAAATTAAAGTAAAAATTACTATTAACTTGATAAATTCCTAAATTTACGCTCAGAACTACTAGACCCGGTTTAGAGATATTAAAACTCTCCCCCTCTAAAAAAAGTTCGTCCTCGAAATTTTACTTGAATCGAACAGGCACGAATACTGACATTTCATCACATCTTCCGATTCCCAGGTGCCTTCCTCAGTTTTATGGTTGCGCCACAAAACTTTCACCAACGGAACCATCTTATTGTGTAGCACCTTGACCTCACGATCTAGGATTGTAACCGGTCCTCCTCGTATGAAAGAACAGACCTAACCTCGATCTCCTCAACCGGCATAACGTGAGAAGGATCATATTAGTACTTCTGTAACATGTAGACGTGGAAGATGTCATGAATACAATCCAGCTCAGGCGACAGCAACAGAAGATAAGCAACTGGTCCAATCCTCTCAGCAACCTCATAAGGGCCAATGAATCTCGAACTGAGATTACCTTTTCGCTCAAACCTCAGAACTTTCTTCCACGGTGAAACCTTTAAGAAGACCTTATTCCCGACTTGATACTTATATATCTCGATGTTTGAGGTCAGCATAAGACTTCTACCAATTAGAAGCTGCTTTTAACCGATCGCAAACAAGTCTCGCCTTATCCTCAACATCTTGAACCAACTCCGAAACCAAGCTCCTCTTCTCTTCCATAACGGACCAACACAGAGGAGTCTTACACCTCCGACCATACAAAGCCTCAAATGGTGCCATCTGAATACTCTTCTAGAAGCTATTATTATAAGCAAACTCGGCTAATGGCAATTGATGATCGCAGTTGCCTCAAAAGTAGATAACACAACTACGAAGCATGTCCTCAAGAACCTGAATCACCCTCTCGAATTATCCATCGGACTGTGGATGATAAACTGAACTAACATGAAGCTTTGAACCCAAAGCTTCGTCGAGCGCCTTCCAAAATCTCAAAGTAAATCATGAATTTTGGTCTATTATGATCAAAATAGGAACTCCATGAAGATGATCAATCTCTCAGATATAGAGATCAGCTAATTGATGCAAACTAAATGTCGTACAGACCAGAAGAAAATGACCAGACTTCGAAAATCTATCCATAATCACCGAGATATAATCCTTACGAGTCGGAGTCAAAGGCAAACCTTGAAACAAAGTCCATCGTAATCCGCTCCTATTTCCACTCAGGAATCTAATTAGGATGAAGTAAACCAGACATACACTGATGCTCGATTTTCACTCTCTAACAAACCAGACATCTCACAACAAAGCCAACAACATCAGACTTTGACCTAGACCACCAATACAGAACCCAAAGATCCTATTACATCTTGTTCCCATCGGGATGCATAGAATAAGGACTGCTATGTGCCTCGATAAGAATCAAGTGCCTCAGATCCTTGTCCTCCAGAATGCACAAAAGACCTCGAAAACACAAAACACCATCAGAGTTGAGATCAAAATCTCCTTGAACTCCCTACTCAACCTGACGAATCCGACGGGCCAAATCTCATCAAAAGGTTGAGTCTCACGAATCTGTTGCGAAAGAACCAACCTCACTTGAAGTTCAGCCAATAAGCCACTATCCTCCAAAATAGATAGCCTCACAAACATAGCCCTCAAATCGACCAAAGACTTGTGACTCAAAGCATTTGCGACGACATTCACTTTACTCGGATGGTACTCGATTACACAATTATAGCCCTTCAGTAACTCAATCCAACGCCTTTATCTCAAGTTCAACTCCTTTTGGGTTAGGAGATGCTTAAGATTCTTGTGATTGGTGTAAATCACATACCTCTCACCGAACAGATAGTGACTCCAAATCATGAGCGCGAAGACCACGACAGCCAACTCCAAATCATGAGTAGTATAGTTACACTCATCCAGCCTCAACTGCCTCGACGCATAAGCAACTACCCTACCCTCCTACATCAAAACACAACCCAAACCTGTATAAGAAGCATCACTGTAGATGACACACTTCTTATCGGATTTTTGTTGTGTCAATAGAGGAGCTTCGATTAAAACTAACTTTAGCTTCTCAAAACACTTCTACCTCTAATCAATCCACTCAAAGACAGTATTCTTCTGAAGTAGCTTCATAAAAGGAGAAGCAATGCTTGAAAACCACTTAACAAAGCCACTGTAATAACCAACTAACCCTAGAAAACTCTTGACCTTAGAAACAGACCTCGGTAACTTCCAATCCAAAATCGCTTCAAATTTCTTTGGATCAACCTAAATATCCTCAACTAAAATGACATGACCCAAAAACACCACCTCCCGAAGCCAAAACTCGCACTTACTCAACTTCGCATACAATTGTTTCTCCCATAAAACTTGTAAAACTACCCTCAAGTGCTCATCGTGCTCATCCTTAGATTGGAAATACACCAATATATCGTCTAGGAAGACCACCACGAACTGATCCAGGTAGGAGTGGAAAACTCAGTTCATCATATCTATAAACGCGGAAAGTACAGCCGTCAATCCGAATGGCATGACAAGAAACTCGTAGTGACCATACCGAGTCTTGAAAGCAATCTTCGTCACATCTAAATCCTAAACCTTCAACTGGTAGTACCCAAACCGGAGATCAATTTTTGAGAAAACCAAAGTTCCCCAAAATTGATAAAAAAGATCATCAATCCTCGGTAATGGATACTTATTCTTGATGGTTAACTTATTTAGCTGGCGATAGTCGATGCATAGCCTCAAAGTCCCATCCTTCTTCATAACTAACAACGCCGGTGCTCCCCACAGAGACACACTCAGACGAATAAACCCATGATCCAAATACTCTTGCAACTGCAGCTTCAACTATTTCAGTACCTTCGGTGCCATGTGGTAGGGCGTAACATACACCGGAGCAGTACTGGGATAGAGCTCAATACCGAACTCAACTTCTCTATCCGATGGTAAACCTGGAAACTCCTAAGAAAACATATCCAAAAAATCACAAATAGCCCGATTCTCATCCAACCTCATCTCCCTACTATCGGCATTCAAGACATAGGCTAGATAAGCTTCACAACCTTTCTAGACCAACTTCTCAGCTTGAAGTGAAGATATCACATTCGACAACAAGTTAAACTTCTCTCCCAAAATAACTGCTCCGGAACTACCAGCACCACACAGGGTCACCGATTTTACCTCACAATCCACCTTCGCCCGATGCTTGGACAACCAATCCATTCCAAGAATGACATCAAAACCTTAAAATAATAACAAAGGAAATCAATCAAAAACACTTGTCCCTGAACTATCAGAGGACAGCGATGATATAACCGATCCACCACTACACTATCACCTAGAGGGCTCTTAACCAAAACATTCGACCTAGAAGTCTCTACAGCAATCCCTAACTCACTAGCTACATCTCTCAAAATAAATGATCTTGTCGGCCCATAATAAACTAAAGCTAGAAGTGGAAAAGACTATAGCATGAAAGTACCTATGATAACATCAGTGGCCTCTCTATTCCAAGGCTCCTTCACTGCATAAACTCTGGTAGGACCACCATCACCACCTCAAACAGCACCACGCTGACCAACACCTCTACCATGGCCTCTACCTCGAGCTGGAGCACGTGCAACAGGCTTATCGCAAACAACAAGCGCTCTCCTCGGGCAATCGCTAACTCGATGCTCTATCGAACCACAAGTCAGACAAGCACCCATCAACCTCCAATACTTTCTCGAATATCAAAGATTATAATGCTCACACAAAGTCCACACAACATGACCTTGATCAGTAGGACTAGCCTCAACTCTCGTGACCTGTCTATCCTGACCACAACCACTAGAAACACTTCATCCAGATCTACCAAAACAACCTCTCTTACCCTTACGACCAGAACTACTAGCAGCATCAGTTGTCCTCTTAATAGCTTCAAACAAAATGGCTTTATGCTCCTCCCCCAAAGTCTTCTCAAGCGCACGAGCCTTCTCAACTAACTCATCGAAGACCTCGAAAATTTGAGCAACCAAATAGAGTTTAATCTCACAGTTTAGTCTGAACCTGAACCTTTTACAACAGCTCACATCATGAGCTACCAACTCGGGAGCGTATTAGCTCAACTGAATAAGTTCATCCTCGTACTCGTCTACTAATAGAGTACCCTCAATAAGATCCACAAACTCCAGTCTCTTAGTCTCGAGATATTGCTTGCCCATGAACTTCCTCTAGAACAACGAGTCGAAGCAGTGTTGGCACTAGCAATACGTTGTAGTGCCCCGACCATATCTGACATGAAGAGCTTGACGCGATCCATTTAAGCATCATCCCGTGGTGGCTCATCGTCCTCCATACTACCCCGATCATGATGCAGAGGCATAACGACTATCGTATACTAAATATAAGAGTAAAGAAAATGTACCGGGAGTGAGTAACAACAAGAGATCTAAGATTAACTAAGTATAGTTCCTATAGGGCATTATGTTCCCAAATCCTATCCTAGTAACAATTTATATCACAAAAAACATGCATAGGTAAAACACGCAGTTCAAATAAAATAAGCAAGCAAACATCATAAATCCAAAATCACAATTAATTTAATATTCGACAACCCTAGGCTAACCTAAGGTTTTAAACCTAACTCTGATACCACCAAATGTGACACTCCAAACCCGATCGGGACGTTACATTAAATGTAACACCCAAGTGACTCTCCGGCTAACGACTTCCCAAGACACAGCTCGACCTTATAACACTTTAATCTTATCAAATTATTAATTATTTATTAATGCGGAAGCAATTTGTAAACTATTTTTAATCTTTTTATATGTAATTTAATCTAAGGGCATTTTCATCATTTTACCACCTACGGTTAAATTAACCTGATTTTAGATCTAATATTTACTGACCTTCTTTTAGTTAATTTATGTAAGCCGTAAAAATTTCAGCTTAATCCGAGTTTATTTACTATGTCTAATTCAAGTTTTAAACATTAAGGACTAAATCTTAACATTTTCAAACTATTAGTACTATACCCAAATATTAAATTTAGTGCGTTTCTAACAAATTTTATCAATCACGAGTCTAATCCTAAATTTTTACCAAGTTTCCTTATTATTTAAGGTCGTAATTAGACTTATCAAGTTTTAGAGCTAATTTTTAAATTCAACGGATTAGAATACCAATTTAAAAAGACCAAAATTCAAACCCCAAAAACCCACACGGCCATGTGGAAAGGCACATGCCCGTCTGAAAACCACTACACCTATTTTTGCAAAAAATTCATTTTAAACCCGATTTTACGTATTTTAATGGTCAATTAAACCCTATTTAGCGATGTATGTGTGAAAGAATTTCAACACTGTCCGAGCATCATCTTTAGGGATAGTAACTAGTTCGACCCATTTGGAGACATAATCGACAGCGACCAGAATATAAACATTTCCAAAAGAATTGGGAAACGATCCCATGAAATCCATGCCCTATCCATCGAAAAGCTCAATTTCCATAATAGGCTGTTGCAGCATCTCGTTACGTCGAGATATCGATCCAGTGCGCTGACACTTATCCATTATTGAACAAAGTTGTGGGAATTTCGAAACAATGATGGCCAACAAAATCCTAACTGAATGATCTTTGCAGCAGTCCTAACACCACAAAAATGACCTTCATATGGAGCATCATGGTAATGCTTCAGGATAGGAAGCATTTCTTCTTCAAGGACATAGCGACGAATAATATTATTATTGTTGCATACCTTGAACAGGTATGGCTCATTCCAGTAATACTTTGTAGCATCTCAAAGAAAATTTTGTGACCAGTTGCACTCAGTGGTAGTCTTCCACAGAATAAATAATTGACAACATCCGCGTACCATGAGGATGCGTTGACAAAAAAGAGCTTCTTGTCTTGAAATGCGTCGATAATTTGTGAGGTATTACCATCTTCACTCCCGAATTCCAGATGAGATAAATGATCTGCTACCTAATTTTCTGATCCTTTTCAATCCTTGATTTCAATATCAAATTCTTGTAACAGTAGGATCCATCGAATCAGTCTTGGTTTGGCATCTTTTTTAGCAAAGAGGTATCTTAATGCAGAGTGATCAGTATATATTGTAACTTTTGTGTCGACAAGATACGAACGAAACTTGTCTCATGAAAAAACTACTGCCAACAACTCTTTCTCTATGGTTGTATAATTGACCTGCGCTTCAGTAAGAGTTTTGCTAGCATAATATATTGTATGAAATACCTTATCTTTGCGTTGACCAAGCACTACACCTACTACATAGTCGCTCGCATCACACATAACTTCAAACGATTATGACCAGTCCGGTGCGACGATAATAAGTGTCTGCACTAATTGCTGCTAAATTTTCAAAAATGCTTCCATACAAGAAGCGTCAAACATAAACTTTTTATTTTGGTCCAACAATGAGAAGAGAGGTTTTGCAATTTTTGAGAAATATCAGATGAATCGTTGATAAAAACCTGCATGATAGAGAAAACTCCTTATTCTTTTAACATTATTAGTGGGGGTAACTTCTCAATGATCTCCACCTTTGTCTTCTCCACTTCGATGCCCTAACAAGAGATATGATGTCCAAGGACAATACCTTCAGTTGCCATGAAGTGACATTTCTCCCAGTTTAGTATCAGATTAGTGTCCTCTCATCACTTTAAAACTCTAGCTAAATTGTTAGTGCATTTATAAAAAGTGTGACCATAAATAGAAAAATCATCCATGAATACCTCCAACGAGTCTTCAATCATATCTGAAAAATCGCCATCATGCACCTTTGAAAAGTGGTTGGTGCGTTGCATAGACCAAATGACATTTGGTGAAAAGCAAAAGTACCAAATGGACAGGTGAAAGTTGTTTTAGATTGGTCTTCCAGTGTAATTACAATCTAGTTGTAGCTAGAATAACCATCAAGGAAGCAGTAATAGGCTTTACTAGCAAGCTTGTCCAACATCTGATTAATGAAGAGAAGTGGGAAGTGATCTTTTTTTGTGGCAGCATTCAAATAGTGATAGTCCATGCAAACTCACCAACCTATAACAATGCGAGTAGGAATTATTTCATTCTTGTCATTACTTACCACCGTAATACCGCTCTTCTTTAGAACGCATTGGACTGGGCTCACCCATGTACTATCAGAAATTGGTTAAATAATACCTGCATCCAACCATTTGATTATCTTCTTTTTAATAACTTTCTTCAGTTTTTCATTTAACCTCCTTTGCTGCTTAACGGACTACTTTCCCTCACCCTCTAACCTAATTTTGTGCATGTAGAAAGAGGGACTAATGCCTTTGATATCTGCAATGCTTCAAGCGATGGCACACTTATGTTGCTTCAGTATTCGGATCAATTTCTCCTCTTGACTTGCGTTGAGATTTGCGGAGACAATTACTGGCAAGGTATCTTTGTCACCAAGGAAAATATACTTTAAATGTGTTGGCAATGGTTTCAAATCCAAGGTCGAAGCTTCTTCAACAGACGACTTAAATATAGGGACCTTTCTATTGGTCAGATCTAAGGATTCCATCTACCAACCATGTCTAAGCTCAACAATATTTGCTTCATCCTCGTGGTCGCAATTAGTTAGGAAATTATCTTCAGTTGTCACCATAAATTCTTCTAAAGCTGTTGTACTACGCTCATGAAATTCTTCCGTAATTAATTCGTCCAGTACATCAATATGGTGACATTCCTCTTTAATCTTGCAGGGAATTACTTTAAAATCACTAAAGGTAACGTGTTCATCATTGTGTTACATAATTAACTCGCCTTTGAATACGTCTATAAGATTATGGTGACATTCCTCTTTACTCTTGCAGGGAATTGCTTTAAAAATAGTAAAGGTAACGTGTTCATCATTGTGTTGCATAATTAACTTGCCTTTGAATACGTCTATAAGAGTACGACCCGTAACAAGAAAAGGGCATCCCAAGATTATGGGCACCTCCTTATCAGCTTCGCAATCAAGAATAATGACATCTGTTGGGAACATAAACTTATCTACTTGGATGAGAACATCTTTGATTTGCCCTTCAGGTTGCGCTAAAGATCTATCCGCCAGCTACAATGTCACTGCAGTGGGCTTCATGTGACCAATTCCCAATTTTCGGAATGTTGATAGTGGCATAAGGTTGATTCTTGATCCTAAATCACAGAGAGCTTTTCCTATGTAATGATTTCCAATGGAGCATGAAATTGTAAAACTGCCAGGATCTTTCATCTTGGGTGGTAATTTATTTGTCAACACAACACTGCAGCCTTCTGTGAGCGCAATTGTCTCGATGTCGGTTAACTTATTTTTCTTGGATAATAGCTCCTTCATAAATTTCCCATAGCTAGGAATCTGTACAAGAGCATCAACAAGAGGTATATTAACATGTAATTATTTCAGGGTGACCAAAAACTTCTGATATTCTCTATCTTTTTCTTTTTCTTTAAATATTTGTGGAAACGAAAAATGTATTGAAATATTAGGTTGTCGTGACATAACTAGCTGCATCGACAATTTTGTAGGTCAAATGGTTGTCATGGGAGTAAGAATTGGTGGCTCCTCTTCATTTAGCTCTACTGCTTCTTCTTCAGGTACAACTTTTCCTCGTTGCTCTACTTCATTTGCGTCGACATGTGCTGTATTGGAATTGCTACTTTGCTCAATAGCTTACTTTCCACTCCGATGAGTAATAGCTTTGCAGTGCTTCTTCCCTTTTTGAATTGGATTTCCAGTATCACTGGGTAAGGCACCTGGTGGTCTCGTGATCATATTAGAAGCTAGTTGTCCTACTTGTGCTTCAAACGCTCAGATGGAAGAAGAATTTCCTTGCACAATAACTTCAGTTCTTGTGATGTGTTATGCATCAAAGCTTTAAAGGCAGCTAATAGATCAGCTCGTGATTAAGAGTACTGTTGTTGCTGTTGTTGATATTGTCCTTGCATATTCAAATTTGACATTATAGTCTACTGTGGCTGCATACAAGCATGTGGTTGTATCTAATCATGATGTGCATGCATTTGAGAACTGTGGTTGTAGTTTTACTGCTGCTAATTATAACTCCCCTGTCGAAAATTTCCTTGGCTTGGGGAATTTCCATATCGAAATGTGGACACATTTTGATTCCCCTAAGGTTTTTGATACCAGGTTGAACTATTGTAGGAGTTATCACACGAATTTCCTTTGATGTTATTGACATAAAATGCATTTTTTACATGTTGTGGGCAATCCTTGTAGCTATTATTATCACCGCAAATTTCACAAAAAAATGTCGGGACATCCATTTGCTCGGTAACTTGAATGGGAGCAACTTCACTCGTCCCCTTCATGTTTTTAATCATGTTAGCCAACGAAGATACCTGTGCACTCAAAGCTGATATGGCGTCTAATTCAATAACTCCAGGATTCGTTTTTACTTGAGCAGCTTGAGAAATTGGGTATTGATAGTCATTCTGAGCGATTCTCTCCAAAATTCTCACAGCTTCATCATAGGTGCAGTCCAACAAAGGACCATTTGCAGTTGCATGGACAAGATTTCTTGTTTGTGCATTTAATCCATTGTAGAAAATTTCTATTTGCGTTTCTTGTTGGATTCCATGCATGGGACAACATCAAAGAAAAGTCTTGTAATGCTCCCATGTGGTATACAGATTCTCATCATTGGGCTGGTGATAAGCAGTAATATCATTCCTCAATCGAGCATTCATCGTGGGTGGATTAAACCACAAAACAAATTGAGTCACAAGTGCATTCCATGATGTAATCAATTCAACAGGTAATCCAAGGAACTAAGTACGAGCCCTTCCTTGCAATGAATAAGGAAACAGTTGCATCTTCAAAGTGTCATCAGGAACACCATGCTTATTAAAAGAAGCATAGATTAGTAGAGAAGATTTAAGATGCTCTCTCGCATCTTCATGAGGCAAACCAGCATATTGCCCATTCGAATTTAACATTTGAAACATAATTGATTTTTTTCCAGATTGGATAGCTGGTCTAACAACCCCTGGCTGCAAATCATCTAGCACAGGAACAATAAAGTCTCTAATCATTTTGTTTTGCATTTGTTCTTCTTGTGGCAGTGGTGGGTTGTTTAAATTTTGTGGCTGTATTGAAGGGACAGGATTTTGTGGCGGCAACTGTGGTATGACATCATTTCCATGCAAAACCATATTCCTTTGTTCTTGTCTTCTCCTTCGAATGGTTCTCTCGATTTCCGGATCTAAGGCAACAATATTTTCAGGATTTCTCCTAGTGATCATAAAACACCTAAAAGAAAATTGAAAAACAGTCAACAAAAATTGAAACAAATCAGTAACAAATAAAAGTTAAGAAATAAAGGATAATTGAAACTACAAAAATAAACATCAAACAAATGCCATCCCCAGCAACGGCGCCAAAACTTAATCGCGCTATGAACGTCATAGTAATTGTGCAAGAAAACACTTGTTGATGCAAGTATAGTTGATAGACTTAAAACTATCAAATATCGATCCCATAGAGATGGTTGTTTATGCTTATAATTGTTGATTCAATTAAAGTTAAAATAAGAGAAACTATATGAATAATGTCAGCGCAATTAAAATAAAGAGTGCAGAAATGAATGAATTAAACTGTCAGAACAAATATTGCAAGACTGTAATAAAATATGTCAAAGCAAATTAATAGGAAATGTAGTGAAAGTTTGAAGATAATTTGTCGATGCAATTTGAGAAAATTAAAGAAGTAAAAACAATGATAATGGAATGAGGGATCCCTGACTTGATAAGTTGGCAAACCACTAAATGTGACCACAAGGTAAATAATAGATATATTGTCACCGCAATTAAGCTTAATGAGATGTTACCAACTTTAACTTTCTTGTTTATCAAAGACCCAAATATTCACATTAACCACACCTTCCAGTGCTGGCAATGCTTTGCATTCAAGAACAAGTGGCCAGAATACCTTCGTTCCACAAGCAACTTCCGTTGTCTTGCTTGTTAATTTAATATGTCACTACACTTTCCAGTGTCAGTAAGTGCAATAGCACTTCCGTGATCAAGCAATTAAATCCAAAGATAAACAAATAAGAGAAAATTGAGCAGAAATCAAATTAGAACTAAAATTAAAAGGTACTTCCATACACATTTAACTTCATCAGAATTTATTAGTGTTTGAGAGGAAATAAAGAACAAGTTGAAGCATTCTATTCCTAGCCTACTAGAACTCTTCCCTAATGCTTCTCTTGTGTTGCACTTAGGAACACTCCTCTTCAGGAGCAGGAATTTGCCTTCTTGTCACAGTCAGTTCACCCTCTAAGAAACTAAGCTGCCATGGAGGCAAGCTTAAAGAAAAGATGAAAAACCGAATTGATTTTTTTCACGAGCTTCAAGATTCCTCTTTTCTTCTTCTATTCTTCAATATTTATCTTTAATGCCAAATACAAGTGTCCTTCTTCTTTAGTTCTAACTTCCTTACAGCTGTCCAAGTTAGTTAATCCAGTTGTACATTCACGCAGATCTGGTGCATTTAGCAAGCAGTTAAAGGTTGTTGCGACATCTCTAGACTCAAATTTAGATTTTAGTTTGCTGCGACAACCTTGATATTCTTAAGCACTGATACTTCTGGATATGTTCATACGGCGACAGGTTTGGGTAAAATTTTAGATTCTAAATTGCGATGACAACCTTAGACACCTTCCTACGTTGATCTTTTGGAACAAATTCCTGCATTGACATCTTTAGACACAAAACTGAACACTAAATGTGGTGACATTAGTAGCAAAAGTCGGACAAAATTAACCACACATCACTGACTTAGAAAATGCAATTATTGAATATAAAATGCTAAAAATGCATGCTAAACATGATATAATGGGAACGAATTATACTTTAAATAAGGAGAAATTAATGGTATTTTCTAATGCCATCAACCTCTTTTTAATTTCTTTTGATTTTATTATGAGTTTTTCTTCATCTTGTGGTTACATTGGCTTTAAGATGTTTTTATTCGTTAGAATGAACTAATTTTCTAAATACCTAGGGGAGATGAACCATATGATGAATTCTATTATTTGATTTTTATTTTTACGTAAAAAATACTTAGATTTTGTTCTCAATTGTGTAGGCTTAATTCTTGATTTAGTATTTCCAGGATATTAATTCTTGTTTGATGTGCTTAAATTAGAAGAGGAATAGACCCTGTATAAGAGTAGATCTAGTATAATTTAGTGGAGTTGCATGCAATCCTAGAAATAGGACGACATAAATCTACCAAATTAGAGTAAATCTAATAGGGGAATCTATAGATCGAATTAATCGACAATAGGGGTTTTAATTAGAAAGAAATTTCAATTTATCAACCTAGAGTCAGTTGCTTTTATGCTTGAATAGAGGTATTAGCATAATTTAAGGATTTTTACGGGTCAAAATCCTTAGGACCTAAAGAAAGGAGAATGGCTGGTAAAGGATCCAATAGAGAATGAAATTAGGGTTTTTTTGGATGAAAGAAACCACCTTAGGACCTAAAGAAAACATCAAAACCAGATTTGGGAAATAAAAACACAAACAAATTCGTTAAAAGTGATTTGAAAGATGGAAACAAACTGTTTAGGCAAGAACGATTGAAACAGTAAGAAAAGATTAAACCTCCAAATTTTTTATGCGTTTCTTGATGGATCAAGGTAGGAGAATGCCCCTCTTGACGCAATTTCAACCTAGAACTAAAATCAACTAAATTAATAACCCAAAACTGTAAGAAATAAACTAGATCAACCAAGAACGATAGAATAAAGACAGAAAAGAGAAGATAACGTCCTAAGAAGCCTTGGAAATGATAAGAATCCACAACTCCCTTCAATGACTCTTTCCCCTCCAAGAAAGAGATCTTGGCAAGTAAAAGCTTGAATATGATTCCCACAACCTAAAAGATTGTTAAAACAACTTCTAAAAGAAACTCAAGAGCAATCCTTGAAGAAAAACTCAAAAAGAATTATTATTGAATCAAAGAATAAAAATCAAGTGTCTTTTGTTTACAATGCCAAGGCTTATATATAAGCCAGCTAAATAAATCTAAATAAAACTCTTAATTAACTAGAACTCTAATTAATCTTAACAAGAACTAGTTTTAAACTAAGCTTTCTTGTTGACATAAAACTCCTAAATTACTTAAACTACTTAATAATTATTAAAAATTCGGAATAAAATAATAGGAGCTGTTAAATACAATATTGGGTTCATATATAATAACAATTAAGCCTAAAACTCAAACCCAATATGATTTAAACTCGAATTAAAAGCCAAAACTCAAAACTCCCGTCATAATCACGTTCAGAAATTCTGCCCATGCAATCTTTATTAAAACGATCATAACTTGAGCTCCCGAACTCAAAATCGAGTGATTCAAAGTGCATTTTGAAGCTAAGAGATTGATCATTGAAATCCATGAGACATCTCAAACCAGAAATGTCTGGATCCCATCCAAAAAGTCATCGCAAGTCTGATGATTTTCTAAACTTGAAAATTTGTAGCTTCGGTTTCTTGGACCAAGATTTCCAAGATTTGAAATCTTAATTTTCTTGATTCTTGAAATTGTTCGGAATGACAAGACTGGACCAAGATTTGGTTTCTTGATTTTCTTGAAAACAAGAAAGTGAATCTTGATTTTCTTTTTCGACCGTGTGCGCATCTAGGGCCTTGGTAACGAAGTCTTGGATGGTCGCATTCAATCTTGCTTGAATTTGCTTGGCCTTCAACCTCATTATTGGGCCTCGAGGAAATTTAAGCCCATCACGTTCATAAGATTGATTTTGGGCCTTACGACTCGTATCAGAAACAATTCTCACGTAAATAAGTTTTTAATTCAAGGACCAAAAGTTGTTTACAAATTGACAAACTATTTAGACCAAAAGATGCAATTTCTCGAGCATGGAATGCACGGAAAATTGCTCAAAGGAATGGATCGTCTCGAATGCTTTAAGGAACCGAGGTTTTGAAAGAACTCGTAAAACTTTGACAAGTTCTTAAGTTAATCCAAAAGCCAATAAGGAAACAATTATCACGTAAATAAGTTTTTAATTCAAAGACCAAAAGTTGTTTACAAAATGACAAACTATTTTGACCAAATGATGCGATTTCCCGAGCATGGAATGTTCGAAAATTTTCTTGAATGATTGGGTCGTCTTGAATGCTTTAAGGAACAGAAGTTATAAAAGAACTCGTAAAATTTTGACAAGTTCGAAAGTTCGGCCAAGAACGAAGAGAGAAACAATTCTCACGTAAATAAGTTTTTAATTTATGAACAAAAAGTTGTTTAAAAAATGACAAACTATTTAGACCAAATGAAATGATTTCCCAAGCATGGAATGTTCGGGAAATTTCTCAAAGGAATGGATCGTCTTGAATAATTTTAGGATTCGGAGTTATAAAAGAACTCGTAAAATTTTGACAAGTTCGGAAGTTCGGCCAAGAACCAAGAGAGAAACAATTCTCACGTAAATATATTTTTAATTCAAAGACCAAAAACTATTTACAAATGACAAACTATTTAGACCAAATGATGTGATTTCCCGACCATGGAATGTTTGGTGATGCAGTCGAAACTAACTAAAAATATGACTAAGGCAAGTGGACCTATCAATTAATTGTATAGTTACGGTCAGGACATATATCGTTCCCACGAGGACTAAAAGTACTACTAGTAGCTGTCTTCCTATTATTTAACCGATCGAAAGTGATTGTTTAAAACTAAATTAATAAACTAAAAGTGCGACAAAGAATAAATCAAGAGATAACAAATGTTTTAATACCAAGAAGCGAGACAATACCCAGGAAAGAATCCACCTAGATTTCATTTTCCATTATCATTCTGAATTAAGCAATTTATTCACTAAGTATTTTGATCTGTAGAAATCCCTAAATTATGCTAATACCTCTATTCAAGCATAAAAGCAACTAATTCTAGGTTGATTAATTGAAATTTCTTTCTAATCAAAACCCCTATTATCGCATTAATTCGATCTATGGATTCCCCTATTAGATTTTATTCTAATCCAGTAGATTTATGTCGTCCTATTTCTAGGATTGCATGCAACTCCACTCAATTATACTAGATCTACTCTTAAACAGGGTCTATTCCTCCTCTGATTTAAGCACATCAAACAAGAATTAATATCCCAGAAACGCTAAATTAAGAATTAAGCCCACACAATTGAGAACAAAGTCTAAGTATTTATTGTGTAAAAACAGAAATCAAATAACAGAATTCATCATATGGTTCATCTCCCCTAGGTATTTAGAAATTTAGTTCATGCTAACGAATAAAAACATCTCAAAGATAATATAACCACAAGATGAAGAAAAAATCATAATAAAATCAAAAGAAATTAATAAGAGGTCTTTAATCTTCATGGAGATCTGCTTCAAAGATGATTTTAATGGTGTTTCTTCAGTTGTTTTCTTGAATAATCTCTAATGGCTAGGGTTTGGGGAATGGAAGATTTTACAGAAAATTGGAAGTGCCTCCTTCATATCACTCCATCCATATTTATAATATATGGAAATCTCTAGTTGGATCCAAATTAAATTCTAAAAAGATAATTAGAATTAAATCTAAACAATAATTCCCTAATTGGATCCAAATTAAACTCTAAATTATAAAGCCTAAAAGATAAATTAAAATTAAATATAAACAATATAATAATAATAATAATAACAATAATCCTAATATTAATCCAAAAAATAGAGTTTAAATTTAAATAAAATCTTATGTCCAATAAATCTCTTCCTCACTCTTTCACATTCACGCTTTTTGCCCCAAATTTTCCTTTTTGTCTTCGATTTAGTCCATGGCCATTGACCAGCCCGTGTGGCTCCTAAAATATGCTCTTTTGTCTGGTTTTCGCTTGTTTTTCTCTCCTTTCACTCCCAAATGCTTTCCTAAGTATAGAAACATGAATTTAAAAGATTATGAACTTACAATTCATTATTTTAAATCAACTAATCATCCAAAAACACATTAAGAATGAGGCTAAAACATGTTACTTTTGGCACTTATCAAATATCCATACACTTAAGCATTTGCTTGTCCTCAAGCAAAATTCTCAACCCACATTCAAGTTACTTTCTTATTTCTTCATTTTCATCAACAATGTTTCAGGATAAATTGCAAACAATCATGTCACTCAAAGTACTTAAAGTGTTTAAGGTTTTATTAAATAAGCACTCAATAATCAAACACAAAAGGCAGATTTAGACGTCTTTGAGTCTCCCTTTTGGGAATCACGTTCTCCACCACTAGAATTTTATGTATACACGTTGAGGTACTCAAACCCTTTATGTCAGCAGTTGTCCATTTGATCACGTCTTTATATTCTCTAAAAACTCGTACCAAATTTTCCTCTTTTATTCTTCGAGAGTTTACTCGAGATTACTAGCAAGGTATTACCTTTGCCCAGATAAGCATACTTCAAATGTTTCAGAAGTGGTTTGAGTTTAAACTCTAGGACCTGTAAAATGGATGGTAAAAGCTTAGTTTGTGAAAAGGACAATTCAGAGTTTTTACCTGGATTTCTCTGAAATTGTATGCCTCTATGTGAGCAACCTTTTCGCAAATTGACTCCTCGGCTATCATCTACTCCTCTAGTTCTTTCAAAGTATAAAAATCTAAACTTCTGCAAAGAATAGTTTGTAACTTATCTTCATCAAGATATTCAACTTGAAATTCAGTTAAAAGTTCAATTATATCAACATTAGAAACATTAATAATCGTGTTAGGGCGGTTCATGGCCTCATAAACATTAAATTTCACCACTTCTCCATCGAACCCCATAGTAAGTACTCCACTTCAGACATCAATCTTTATTTGTAGTATGTCGAAAGAATTGGTCAAGTTGTCATTCTCCATGTCGATAATATAGAAATCTGTAGGAAAATTTAACTTGTTTACCTTGACAAGAACATCCTCCAATACTCCTTTGGATATACCATGGACCGATCTACAAGCTGAATAATTACACTTCTTTCTTTCAAAGGACCCGTATTAAGTAGTTTGTAAATAGACAACCATAACATTAATTGATGCACCTAAGTAGCACATGGATTTTTAATTCCTACACTACCTATTTTGCAAGATATGGAAAACATATCTTGGTCCTTACATTTTGGAGGTATCTTTTTCTGTAACTCAATGGAAACATTTTCACCAACACTCACCTTTTCATTACCTAGGAGCTTCTTCTTACTTGTGCATAATTCCTTTAATAATTTTTCATAGTGTGGTATCTACTTAATCACATTAAGAAGGGGAATGTTTATCTCTACCTTTCAAAAAGTGTCAAGAATCTCCTTCTCTTCTAGCTCATTCTTATGTTGGATGAGCCTTCTAGGAAATAAAAGTGGTATTGCAAACAGTTTTTATGGTATCGACTCAGTTGAAGCCTTTGAATCGGGTTCCTTCTCTTCTCGTTCAACGTCGTGGGCATGACTCGTGCCAGTCATGGGTTTCAAAATGGTACCACTTCTCAACGTCATTACATTCACGTTATGTCAAGGATTAAGCTTAGTTTGAGATGGCAGCTTACTTTGGGACTCTAAATGACTAATTGTAACTGCAAGTTTGCTCACTTGCTTATCTATTTCTTGGAAGTGCACTTTAGTCTTCTGTTGAACTTCTCGGTGCTAACAGCTAACCTCTCTACTATGGTTTCAAGAAATGACTTTGGGGGTTGATACTGTTAAGGTGAAGGTGGCCTTGGCTGATATAGTTGATTGAACCGAGGATTCAGACCATAACTTAAGTTTGGATGGTCTTTTCACCCCACATTATATGTGTTCGAGTACAGATCATATCTCCTTTTGGGTGGCCCTGGAAAGTTCCTGACTACATTTGCTTATTTTGTTGTGTCATCGTGTAAAATAGGAAACGAGCCTGTCGGATGATCTGGCATGGCACAAATCCCACACAACCGTGTTGGCTTTGTCTTATCTACAAGCAAATTTTGCACAATATTAGTAAGTTTATCTATTTTGTATTATACAGATATAGAACTTAACCCATGAACCCGTATCGTGGGTTTTGTAGCCGGTCAAAATTGTTGAGAGTTCGCAACCATGGTTGATATCAATTCCCTCACTCTCTGTGCTGTCATATTCACAAGTGCCCCTCCACTAGTAGCATCTATCATCTTCATTTCCATTGGGAGTAGCCCCTTGTAGAAATAATGCAATAGTGACTGTTCAGACAGGCCATGTTATGGGTAACTTGCACATAACTTTTTGTACAACTCCCAGTAATCATAAAGCAGTTCAGTCTCCTTCTACCGGATTCCTACAATGTCTCATCTTAACTTGGCTACTCGTGCTCTGGAAAAAACCTGTCAGGAAATAAGCGAGACGTATCAGCTCATGTGTTAAAAGATCTTGGAGGTAAATAAAATAACCACTCTCTAACAAAGTCAGCTAATAAAAAAGGAAATGCACGAAGTTTAATTTGGTCTTCGGTTACTCTCTGAGGTTTCATGCTCGTGCAATCCATATGAAACTCCTTTAGGTACGTGTAAGGATTCGTATTTTGAATCCCGCAGAAGGTGGGCAATAGATGGATTAAGCTCGATTTCAACTCGAATAACGTTCCTCCCGCTGGGTAAGTTATACACAGCGGCTGTTGTTCATCTGGTGCTGTTGTGAGTTGTCGAATAGTTTAATCTACCATTATATTTGGTTCTTTGAACGAGAAAATATCCTCGATAAAGGACACTTCTTCAAATTTGGGTTGTGGTCGTTTACCATGTTGAATAGCCTCTTTTCTCAACTTTCGGGCTAATTTCTCTATCTCCGGGAGTGGGTCACGAGATAAAGCTCAAAACGACATCGTTTTGTGGCCATTGAGGTTTGCCCAAAACGGCACCGTTTCACAAAGCTATATAAGGTTTTTTTTTGGAAATTCTCATTCCTTCATTTCATTTTTAAAAAAAAGCTTTTCATTCCTTTTTTTCTCTCTAACCCCTCCTCCATCCGGCCACAGGTCTCGGTCTCCATTCGTCGATCATCGACGCTGGTGACCACCGCCTACAACGGTCGAATTCCTGAAAAATAGTTTTTTTATTTTTCTTTTTATAAAATCTAGATCTAGGTTTTAAAACTTCTAATTCCAACCCAAAATTCCCCAAATACACAAAATATTTCGACTTTTAGGATTTTTTTCGAAAAGGGAAAAATGATTTTTTCTCTTTTTATTTTTCAAAGCCCTCACACGACTATTAATTGGTCCGGTGGAGTTCTTAAACGGCCATCACAACGACAGTGGTGTCCGAATGGCAACCAGATAATTCCTCCCTTTTCTCTTTATTATTTCTATATTTTTTGTATTTCAAAAATGAAAATAAAATAAATATATAAGAACAAGACTACCTTTGAAAATTTTGATCTTTTGTATTTTGATTGCTAGTGTTCGTAAAAAATACAAAGGATTTTCGAAAGCTTTATATAGCAGAATTCGAATACAATGTTTTGTTCTCCTGTGCTTGTCTTTTGTTCTTTTCTATTTTTTTCTTCTTCTTTGTAGATACAAACGACGGTGGCAGGTGGTAACAGAGGCGAGGTCTCGACGTGGGGTGTTAGAAGCCTCGGGAACATGCTTTTCCTAACGTGGAATGAGGGACATGGGTAAGGCAGCGGCGATAGGTGACTTAGGCAACTAAAGTTTGCTGATTTTTTGTTGTGTTTTGGGTTTATTGGGCTCTTTGGGTATTGGGCTTGAGTTTGGGTTGGTTTGGGTATTTTAGGTGTAAAATGGGTTGTAAAAAGACATTTAAATTAAAAGGAATTTTAAAACTTTCTCTTTTCCATCGCCAAAGAAATTCAGAGAGAATGAGAACCAAGTGACAGTTTCATCTGGTTATCAGAGCAAGAGCGGGTCGTCACAATCTAAAACTAGATTTCAGAATAGGCCTGCAGATAGTGTAGCCATTGTTCATAATGCACCTAACCCGATTTGTGAATATTGTGGAAGGTTTCATCTAGGTGAGTGTCATTTGAGGAAAGGAGCATGTTTTCGATGTGGAGCAACTGATCATATGGTACGAAATTGCCTAATGCCACACAAAAAGGAAGAGAATCAGAGTGTAAAACCCCTGGTCACACCACAAAGGGTAGACGTCCTGGTCAGAGTAGCATTATGGGCGGAAATCGTAACGATATTAAGAAAAATACACACAGATCTGAAGTCCGAGCACTTGCAGGACCTATGCCATTTAAGCCAGAGAAGAGGCAGCTGCAATCGATGATATGACTGGCAAATTCTATCTTTTGATGTGACTATGTGTGCTGTGAATGATTTAGGGTGGATTTATTCCTATATCAGTATTGCTTAACAATTGATAAAATCTATCTGTCGAGTTGATTGAATTTGAAATACTAGTTACAAATCCTTTGGATTACAGTGTCATAGTTAACCTATTGTGTCGTGGATGTCCCCTAAAGGTTACTGCTGACTGATGTTACTATCATTTCATAAATTTGGTATTTTAATCTGAAAATGGATTGATTGAAGTTAAATGTTACTGAAGTAAATTATAGACTGAAATGAATTGGTTGAAATGTCGGACTAATATACTGATATGGTTGAATCTGGTAAAATAGATAGAATAAATCAGAGTAGTTCAGATTTTTTGTACAGGAAATGATCTTATATACATCATACAGAAGATTTATTCAATAAGTTAAAAGGGACGTAACAATATGCCCGAAAGTTGATAAATATTCAGTTATTCAGTTCTAGTTGAAGATGTGAGAAGCTAAAAATTTCTTTGAAACTTGAGATAACCATTAAGAATTTTGATAACGTTGTTTAAGTTAACTACTATCTCTGTTGATTTATGAATATGATGAATTAGATTGTTCAATCTCATCTAGATATGTAGATATAGTCATAATTATGAATATTGATGATATTTTGAAAGACTTCATGCAAGGTCTGTGATTTCGTAAAATGTGAGAAATGTATGATAGGCTATGTGTGGACAATGATTTATGTAAAAATTATTAATGGTGAGTTGGTTTAGTGAGGTTGATCCTTTTAGTTATGTGAATTTGACAGTTAGTTTTAAGTAGATTTGGCTAAAAAGATTTTCTATTGTTATATGGAAATTTCTGAAGACATCTCTGGAAATCTTTGTTGATTTACTTTGAATCTAGAAAGGAAATTGAAAATTAAATATCGTCTAAATTATTACTGTCTATTGTGGTTCTTAGGTAGGGAAAGCTAAGATAAAGTTTAAATTATTCGAGATTATTATGAGAATGTTATGTTCTAGATTTGGGTGAATTAGTAATGATTATCGTTATGAAGAAATTTTAGAATAAAACAGGTACTGCAAGATAAAATTTCGAGGAAGAAATTTCCCAAGGGGGGAGAGTCGTAATAGCCCAGTTTTTAGTGGTATCAAAAACAGTGATTTTGGGATCACAACTCTGATAAGTCGAGTCAGAAATTTATTTATTTTAATATTTATAACTTCGTTGACATCATAAATATTTACGTTTAGATGGTGAATTGAGTAAAAAGGATTACGTAAAAGTGTACAAGTGGAATTTCATTGATTTAATGCATTACATGATAATTGGAAGATAGGTTATGGTACATAAATGGTAATTAGACCATTACCTAAGTGAGTGGACGAATTTGGGTTGAAAATAAGAGGAAAATACTTGTTAATTAAAGGGTAAAATAGTAAATGAAAAGGAAATGATTTTTTAACCCAAAATCATAACAAAATTAATCATTTTTCTTTATCTTCTTCACTAAACAAACAAAGAAACCCTAGAAACCTTAAAGGAAGTTTCTACCAAGCTTAAAGCTTCAATTGGTGAGTGATTTCTCACCCGTTTTTATTGATTTCTATGTTTTTGAGTTTGTGTTAGCTTAGTCTAGCTAATTTAGGAACTAATTTGTGAATCTTTCAAATGTTATAGATCTTACCATTGTTGAAAATGCTTGTTCTTGAATGTTTTTGATATATTTGAATGCTTAATGTTTGGGTTAGATATTTTTGTAAAGTGATTATTGATGAAATTAAGGTTTAAGGACTAAAATGTTAAATGATGAAATTGAGTGTACTTTATGTGAAATAAATGGATTGTAGAGGCTTGTATGAGATCAAGGTATATTCGACTGATATGGGTTTGAAAGGAAAATGGGTATTTTTCATGTTTTGTGTTGAAAGGACTAGATTGAATAAAAGGAAAGTTTTAGGGTGATTTGAATTTTGTGTTAAATGATTGAATTATGTGACTTAATGTGGAATTTGGATGATTTGTTGATTTAGATTGCGATTACGCCACAGAACGAGGAAAAGGGAAATTAGAAAAATAGTCCTTGGAGTTTTACTCAAACTGCAATTTTGTTCGGTAAGTTCATAGTGGTAGTTTATATGCATTGTATGTTCTTTGTGTGTTCACTATTGTTACAGCAACTCAAGGAAAGTTAAAACATTCGAGATGATGGGAAAGACGAAGGAAGAAATGATATGTCAGGCTTAGGGCCGGTTATCTGATCTGACGCGATGGCTGGGATTTTGCATATGTTATAGTATCCTGACAGCTTGTGTGAACGGTATCACTAGTCGATAGATTCTGAATGAATACTGAGAATGTGGACCTCTACGATGGCTGAGTCTCCGCGTTGTTGCGGATTCTCATTAGCTTGTGTGAGCAGCATCGTGAGTGGGAGATTCTGGACCGTATTGATGGCTGAGTCTCTGTATACGTTGTAGATTCTTATCAGCTTGTGTGAGCAGCATCGTATATTGGTTAACCTTTCTGGGCTCGTATGAGCTAAAATTCTGGAGGACTGGAAGAGAACAAATTCGTTACTGTTCATAAGATTATGAATACATACTTGCTATTATTTTTAATCCGTTTGGTTATTCAGTAAGATAATGATTTATGCGAACTTACTAAGCTTAAATAAGCTTACCTGTATATCCATTGTTGTTTTGTAGTTACATTTTACTGTCTAAAGATCAGATCACCTTGAAGAATCACATTATCTCGGGAGTTCATTCGGTAGTCCTTCATCACTTGGTTATATGGCATGTACTAAGATGATGTTATATTTTGTTTTACTCGTTCGAAATTGTGATGATTTTGATATGTTTTAATGAAATACTGAATGTAGTAATGTTTGCTTGTTCAAGTTGGAATCTAAACTTAGTAGTATAATGTAATGATTTGGAAACTATGAATTTTGTAATGGTTTAATGCATTTTGGACATATGAATGGTATGTATTGATAAACTTGTGTTTGACATAATTCTTAAGATTCTGCATACTTATTTCGGTAGAACTACTACATGTATCGGTAGAAGTACAGGGTAGGAGAGAGGTTGTTCATTGGCTTGAGTTGTATCGATAGTTGCATAGTAGGTATTGATAGTTCTACACTTAGAAGTATCGGTAGTTATGTACTTGTATCAGTAGAAGTTGTAGGGTAAGACTTCTTTGTTCTCTGGAGTTTTTTGTATTGGTAGAAGCATGACATGTTTCGGTAGAAGTCATACTTGTATTGGTAGTACTGCCTCAAGTATCGGTAGAAGTTATACTTGTATCGGTAGTATTGCCTCAAGTATCAGTAGAAGTCTGCACTATTCCTGAACTGTTTATTGACTTGACAACTATCGATACCTGTCAATCAAATACCAGTAGAAGTCTTCAAAAATTTTGGAAATGACCATTTTGCCCGAAATTTGAATTATGGTTATAATTTATTGATGATTTATGACGTGTTAGATGTATTTCTTTAATAATGTAAGATTTAATGACACGATTTTTAAAGATGAACAATGATAGATGAAAAGAGAGACACCAGGATCCTAGTTGGCACGGTTTTCAAGTTTTGAGTGTTACTGAGTGAGGGGTGTTACAATTAATAAATTTGGGACCTAAATAAGTTAATTAATTATTCAAGTTTATCATACTAAAATATCTTATTTTTCTTTGAAAAAGTTTTCAAATATACATGGTTTCAAATTTATGTCCTCTAACATGGAATTAGTTATATTATAACAAGATTTTAATTTGACATGTCTAATTTTTTAATTTAACTTGAACAATATTCCTCTATTCAACTCAACTCGAATCGAAAAAAAATTCAATTCGAGTTACGATGAGAAAACATGATTCGTCAACTCGATTAACTCAAATTTTTTAACTCAATTCGATCAAACACTCACCCCTAACCGTAACTCATATTTGGGAGTATTACAAAGTAAGACCACGTGGAAACCAAAGTAGAAGTGGAGTTAAAAATAGGTAAAATTATTCTATTAATCCCTATATTTTGCAAAAGTTATGAATTTAATCTATGTACTTTTCATATTTAAAATTTCTATTCCTCACCAAACAATAATTGTTAAATTCATCAAGTAAAGTTCTGCTACTCCTAAAATCTGATGTGCATGATCATATGTATAATGCCATTTTAATTTATTATTTTATATATTACTTACTAAAAATTCAATTAATAGATTAACAACTATCATTTTGGTCAAGACTAGAATTTTTAAATTCGAAAAGTATAAGAATTTAAAATAATCCATTTGGAGAAAATAGTCTAAATCTATAACTGTACATATAGTAGAGGACTAGTAATTGAATTTAACAAAATAAATTTAATTGTTACTGTTTGGGCCACGACTAACACTTCAAAATTCGAAAAATACAAGATTAAAAGTGATCAATTCGAAAAGTATATAAACTAAATTTATAACTCTCGTAAAATACAGGGACTAATAGAGGAATTTAACCATAAAAATTCATGAACTTGCTCACGAAGTTACCTTAAACTTTACTATCTGTTTCCCTGCAACCTATATATACATACATAAGACGCCCCCTCCTCACTGGAGTAGAAGTCTTTACCCTTTCTCACATTCGACTTTTTATTCCTTTCTTTTAAGGGGGAAAAGGAAATTATATTGTGGTGATGGCGAAATTGAGGATCGCAGGGACATGGGTAGGGGTGATAGACTTAGAATTGGAGAATTGGACGGTAGCAATGCTGAGGGAAGAGGTTGCCAAACGATCAAATGCCCAACGTCCTGACTCTATCAACCTTATATCTGCTGGTAAAGTTTTGAAAGATGGCGATGGCTCTCAAAACTTAACCCAATTGGGTATCAGAAACAATGCTAAGATTCTTGCCACCCGTGTCTCCGTTGATGAAGGCAAGTCCTTGGAACAAGAATTGATGGCCGAGGAGGAACGCTCTCGCAGACTTGCTCGAGTCAAGTGAGTCTTTTTGGTCAACTCTCTCCTTTTCTCTCGCTCTTTGTTTTATTTTAAATGCTTAATTAATAGTATTCAATATTTCTGTATAAACTGAGTGCTTTTTCTTTTTCTTTTCCTTTTAATGGTTGATTGGGTTCTTGGTTTTATTGAAATTCTGGGTTTAATCGAAGTTACCAAATTTATTCTTATAATGAGGAAATTTATGATTACGTTCATTCTTTTAGGGTTTAGGGTTGTAAATCATATATTATCATGCCAAAAGGAATTGTGTTCTTGGGATGTATTAAGTATTTGCATGCAGGTGATGGAATTCTAGTATTTTTCTATGTCTTAAAATCATTGCGGTACTTTAGTTTGAAGTCTACGGTTGAATTGATAGTGTCAACTGTTAGTAGTTTGCAGTGTTTGAGTCTTTGAGAGATGTTGGTCCTTTATGGTTTACCTTAAGTTGAGATGATATCAAGCGTCTACTGTTGTTTTTCGAAGTGGGTGAATACTTCGAAAAATGCGTCTTCCTCTATGAACATTTTAGATGAACCAAAGACTTCAATCCTACCTTTGAAAAGTTCTAATGGATGAGACAGTTTTACAGTTTTCCTGCATTATGAAATGATCATCTTTTCAGGATTTGATGGGCTGGATAATAGTTCCTTTCTGGTTATTTTGTAAGTACCACTGCATATCGATTTGCAAATTAATCAGTGACTAATCCATAGGTATCTCTATTGGCAGGGCAGCTGCCACTGCACTGTCCAAGAGACATGTAGATGGTTCACTACCAATTGAAGACTTCAATATTGAACTTGAAAACCAGGGAGGGCAAAAAGTACAATTAGGAACTGAGACTGATCAGCGGTATGTCATTTTTCCCTAGGGTGTTAAGACATTTTACCCCAATTTTTAAACTAAAGTAAGATATGAATGGTCTTTAAATAGGGCAGTGATGATGGGTCTGATGCTTCATGAAAATGCAAAGAATCTACTTACAAGACAACTGTATAAAGATGCACTGGAAGTGCTTACCATGGGCGAGGTCAGTCTTTAGCATCCTTCCTCATTTGCTTCAACACTACTAATTTTTTCTTGTTTGAATGTGGATTCTTAGACTGGCAGTTGATAAACTTTCTTGTCTGTTATGTTAATCAGACTTGGGGGATGAGTGTTAGATACAAATTTGCGTTTGACATGGATATAATAAATCTTTCCAAGTTTTTCATATATTTGGAGGGTTGTATCTCTGCATCCATGTCTAGATATGTAACTGGACGTGTGATTTAGGGAAAAGAGTCCAAGAAACATAGCTTGTTAGCAAAGATAATAATTTGGTTGTAGGTGAAATATTTTTCTTTGAGTTTGACAATTAATTAATATAAGTTCTATTTTTCTTTCTTGTAGGAGGCTTTCTCACTTTGTGATCCCAAGGTCCTTGAGGTAAGATATTCCTTCTTAGAATCGAAGAAGGTTCTTTTTCTGGATAACTTAACCCATGCTGTGTTTCATGTTTTTGTTTAGGGATATAACTAAAACTTGATTTAGCCTTTAGTTAGTCCTTATATGATGTTAAACATGCATATGTTATTTGAATAATTGCATGCTTGTTCTTTAGATTTGAATCAACTCAATATCCTATGCATTTTAGCTGTATGTGCTTGCTTGCAGTTTATTGACAATGTACCGATACTGCAAATAGACATGGTGTGGTGCTATTTCTTGCTTCGAGACATCAGTTGGCTTTCAGTTGCAGGAATACGCCTTGAAAAAGCCAGAGGAGGACTCGAGCGTTGTCACGGGAAGGATTTTTCCCGTGTTAGACTCCTTCAAGCTGGTTGCCAGCCAGAGCTTGCACTGTGAGTACTTTCTGAAAATTGCTTATGTGGCTCAATTTCTATGTTTCTGGACTTAAATGAGAATGCTGTTTGTTGCAATGTTAAGCTAATCTCTTTTGGATACTTTCTTTGTAGACATATGAGGTTGGAGTTGTTGGAAGGGGTGGTGGCATATCATAATGGTCAGTTGGATAAATCTAAAAAGGCACTGACATCTGCACAAGCAAAATTCTCACAGGTCACTATAATTACAGTCTGAAGCAGCTAGCTTTTCTATACTGCCCCCCCCCCTCACCCAAGGGGGACCACTACAGCTCCTCTCTTCTCAATAACCTATATATCCTCTTATCAGCATTCATGAAACTGACCTTTGAGCAAGGGTTTAGGTTTGGCTTCAATGAGTAGATAAAAAGGGAGCACTTAATGTCATATCTATAAACCAAGGGTTACAAGACTGGATTTGCAAATCGCTTTCTGTACTATTGCAACTTTTATATAATGAAAAATAATGGTTAAATATAATAGAAATGACATGCATCAATAGTTTGTTGTGCTCATCTCTTACTTCCTTCTGCCACATTCAGTCATCATTTTGTTGTTTCCATTTCTTTGTTTTTTCCATTTTTATTTTCTTAACCAGAGTTTCGTTGCTTCCTTCTCCAATATTAAGCCCTATGTTTATTTTTTTGTCAATATCAGTTACAAGTGCCTGATGAAGCCTTATCTCATGTCATGAGCATGGGCTTTAAGGAACGTGATGCAAGGAGGGCATTACAATTGAACAACCAAGATATCGGGAGAGCTGTTGATTTTGTTTTTGAGGAGAAGGCAAAGAGAAAACAAAAGCGGGAGGATGATATCCGGCATAGAACAGAAATCATGTGGGTATAATATAATTAAGATCTCTTATAATTGTCATTTTCTTTTATGTACAAATAATTAATGTAACAAGTTTTCAGGGAGCTAAAGCAATATGGAGTGACACCATTGAAGAAGGCAGTGAATCTTGAGAAATTGAAAGAATTGGTGGCTATTGGGTGAGCTGGGCACTCCTGTATTCTTGTTTGTCCTTTTAGATCTTCATTGATGTGATATGATGACTACCATTTTGGTGTATGATTGTGAGCTTCGAAAGTTCAAGTTTAACAATCATAGTTTCAAGTGACCCTCCTTTTTTCCCTTTTTCTTTTAAATTGAAAATGCTAAGACATTTAAGATTTGGCAGATTTGAGAAGAAACTTGCTGCTGAAGCCCTTCGAAGGAATGAGAATGACTTCCAAAAGGCGTTAGATGATCTGACAAATCCAGAAACTAATTCTGCCATCCAGGTTGACTGCTTTTACATGAGGTTTTCCTAATTTCCAATTTTATTGGCTGTGGTCATCATTGATTATGTTTGTCTGCAGCTTGATATTGAGTCAAGGAAAAGGAAAAGAGAGCAACGATCTGTAAATGCCAGAATTGAAGAGCTTGTATCTATGGGATTTGACAGATCTAGAGGTAATGATGAAATAGTTCTGAACTGATATACTGGCATTTCATAGTTGTTTTCCATCTTTATGATATAGATTCCATGGTTGTCACAGTAGATATTCTACTAACTAGAGGTAACCCAATAATTTCATGTGTATTGCGTGCATGTGTGTGGTGGAGGTGAGCGAACAAATTTAAAATTTGTGAGATATATAGCTAAACCCTGTTATGTTCCATAATAATAATGGCCAAAGCCAGAAGAAAGGGGAAAGGATATGCTTTTCTCACTAGTAATTCGAAACAATTAAACAACAGCTTTTTGTTCGAAAAACATATCATGACTCAAAAGAATCAATAGAGCAAACTGAGAATTCATGTAACAGACATTATAGATTCGACATGGTAAATACATGTTGCAATCTCCCAGTTTATTGGAAAATGTACTTGAAGTACCTTATTGCCAAATTTGGATGTAGTTACAAAAACTTTCTAGTGCTCAAGAGGATTATATTTGGAAAAGGTTTTGCTGAAATCATTACTTGTTTATCCCCCATAAACATGACTAGTATTTATCCTAGCAATATTCTGATATATACCTGGGTTCAGTGGTTGCTGTTGTTCAGGCTGGTGAGACGATGGAGCAAACGATGAGTCGACTACTGTCAGAATTTGATCCACTCCCGGCTTTTGATGCTAACAGCAGCGGGAATCCGGCTTCAGAGGCTAGCAATTTGAACCCCGATAGTGTTGAAGGACCGTCAACTGCTGCAGACGAAGAACGGGATGTGGAGATGGAAGATGAACTTGCAAGAGACATAGGAAAAGCAGATGCGTTATCAGACTATGACATTGAAGTTACAAAAGAAGGTGAAGCAATACAGGAGTATTTAGCTCTTTTGGCCTCAACAGATAGCAAGGAACCTCCATCTTCGTGATGAGAAAATGAGAATGGGCAATTACTAGTACATATTTGTGAATAGTCTCCACTGATACAGGACTCTCAGTACAGGTAGTAATGCCAATAATTTCAGTGGTTTTAGGCTCTAGAATGGAAGGAAACCGAATAGCTCCTCTTACGATTACAAGGCTTGTAATTTCACATTTGAATCCTTTATATCAATTCACAATTACCCCCAAATAGTGATATATGTGCATCAATGTGTTGCATGCATGATTTTTTTTTATGTGCATATATGTCTGTACTCATGATGCCTTCGATTTCCAACTGCCTAGATTTATTTCATCTTTATTTTTCTAACACTATAATTTAATTCAACTTTTTCAAAATAGACATTATTTTTATTTCTTAAAATAGACATTATTTATTAAATTAATTTAAATTAAAATTTCAATTAAATACTTTTTTCAGCCTAATTCTAATGAAAGTGTTGTGTAACTTCCGGGTAAGTTGTACAAAAACAAAATACACAAACAAATACCAATAATAACAGCAAATAAAAATAAAAAGGAAGTCGAAATCCAAATCTGAAAAAAAAACCCAGTATTTTAATAGTTACATGCCATACGAAATAAAAGAAAGGAAAAATGCGAAAACATGTAACTAATCCTCATTGGAGCCCGACTCCGGTCTAGCTATCACCTACACACACCACCTCATATTCTCACATATAGTAAGGGGTCATCATATTAAATTTGGTGTCCTAAGTGTAATATTTTCATCTAAGTACATTTGTAATTTTTTGAACAGATTGATTCATAAAATTATTTATAAATTACATTAATATTTTGTATATTGACCTAACATGATTTTTGTACACAAAGCTAAATGAAAGTAAATGTTTCTCACTGATTGTCTAATGTTTAATTAAAACTAAGCGTATTACGTGGTCAGATTGTAATACAAAAGATAATTTATATTAGTAGACGAACCTAAATAAGTTCTTTGTAATAACCCGAATTTGGGTTGTCAGAAAAGGGTACTTTGAGATTTCGTATCTAATTTTTGGACACGTAAATATTTAATAAAAGTATTTATGAAATTAAATCGTAGAATAATTATTTATTGGATAACTGAATTTGGATGTGTGGTGAAAATTAGATATAGGGACTAAATTGCATAAAAGGCAAAAGATTGGGAAGGACCAAAGGGGCAAATTTCTCCTTTAGAAGCCTTAGTGCTGTTAGGTACAAGTGAGTGGCTCCAAAAATTTGTTTAAAATTTTGTAATATAAACGGGATTGTGGTTTGAGAAATTTTGAGTAATTAAATGAAATTAAATAAAATAAGGAAAAAGTGGATAATGATGATAAAAGGTATGGGTTGAGAAGAAAGAGAAGAAAAACTATTTTCTTCTTCTCTTAGCTAGGAATTTTGGCAGCATCAAGGGAGAAGAAAAGGGAAGAAAAACTTGAGTTTAGGTTAAGTTAAGCTTCAAATTTGGTAAGTGAAATCAAGTCATTTTCTTATAAATTTTTATGTTTTTAGAATCCTAACACTTTAAGCTATCAAACCCATATCATATTTTTTAATTTGGTGAAGAGTTTTAAATGTTACCATTGTTGAGTAAATGGAATTTTTGGATTCTTGGACATGCATGATTTGGGTTAGATGAGTAAAGAGATTAAATAGTGAGATTAGTCTCTAGTTCAAGTGTTAAGGATCAAATTTAGAAACTTGTGAAGTTAGTGTAAGAATAAGAAATAGAGAATTAAGATTTTAATAGAGTAAAATTGTTTGAAAATTAATGAATATTTGTATGTTTATTTCCGTAGCTAACGTTGACCCGAACTCTTCGGTGAGGAAGGGCAAGAATAAGGTTGCCGACGAGTAGATTGGAACTCACGATTGGTATTTCTATAACCTAAACTAGTTAATAAATTGGCAAATAGTAATAATTCGCTTATAGTAGTAGAAATCAAGATATGATTCCTTACTGATTGAGCTAATTTGATAAATAGATTAAATGAGGATTTTGGATTGTATATGAAATTTCAATTGCATTTGTATGAGTTGAGATTCCAGTATTAGTGAATTTATGTTATTAATATTTTGCATTTTAAAATGCATTGTTACTATGAATAAGATTAAGAAAAGTTGAGATGTGGCTTGACATTAAATGAAAAGGTTTATCCTATTAACTGTTCGGACCGAGTCGGATATAGATCGCATGCTATAGGATAGGAAGAGTACAGGGTTACTTCGACCATGAGTCGATGAGGCACTGGATGCCAAATTACTTTGGTTTAACCGATAAGACACTGGGTGTCAATTTTATTATAGCGCTGGGCGTGTTTATTTACTTCGGATTTATCTGATGAGGCACTGGGTGCCAAACCGGTGTGTTGGTTGGATTCATGTATCTGTCAGTGTTCGAGTCGTGTTAATAGGAAATTAAAAATGATGTGCATTATTTTAAAATGAAATGGAAATGCCATGAGACATGTATAGAGTATTTGAGAAAATGGTATATGATATGCATAAGTATGT
Source organism: Gossypioides kirkii (assembly GCA_005610355.1). Lineage (NCBI taxonomy): Eukaryota > Viridiplantae > Streptophyta > Magnoliopsida > Malvales > Malvaceae > Gossypioides > Gossypioides kirkii. Next base: position 18,797,967 of record CP032250.1, read on the forward strand.
ATGCCAAATGAAAATTTAAAATGATGGAAATGAAGCAATTCTGATGTGAGATGTGAAACGAGAAAAAAAGATGAATTAGAATAATAGTAAAAATTTTGTGTTATGCATATAGAAACATTTTGTATAGATATTAAATTAAATTCTTAAATGTGGTAATGTTGTTATTATGCTTAGGTTATTAGAATACTACCATATTTTACTAAGCGTATGATTTTGTTACACGCGCAGGTTAGATACTTTTTGATATTATCACCGTTCGACATCCAAAGACAAATCTCGGATTCAAATTTTTGTGAGTTTACTTTAATTTTTGAATTGGCATGTACCTAAGAAGAGTCGGGTGTACCCAATTAAAATTAGTGTATAGAATGTCATGTATTTTACGTTTTGAAGTGTAATGGACATTCATTGTATTATTGGTAGGAATGATGGCTGAGGTGATTGTTAAAATCTGCTTGTTGATATGGTTATAATATAAAACTGGTAATTTATTTCGGTAGTTGTAAATCATCTATCGGAGAACTCTATTGTATTTTAGGGTTTCGATAGAACTTCACAAAGTTTCGGTAGAAGTGCAGAAGAATAGGTAGATTAGTTACTGACTTTTTTAGTGTCGGTAGAAGTTTTTTCAAGTTTTGGTAGTATAGTAGTTGTTGCGGTAGTTGAAATTTGAAGGTTCAATAGAAGTCTTAGGCAAAAATTTAATTTAGCCTCTAGAACTTTTAGTATCGGTATTTGCTTATGTTGTATCGGTAGACTCATTCAAGTACCGGTAAAATTCTGCAGGTAATTTTGAGTGCTCATTGCCTTTAAAACTACCGATACCCATTTATGTAAGTATCGGTAGAAGTTCTTTAAAAATCAAATATTCATTAAAAATAAAAATAAATTCACTTATCTTCTAGTTCTAATTCCATTATTAATTTCAAAATAAAATATAACTCCATTAGTAACAGGAAAGTAAAGTTTTTAATTAGTTTCTTATTATATTAGTATAGCTGTGGCATCTACTTACACGTGTCCAATGATCGATCGAGTAAGGGGGTGATACATTTTATGGTATCAGAGCTTTCGGTTTAATCGATTCTAGGACTAAGTCGAGCTTGGAATTGAGTCTAGAGGTATATGCCAAGTTGAGTCAATTTTGAGTCGTGATTAGGATGTTGATTATAATTATTTCTGTCTTATAGTTTTAAAGAGATGTCGGAAGGGTCAAATGACAAGAATTTTCAAGAAGTATACTCTAGCGAAGAGTATACCAATGACATGAATGTATTTGAATCGTTGACACCAAGTGTTAACCGAACTAATGTTCAACAACCCGATGGAGATCGAGATAATAATAAAGGTCAAAGTGATACAAACTTACTGCAAGCTATAGTTGAAGCTCTCCAACGTGTTGCGAGAGCCACTTCTATTGTGACGCCTGAATCTACAACTCGATGGGCCCCGGTCAAGGAATTACGAAGGTAGGGGAAATGAATTCTTGGGTTCGAACGGGGTTGACCCTTCAACCACTGAGATGTGGATGGAGTCTATTAAGAGGATATTACAGCAATTAGAGTGTACACCCCGTGAGAGTTTAATTTGCGTTGTTTCTCTACTGCAAGGAGAAGAATATACTTAGTGGCAGACCACTACATGACACGTACCTATTGCGCGAGTAAATTAGGATTTCTTTTAGAGGGAGTTTCAAAAGAAATATGTGGGGGAATTATATCTTGAAGAGAGAAAGCAAGAGTTTTTACTGTTAAAGCAGAATGAAATGTCAGTGGTCGATTATGAATGGGAGTTCTTACGACTTCGTAAATACGTCACTAAATTCCTTCCTTTCGAAGCAAAGAATTACAAGCGATTTTATGAGGATTATGTGACAAGCTTCGAGTGCAGTTAGTATCCTATAGGATATCAGAATTTGCCGATCTAGTTGAACAAGCAAAAATGGTAGAATAAGCTTTGGGCCTTGACAAGAAGATTGAGACTACACGTTCTACTGGGAAGCGAACTGGAGTTGCTAGTTCTCATCCTCACTCGAAGAGAACCAGGGATTTTCGTGGTACTTGGAAATCAACATTTAAGTCTGAGGGAAATAGGGATCGACAGCCTACTATGTCTGTGAGTAGCGTGTGAGGTTCGTCTCGTGACGTAGAAATTTCAGCTTACAAATATTGTGAGAAAAAAGCACCATGGTGAATGCTGGAAATTGACTCAAGCTTACTTTCGTTGTGGATTGTTGGATCATATTGCTCGAGATTGCCCGAGGGGTGACGCCACTACCCCTGTTTCTGTTCAGAGATCTACACCTGCATTTAGAGGTCGTGGGACGAGTCGTAGTGGCTTTATCTCTAGAGGTGGTGCTAGAACAGGTAGCGATATGGCTACTCGTCAGTCAGAGGCTAGAATACCAGCGGGTGCTTACGTCGTACGTATTCGGGAGGAGGTTGATGCTATTGATGTAGTTACAGGTATCTTTTTATTATGTTCTACACCAGTTTATGCTTTGATAGACCCCAGATCATCTCATTCTTACATTAATTCTGAGTTGGCTAAGTCGGGGAGTTTAGAATCTGAGATATCTAAGGTGTCCATGGTTGTGTCAAGCCCCTTAGGACAGTTAGTGCTGGTAGACTGAGTGTGTAGACGATGTCTTTTAGAGATTCAGAATTTATCATTCCTAGTTGATTTATTAATCATGCCATTTGGTGAATTTGATGTAATTTTGGGTATGGACTGGCTCACTAAACACGGAGTGATTCTGGATAGTCGTAAGAAAAAGTTTGCGATTCAGAGTACTGATGGAGGTTTGATTGAAGTAAATGGGGTTCGACCAAATAGTTTAAATCAAACCATTTTAGCAGTTCAAGCTAATAAGTTGCTTATTTGAGGTTGTGAAGCCTTTTTCGCTTATGTAATAAACTCAGATTCGGTCGATAGTCAGATTAACAAGATTGGAGTTGTTTGTGAATTTCCTGACGTGTTTCTTGAGGAGTTACCAAGATTGCCACCCAAGAGGGAAGTAGAGTTTGCAATTGAAGTGCTACCTAGTATGACTCCGGTGTCCATATCTCCTTATCGTATGGAACCAACAGAACTCAAAGAGTTGAAAATTCAACTGCAAGACTTATTGGATTAAGGATTTATACGTCCTAGTGTGTCTCCATGGAGAGCTCCAGTTTTATTCGTCAAGAAGAAAGATGGATCGACACGTTTGTGCATAGATTATCAATAAATTAAATAAGTTGACTATTAAGACTAAATATCCACTTCCACGAATTGACGACTTATTTGACCAATTGAAAGGAGCTTTCGTCTTCTCCAAGATTGACTTCAGATCAGATTATTATTAACTAAAAGTCAAGGAATATGACATTCCCAAAACAACTTTTCGTACACGTTACAACCATTATGAACTTTTAGTAATGCCATTTGGTTTGACTAATGCTCCGATAGCATTCATAGCTAAGTTCCAATAGAGACTTGGGTTAAGTTAAAGAACACTCAGGTTTAGTTAAGAGAGAGTTATCTTCTTCCCCTTTTCCTTTGAAAACATTATGGTCCACGGCTAAAGAAAGATAGAAACATTTCTTTGAGTTGAGTCTGAAATCCTGGATATTTCTAGTGATTCTCTTCACATCAAGGTACGTTTTGTGACTCTGTTTGTCAAGGAAACATAGATTTCTAAGTACGTTTGGAGAAATAGGGCTTTGAGAGATGTCTAGGTTTAAAATGATAATAATGGTTACTCAAATGGGTTCTAACAAAGAATTTCTGTACTAAAAGGCAGAGGAAGCTGTAACATCTTGCTGAATGATGGATCTGAAGTCTAACATGCCTTTGAGGTTATTAGCTAAGTCTCTAAACTGACTCTTGCATGTGAATTGTACATTCTAGAAACTTCTATGCTAAGTGACCAAATAATGGGATTGAAACTAGAAAAGTATGATGTGATGATTTTGATGAGTAATGTATGAAGCATGGACATGAGAGTATGGATTGCATGAAATCTGATGGTTTAGGTATGAAATATGAATCTTGAGGTTAAAGGATGCTTGTGTCTGAAGGATAGAAATGTGTTTATTGTTGGATTGGCAGTACGCCCCATGGAGCATCGGAAAAATTATTCCGGCGATCATCAGTCATGGATCCATGTGCAAGGAACGAATTGAGTTGAAATAAGGGTTGAAAAATATACCTTTTGAAACTTAAAAATGATGAATAACGTTGTTGATAGGTTCCCTTTCGGGGATGTCGATTCCAAGCCACAATAATAACGACTCAATCTCTACGTAATCCACCTAGTCAAAGAACGAACAACAACAATCTCTTGAACTTTTCAAAGAGTATTTTAAAGAAAATTGCTAGACCTTTTATTTTATTTTTCTCTTGGTTACCCTAACACATTAAGAGATTCATTTCCTTTTATTTTATTATTTCATTATTATTAGAGAAACAAATGGAAAGTCAGGAAAAAAAATTATATTCTTTCCAAAAAACATCACTTTCAATATTCTTTTATATTTTGACCGAAATTATTATTATAACTGTTTATATTAATAATTTCGATAAACTATATACAATAAATATTTTAGATGAATCAAATTAATATATTAATTTTAACTATGTTCTCTATTTGTGTATAACAAGTTTGTATGTATAATGTGTTTAATATTTAACCATCAAATTAAATTAATTCAATAATTAATTTAATTCATTTGAAAACTAAATACAATACCAAATGTATTTGGATTCTATTCACTTCAACTACAGAGTGTGACCCTTATGTAACACCATTAACCTATATTCGTCACCGAAATAGGGTCTCGAAGTATTACCGATCAAAACGTATCTATTATTGAATTTTAACGATTATTTTATTAATCCATCACAATTATTCAAACATTCAAATATGGTTAAAAATATAGCTTACAAATCATATTTCAAGCATACAAGATCATAAAAACATGTAGAAACAATTAAGGACTAATTTGAAACAAGATAGGAAGTTTTGAAGAAAACTAGAAATTTTGCATAAAGGGGTCACACAACCATGTGACATAGGCCAACCCATGTGACCAAATACATGGTCGTGTGTCTAACACACACGCCTGTGTGGTTATTCCACACGCCCGTGTTCCTAAATCGTGTAACTCACTAACTAGTACCTCATTTTAAAATGGCACACAGCCATGTGATAGCCCATGTCACAAGCCGTGTGCAGCCTAAATAAGTCCTAACACAAGTATTTCATTCACCATTTCTTGCAATCCAAGGCACACCATAACTAGATTAAATCCTAGGTTCAAAACACTTTTTGAAATATCAATTTCATACCAAAATTTCATGCATTCTAAGTCTACCAATATGCTTATCAAAACACCTTAATAAGATCATACATTTAACTAAATGAACTAAGATAATTCATGACATTGATCTTCCATTTGTGAACATATTTCATTCAAAAAGGCATCAAAACTAACATACCCACAAGCATATATAACTTTATACAATTGTTAGCTTTGAACAAAACATTTAATAAAGCTTACAAAATATCATCTCTATATAAACTACTTTTCTTTTTAATAGGACATTTATACATCACCAATATTGAGTTCGAGATATGTCGTGGATGCTGAGTGGCTAAACAAAAGTAGGTACCTAACCTGCAAACCGAGAACAATTATACATTAACCAAACTTGTTTATTCGAAGAACCACAATTACACCTAATGACTTTAAGTTTATATTCCATAACATGTTGTTTGTTTCCATGAAGTTTACCATATCATTCAATAACTCATTTTATATATCGTCCATAATAACATTTATACACCAACCTTCTCTGGTGGATTAATTCTACCTTGTTGAATGAATCGATCAATAGATGACACTCGGTGCCTAACAGATAAACTGTAACATAATTTGTGCCCAACGCTAGTCGGATATACCGAAAATATCAAATGTGAGCCTAGCTCTAGTTGGATATACCAACAATATTTTACGCCCAGTGCTAGTCGAATAAACTGACAGATATCAAATGTGAGCCCAGTTCTAGTTGGATAAACCAATGATGTTTTGTAACTAGCGCTAGTCGGATAAACCGACAAAGATTTTCTCAACAAGAATTAAGTCCTCAATACCACATTTCACCAATTAATCAATCACAACATTAACCATGGGAAAACATCTTTGATCTATATCATATTCATACATATATTTCCATAATACTCCATTCAATAGAATCAACCAATTATATTAAAGGATATAATTTGATATTAGGTGCAACTAAACAATTAAATTAAAATGAAGAGTTCGAGTCAAGGACTACGAACTTACCAGGGCTAAATCGCAGAAATAGCAAAAGTTCAGGGACTAATCAAAACCTTCCCTTTGCCACTATTATCAACTTGCCGCAACTATTTACACTTTACTCAATTTGATTCTTAAGACCAAAACAAGCCTATTTCTCACAAATAACTTTAAACCCATTAAACTTAATTTTTAACCATTCAAAAACAACCCAAAAATTCTGAATTTATCAATAAAAAAACATGTCCATTTTAATTTTTTATCAATTTAATCACCAAACATAAAAATTAATAAAAATCACTTTACAAACTCAATACCATTCATCATTAAGCTTCAAACCAAACTAATTACAACTATAAAGCTTCAAAAATCTCAATGGCAACTTTTATGAACCATAACCGTTTCAAAATATAAGCAAAATACTTAGATTCAAACAATCAATCCTTCAATAAATTTTATTATACAATTCCTTTTGATATTTATAGATACCCAATTTTGTTCGAGTCTAGTTGGGGTTCATTTGTTCCCTTTAAATATTTGTTCTTTCTTGAACCCATTTGAAGCCCACCAGATTTTGATCAAATAGAGGTCTTTGTTTTTTCTTTTTTTTTCTTTCCTTTTTGGGCTTATCAAATGTCCAAATTATTATTATCATTACTACTACCATTATTATATACTATGGAAACATAACAAAAAATTACAAATAAACAAGATTAAAAAATATTATATATGCATGAAATGAAAGAAAAAAAGGAGCTTTTCATATTCTGAATTTACAAAAAAAAGGTAAGAAAAAAACAAAAAGCATGTTATCTCTTTTTCTTTTCTTTTTTCTTTTGCCATGGACATGTTATGAAGTATTGGGTTTGGGCTCCAATTAAGGGGACGACACCGAACTGTCGGTCCTTCGCCCCTATGAGCCTCAAAAATCCTGTTTATTTCCTTTTCCCTTTCTAAAATAAAGGTTTTTTTAAAGAAAAATAGCTTGACATTGGGAAAAGTTTTATTGTTTTAAAAAGAAAGTTTAGATTTTTAAAAATAAAAATCTGTTTTTTTAGTTATTTTAAAGAAAAACTTTAAATTTTTAACCAAATTTTTTATTCTTTAACCATTTCGAAATAAAAGCTTTGATTTTCAAGAAAAGTAGTGATTTTATTTTATTTTTTAAAAAAAACTTTGATTTTGCAAAAAAAAGAATCCGACCACCGTATGCGACGGTTCCAGCACTGGAGCTGGAGAATTGTTGAGCTCTCCGGTGGTGGAGCCATGGCTAACATAGAAGGAGGAAGAGTTCTTTTAAAATGAGGTTAAAAATGTAAGAATGGATAAATTTTTCTTATTTATAGGTGTCAAAATGAGTAATTTATTCCTATCCCCTTACTTTTTAAATTTATAAAAAATACCCCGCTTTTTGTAAAGCTGCCCTTACTCTCTAGCCTATTTACACCCGTAACCCTTTTTGTTTATTAAAACCTTCGATTTAATCCAAAATTTTAAAATTAAAAGCAAATTAATTGCTACACCAGTCCTTTGTCTTCCACATTTTTTATCTTTTAATTCCAAATCAAGCTATGTCATTTTGTTTCCATCTTTAATAAGTTATTTATAATTATATCTTCCCTTTCATTTGCATTTATACTTTATATATTTGATGTCAATTATGTACTTTATTTTAATGTTTTTATATTTATTCAAACTTGTATAAATTTGATTTATTCTTATTTCTTTTTTATTTATTTTTATGTCTATTTATTTTTATGTTTTTTTTACACATTCCCCTTACATATATTTTAATATTATTTATTTATATTATTTTGATTCTTTCATTTATTTAAGTTTTCTTTTCATTATTGCCATTGTTGAAAGAGTTTTAGCTTTTCATTAACTTTAGCTCATCTAATTAATTTTCCTATTTTATTACTATTCATTTTAAAAGAGGGAACTTTAAGTCATTTTTCCATCCTATAAATGTTGACATGAAGTTAGTTAAGTAGGTATTATATTTTAATGAAACCATAAGATTTTACATTTGAATTTAGGTTAGTCTTTAAGATATTATCTATCATCTACCCTAGAAAAATTATAAACAATACGTAGGATTTTTTATTAGGGTTTTAAATTAATTTTAAATATCGTATAAGATAAGTAATATGTAAATATTCTTTAGGACTTTGCTAAAGATTAAAACTAAGAATTTTTGTAGGTGAATTGTAAATCATGAATAGGTCTTTCTAAGTATTTTATTTTAGAAACTCTTTAAGAAAGATAATAAATTTTATTTAAGATGTATTATTTTAGGATTTTGACAAATTTAAACCTTAGATCAATAATTTTAAAGTAAGATAAATCATAAACCTGACATAGAATACTTTCGTAAGATCTTGATAGATTCAACGTTATTAGTTGAATCCTTTAAAAAATAATAATAACAAAAAATCGAATAATCTGTAGATGGATTTTAATATTTCTCTTAATTATTGGTAATTTCTAGGGGTTTTTTAGGATTCTAAAATAGAATTAATTTTAGGAATTGAAGGTATTTTACTAGAATTATTTAAGCATCCTTTAGGGTTCCCATTGAAAGTAAAAATCTCTAATTTAAGTTTCAAATTAGATAAGTTTGGTGAACACGTCTTAGTCGAGTTACAAGTAAACCAGAGGCATTTTCTTAGAGTTTTTATTTAAGATTTCTATAAGATTTTAGCTTAGATTAAGACATTAATATGCTTAAATAAAAAACCTAATTCCCAAGACCTCGTAGGACTATCCCAGATAGGTGTTGTGGGGATGCTGTAGCCTTCCCCACACGTAACTGTAATCCCAAACTTGAAATTTGGTGATGAGATCGAGTCTAGACTTTTAGGATTTTTCCATAGTAATAATTTTAGACTTTTAGACGATAGGTGCCTAACCAACCTAGCCCTAATTGATTAGTGACGACTCTATGTTAATTGATTGGGAGATGGAAGAAGCAATCAAAAATTCAAAATAATTCCTCATGATTTTTATACTCTTTCACATAATTTTTTTAGCCTGGAAAACCTTTCTCTGATTGACGTTTAACCCTTAGACCACGTAACAGCCCTTAAAAGACCATTTTGATCGAATATGTTTGTTTAAATCAAGAAGTTAATCATTGAGAAATTGTGACGTTTTCAAGAGAATAAAAGAGGAAGATGAACTCTAGGTGGATACTCAGAAATGAGCAGTCTAGAGAGATTTCTAAAAGAAAAGGGTACGAGATGCCCTAAAGGATAATGAAGATTTTCAGAAGAAATTGATCCTTCGGTACGAGCCCTGAAGTCATCTATTTGAGCCTATTTTAGCCCTTTCTTTAGCACCCAAACTTGATCCGACACTATAACCTTGGAACAAGTGCATATCTAAATGCTCATGGTCGATTTAAATTAGAGAATTAATCTACTTGGAGAATGTAAGAGTTTATAGAAAGAAGATTTTGTTTAAATCAAGAAAAAAACACAAAAAAAGAGAGAAAACAACAAAAAAGAAAAAAATAGAGAGAGGGAGAGAGAGCAAGAGAAGGGAACTATATTGAAGAATATCTACTTTAAGACGTAATTTTGCAAAAGAGCATGGTACAGGGTTCACAGTCAGAACAGTCCAAAGTTAGCAAAAGGAAATTCGACTTCACGAGAATAAACGAGTTGACTCTCGATGCAAGAAATTTATGTTCAAGGGTGGATTTATGAAATTCGTAGTACCAAGTTTGTTAAGTGAATTATCATCTAGGAATTTAATTTACAGGTCATAAAATCATTTTGAAATTTGTTAAGGTGATATCCCATGGAATTTGATTTTCATGATCTGTTGCGTGTGGATAAGGATTTGATCTTTTTCAACATAAAAACATGATTCTCAAAATGATGACCTTTTGTGAAAAATTCAAGAAAGGAAGAAAGGAAAGCATTCATTGCATATAGAAGCCCAGGTGTGGAAGTCCATTTATTTTTCATTGCATTTAGAGACTCAAGAGTGGAGGCCAATTTACTTTTCATTGCATTTAGAGGCCTAGGTGTGGAGGTCCGTTTACTTTTCATTTCATTTAGAAGCCCAGGTGTGGAGGTCCATTTACTTTTCATTTAATTTAGAGGCCCAAGTGTGGAGGTCTATTTACTTTTCATTTCATTTAGAGGACTAGGTGTGAAGGTCCATTTACTTTTCATCGCATTTAGAGGCTCAGGTGTGGAGGTCAATTTACTTTTCATTGCATTTAGACGCCCAGGTGCGGAGGTCCATTTACTTTTCATTGCATTTAGAGGCCCAGATGTGGAGGTCCATTTACTTTTCATTGCATTTAGAGGCCCAGACGTAGAGGATTTATTTATTTATTTCATTGTATATGAAGGCACAAGTGTGAGGCCTATTTACATTTCTTCTGCATTCTCATTTCAAAGATTTGGTTGTGAGGTCTGAATTTATCTTGTTTCACTCTTCATGTTTTGATGGTTTGGTATTTACTTTTCTAGTTTTGGATGTCGTAGCATATTTTGATCTGTTTTGGTTTTTGTGATTGCAAACTCTGTTATTCCTTGTACTACGATGTTGAGTGGGATTTGATAGTGGTCAAGTGTCTACGTCTTTGTATGTTCCTTGCTACACAAGCCACAAACAAAGAGGGGTAGCTGTAGACACCCGATTTTGGTCAAATAGAGGTCTTTTTTTTCTTTTCTTTTTTTCCTTTTTGGGCCTGTTAAGGGCTCAAATTATTATTATCATTACTACTACTATTGTTAAATATTATTGAAACGTAATAAAAAATTACAAATAAACAAGATTAAAAAGCATTATATATGCATGAAATGAAAGAAAAAAGGAGACTTTTTATATTCTGATTTTTTTTTTAAAAATGTAAGAAAATAAAAAACAACAACAACCATGTTATCTCTTTTTCTCTTGTTTTTTGTTTGTCCTGGACATGTTATGAAGGATCAGGTTTGGGCTTCGTTGAAGGGGACAACACCGGACCGTCGGTCCTCCGCCCTTAGGAGCCCCAAGGATCCTGTTTTCTTTCCCTTCTCCTTTCTAAAATAAAGGTTTTTTAAAGAAAAATTGCTTGACCTTGAGAAAATTTTGATTTTTTAAAAAAAAAGTTTAGATTTTTAAAAATAAAAATATGTGTTTAGTCATTTTAAAGAAAAAATTTAAATTTTTAAACAAAATTTTGATTTTTTAAGAAAAGTAGTATTTTTTTAACAAAGAAAGTTTAGATTTTAAAAAATAAAAATTTATTTTTTAGTCATTTTAAAGGAAAAAGTTTAAATTTTTAAACAAAGTTTTGATTTTTTAACTATTTTAAAATAAAAGTTTTGATTTTTAAGAAAAGTAGTGATTTTATTTTAAAAAAAAAGAAAACTTTGATTTTGCAAAAAAAAAAAATCTACCACCGTATGCGACGACTCTACCACCGAAGCTGGAGAACCATTGGGCACTCCAGTGGTGGAGCCATGGCCAACATAGAAGGAAGAATTTTTTTTTTTTTTTTTAATGAGATTAAAAATGATAGAATGGATGAATTTTTTTTATTTATAAGTGTCAAAATGGGTAATTTATTCCTATCCCCTACTTTTAAAATTTTTAAAAATTTCCAGTTTTTTGCAGAACTGCCCTCACTCTCTAGCTTATTTACACCCGTAATCCTTTTTGTTTATTAAAACCTTCGATTTAATCCAAAATTTCAAAATTAAAAGTAAATTAATTGCTACATCAGTCCTTTGTCTTTCACATTTTTTATCTTTTAGTCATAAAATTAAGCTATGTCATTTTGTTTCCATCTTTAATAAGTTATTTATACTTATATCTTCCCTTCATTTGTATTTATACTTTATATATTTGATGTCAATTATGCACTTTATTTTAATGTTTTTATATTTATTCATACTTGGATAATTTTTATTTATTCTTATTTCATCTTTATTTATTTTCATTTCTATTTCTATTTATGTTTTTTTACACATTCCCCTTACATACATTTTAATATTATTTATTTATGTTAATTTGATTCTTTCATTGTATTATGAATAAGGTGTATTATTGTTATTATTATTATTATCATCATGTCAAGATCTTTTTTTTGTTTCATTTATTTAAGTTTTCTTTTCATTATTGCCTTTTTTGAAAGATTTTTTGCTTTTCATTAATTTTAGCTCATCTAATTAATTTTCCTATTTTATTACTATTCATTTTAAAAGAGGAAATTTTAGGTCATTTTTGATCCTATAAATGTTTACATGAAGTTAGTTAAGTAGATGTTATATTTTAATGAAACCATAAGTTTTTTATATTTGAATTTAGGTTAGTCATTAAGATTTTATCTACCATCTACCTTAAACAATTATAAACAATATGTAAGATTTTTTATTAGGATTTTAAACTAATTTTAAATATCGTATAGGATAATTAATATGTAAATATTCTTTTAAAGTAAGATAAATCATAAATCTGACATAGGATACTTTCGTAAGATCTTGATAGATTCAACGTTATTGATTAAATCTTTTAAATAATAATAATAATAATAATAATAATAAAAGATCGAATAAGTTGTAGATGGATTTTAATATTTCTCTTAATTCATTGGTAATTTCTAGGTTTTTTTTAGAACTCTAAAATAGAATTAATTTTAGGAATTGAAGGTATTTTACTAGAATTATTTAGGTATCTTTTAGGGTTCCTGTTAAAAGTAAAAATTTCTAATTTAAGTTTCAAATTAGATAAGTTTGGTGAACATGTCTTAGTTGAGTTACAAGTAAACTGGAGGCATTTTCTTAGAGTTTTTATTTAAGATTTCCATAAGATTTTAGCCTAGATTAAGACATTAATATGCTTAAATAAAAAAAAATAGCTCCTAAGACCCCGTAGGATTATCCCCAGATAGGCATTGTGGGGGTGCTATAACCTTCCCCACACGTAACTGTACTCCCTGAACACGAAATTTGGTGATGAGATTGAGTCTAGACTTCTAGGATTTTTCCGTAGTACTAATTCTAGACTTTTAGACGATAGGTGGCTAACCAACCTAGCTCTAAGTGGTTAGTGGCGACTTTACGTTAATTTAGGCCCTCTATGTCTAGCTTTGCTTACTAGGCCCCTGTACTCTTATGTAGGCAACATTATGATAGCTTGGCGACTCCACTGGGGAGGTTAATGAGACGACTTACTTAAGTTTGAGAGCTAGGTTTTTTTAGTATTTTTGCATATTAGATTTATTTATTCGTGCATTAATTCATTTAATTATCTAATGTCGTTTTAAATTGTTGAATATGTGTTAAATATTAATTTATTTGTTCATTTCATTTGTTTATCTTATTTTGATATGTATGCCAATGAATTTGTTTATTCTTTTATCAATGAAATTGATTAATGCGTTTGTCGACTCTACCATCGTTGGATGGCTATAATTGTCATTCATGTTGCATCTTACTTTCGGTCCTACGCACGGGCCCATCCCGTTTAGGAGGAGTAGCCTTAGGCTTTCATGTGGCAATATGTCACCGTATAAGTTTAAGGACTACTTCATGGTTAAGATGGACATAGATGTTCGTGTAGCAAATGTTACCTTGTACGCTATGGAAGTTTTACCACACAAGGGTTAACCCTTTTTAAAAGGGAACACATCCCTATGGATATTGTATTTAAGCCTTGGGTTCCTCATGCATTAGAGTTAGCCGTAAGCCAGCATGTAATGACCATTTTAAATGTGAAGCCTAGACATAAGAGCTGTACCTTACGCCTCGTAATAATATCTTATAGGACCTCATGAGCATTTATTCGTATTTTTTGTGTTTGAATTTGTTCGCAATGTTTTTTGATTTAATTTTGCATTTTTTTATGGTTCATTTGAGTTTATTTTTTTTACTAATTTTGTTTTTATTGTGTCTTTGTCTCTCCATGGCATAATTCATGCATCATTTAAATACTTGGGGCACAGTGTCGCATCTATATTTGACATGAACACACTTCGAGAAGATTTAGTTGTTCAGCATGGGGTAGAAAATATAGGGATAATAGCGAGAAAGTCAAAAGATACTTAGAGCAGAGAAGGTGATTTCCAGATAACTAGTTTTGACTCGAGCTTGCCTCAGATAGTCCGCATGGATTGTAGGAGAAATCACAAAGATTAGTTAAAGGGAATATGTCAATCATGGAATGAGGCTAAGAAAACGTGCTTGCGAGGCAAGTTTGGTGATGTAGCACAACTTCTATTCGTTAAACCGGATGATGCCCTATTGAAGGCCATGATACGTTTCTAGAATCCCACTTATAGGTGTTTTACGTTTAATCAAGTGGATATAGTACTGACTATCGAGGAATATTCTATCCTTCTCCACTATGACTTTAGAGATCCACTCAGGATATATTGGAAGTAAAACGTCGATTTCCAGGGACCCTAAGTCAATCTTCTGGGATTACCTGTAGATACGGTGAAAGCAAGGTTAAAAGATAAAAATGGTCCCTGTATTTCCTAGTCTGACATCAGGGATGCTATGGGAAAGGCCAGTGGTGATAGATATTTTACACTGTTCACTTTTCCCATATACAAGTTAATTGTGTTCCAAAAGCTTTGGGATATGTGAGTGTGGAGCTAGTTGATTTTCTGTTTTAGATTGAAAAAAGGTTGAATCTTGCTCTAGTAGTCTTAGCTAAAATCATCATTTCACTCAATTTCATCAGAAGGAAAGGAGACGGGCATTTCTTAGGATGCGCGCAGTTGTTGTTCGTATGGATGAAAAGCCATTTTAGGTGCCTCTATAAGCGTGTTCGTCAGGTGTTTGTTCCTTCGACTAGACCTATATAAGAATTTCTGGAAAGAGAGTGGCCTCCAAATCAATCGATTAAGGAGTGAGTTCAGAACCTTAGTAATTGACATACAAAGAAATAGAATGAAGGGCTCCATGGATGATTCGGAGCTGCCAGTTATTCTTTTCTGATGGTTCTAAGCCAATATAGGTATGATCAATATGTACCTACTACGGCTGGTTTAAATAGGGTGGAAGCTTCGGTTCAAGACCCGAGATTTTGGAAGAAATTAGAAGATATATGAATCAAGTGGGGTCAAACCTTGAGCTTGCAATTAGGAACCTTTTTCAACCATTCCCCCTTGAAAGCGTATATTCAGTGATGCCTAAAAAGAGGCAAAATCTTTGTGTCAGCACAATTCAAGGGAAAGAAGAAGGTCCCAAATGATGTAGTCGAGCTAACAGAAAAGATACACGATTTAGAGATGCATTTGAGCAGGTGAGATGAAGAGGTTAGACGAAAATGAGAGTAGCATCATGCATATGTAAATGAAAAAGAGGAAGAAAGAATGAGACAACAACAGCAACATTGGTTAGACATGAAGGGAAGAGAGGGAGAACTAAGAATACAATTAGAACGACGTCAACAAGAAGGATCTAACTTGTTTTCATTTTTAGTTAACTATTTTTCAATTTTCTTTCTAGTGTTTATGACCAAGAGCAATCCTGAATTTGTTGTTGGCTTAGATCTTGAAATTGAGCTCACTATTAGAAGGAGAAGACAAGAACAAAGAAACATGGCTCTGCCAGGAAACAATACAGTCATACCACCATTGTTGCCACATAATCTTGTTATACCTCCTAGACAACCACAAAACGTTAATAACCTGCCACTGCCGTAAGATGATCAGATACAAAATAGAACTATTATAGACTTTGTTGTCCTTGTATTAGATGATTTGCAGTCAGGGGTTGTTTGACCAGCTATTCAAGCTGGTAATTTTGAACTAAAGTCAGTTATGTTTCAGATGTTGAATTCAAATGGGCAGTATGCTGGATTTCCTCATGAAGATGCGAGAGAGCACCTTAAATCCTTTCAACTGATTTATGCTTCTTTCAGTCAGTATGGCATTCCCGATGACGCCTTGAAGATGCAGCTATTCCCTTATTCACTATAAGGACAGGCTCGTACCTGGTTCCTTGGATTGCCCGTTGGACTAATTACATCGTGGAATGCACTTCCAACTTAATTTGTTTTGTGATTTAATCTACCACCGATGAATGCTCGACTTAGGAATGATATTACTGCGTATCATCAATTGGATGATGAAAATTTGCACACTGCATGTGAGCATTAAGATGAAGATTTACACACTACATTTGTAACTCAATTTGTTTTGCTTTGACGCTACCCAATGCATGGAATTCAATAGGAGACGCAGATTGAAATTTTTTACAATAGGTTAAATTCACAGACAAGAAATCTTGTCGATGCATTTGCGAATGGTCCTTTGTTTGATTGCACTTATGATAAAGCTTTAAGAATTTTAGAGAGGATCGCTCAGAATGACTACCAATATCCGATCTCTCATGTTGCACATGTTAAAGCAAATCCCGGAGTTATTGAATTAAATGCTATATCAACTCTGAGTGCACAAGTATCTTCGTTAGCCAATATGATAAAGAACATGAAGGGGACCAGTGAAGTTGCGCCTATTCAAGTTGCCCAACAAGTGGATGTCCCTACATTTTTTGTGAAATTTTTGGAGATAATCATAGCTACAAGGATTTCCTCAGCATGCCGAGAACACTTTCTATGTTAATAATATCCAAGGAAATTCTTATGGTAATTCCTACAACAGCTCTGCTCAAAATCAATAGCCTAGGAGAAATCAAAATGCGATAACATTTAGATATGGAAATTCCTTTAGTCAAGCCAATTTTCGACAAGGGAATTACAATCAACAGTAGCAAAATTTTAATCAGAGTCCTCAGATGCATGCACATCAAGATCAGTTGCAGTCACACACTCGTGTGCAGCCACAACAAGTTTCGATGCCATATCTGAATATGCAAGGATAACAACAGCAACAGCAATATTCACAACCACAAGCTGATCCATTAGCAGCCCTTGAAGCCTTGATGCGTGAGCATATAACGCTAACAGAAGCTATTGTACAAGGAAATTCATCTTCCATCCAAGCATTGGGAGCACAGTTAGGGCAACTAGCTTCAACTTTGAGCACAAGACCAACAAGTTCTTTACCCAGTGACGTCGAGAATCCAAATTAAAAAGAGAAGGAGCCTTGTAAAGCTATTACTCTTTGGAGTGGGAAACAAACTGCCGAGCCAACTACCAGCTCTAATGGAGAACCTATGGACATAAGTGAAGTAAATCAAGGGGAAAGAGTTGTATCTGAAGAAGTTATAGAAGAACCAATGAAAGAGGTTCCACCAATTGTCACTCCTATGCCTACTGTCAAACCAACAAAATTATCGATGCAACTGCCGATGTCGACGCAACCGGTTTTGTTGCGACAACTTGATGTATCAATACCTCTACCATTTCCATAGTGATTCAAAGAAAAGGAGAATGATAGAGAATATCAAAAGTTTTTGACCACATTGAAACAATTGCATGTCAATATACCTCATGTGAATGCTCTCGTACAAATTCCTAACTATGGGAAATTCATGAAGGATACAGCGCAGTCCTAACAAATAAATTACCACCAAAGATGAAGGATCTTGGCAGTTTTTCAATTTCATGTTCCATTGAAAATCATTACTTGGGAAAAGCTCTATGTGATTTAAGAGCAAGTATCAACCTCATGTCATTATCTACGTTTAGAAAATTGGGGATTGGTCACATGAAGCCCACTGCAGTCACATTGTAGTTGGCAGATAGATCATTAGCGCAACCTAAAGGATAAATTAAAAACGTCCTCATCAGCGAAGATAAGTTTGTGTTCCCAAGGGACTTCATTATCCTTGATTGTGAAGCAGATAAAGAGGTACTCATAATCTTGGGTCGCCCAATCCTTGCCACTGGTCGCACTCTTATCAATGTATTCAAAGGTGAATTGATAATGCGACATAACGATGAACATGTCACATTTAGTGTTTTCAAAGTAAGACCCTATAAAAATAAAGAAGAATATCACCACATTGATGTGCTGGATGAATTAATTGAAGAGGAATTTAATGAGCGCAGCACAACACAGCATTCCTAGAAGAATTTGCAGTGACAACAGAAGAAGATTTTCTAGTTGATTATGATTGCAAGGTTGAGACAAATAATGTTGAGCTTAAGCACGGATGGCAAATGGAATATTTAGATTTGACAAATAGAACGGCTCTAGTATTTAAGCCATCTATTGAGGAAGCTCCTACTCTAGAGTTGAAGCCTTTGCCTACCCATTTGAAGTATGTTTTCCTTGGTGAGAACGATACACTGCCTGTAATAGTCTCTCGAACTCTCAATGCAAGTCAAGAGGAAAAATTAATTCATATACTAAAGCAACACAAGCGTGCGATTGCCTGGAGTATTACAGATATTAGAGGCATTAGCCCCTCTTTCTGCATGTATAAAATCCGATTAGAAGATGAGGGAAAGAAATCCATTGAACAGCAAAGAAGATTAAATGAAAAAATGAAGGAGGTTGTTAAAAAGGAAATAATTAAGTGGTTGGATGCGGGCATTATCTACCCAATTTTTTATAGCACGTGGGTAAGCCCAGTCCAATGTGTTCTTAAAAAGAGTGGCATCACAAGGATGAACTAATCCTTACTCGTATTCCTATGGGATAGCGAGTTGCATGGACTATCGTCGTTTGAATGAAACCACAATGAAGGACCACTTCCCACTTCCCTTCATTGATCAATTACTAGACAGGCTTATTGGAAAAGCCTATTATTTCTTTATTGATGGTTATTCTGGCTACAATCAAATAGTGATTGCGCCGGAGGATTAAGAAAAAACGACATTTACTTGTCCTTTTGGCACTTTTACCTTCCGCTAAATGCCATTTGGTCTCTGTAATGCACCGGCCACATTTCAAAGGTGCATGATGGCAATCTTCTCAGACATGATTGAAGACTCATTGAAGGTATTTATGGATGACTTTTTTGTCTGTGGCAATACTTTTGATAAATGCGTTGACAATTTGGCCAGAGTTCTAAAGCGATGTGAGGACACAAATCTAGTGCTGAATTGCGAGAAATGCCACTTCATGGAAACAAAAGGCATTGTTCTCGGTCATCAAATTTCGTGTCAAGGCATTGAAGTGGATAAAACCAAAGGTTAAAATTATTGAGAAGTTACCCCCGCCAACCAATGTAAAAGGTATTCGGAGTTTTCTCGATCATGCAAATTTTTGTCGAAGATTTATCCATGATTTCTCCAAGATTGTAAAACCTCTCTGCTCCTTGTTAGAGCAAAATAAAAAATTTATGTTTGATGATGTTTGTCTGGATGTATTTATGCAAATAAAGCAGCAGCTTATGAAGGCACCCATTGTCCTTGCAGTAGATTGGTCGTAACCATTTGCAGTAATGTGTGATGTGAGTGATCATGCAGTGGGTGTTGTGTTAGGACAACGTAAAGAAAGAGTGTTTCACGCAATATACTATGCTAGTAAAACTCTCACTGAAGCGCAAATTAATTAAACAACTACAAAAAAGGAACTGTTGGCAGTAGTCTTTGCCTTCGACAAATTTCGCTCATATCTTGTCGGTGCAAAGGTTACAGTGTTCACTGATCATTCTGCATTGAGATACCTCTTTGAAAAAAAGGATGCCAAACCAAGATTGAAACGATGGATCCTATTATTACAAGAATTCATCATAGAGATAAAGGATCGGAGAACCAAGTGGCAGATCACTTGTCTCGTCTGGAAGTCGGAAGTGAAGATGGAAATACATTCCAAATTATCGATGCATTTCCTGACGAGAAATTGTTTGTTATCGATGCATCCCCATGGTATGTGGATGTAGTCAATTACTTAGTATGTGGAAGTTTACCCTTAGGTGCAACAAGCCACAAGAAGGAAAGGTTTCTTTACGATATCAAGAAATATTACTGGAATGAGCCATACCTATTCAAGGTATGCAACGACAATATTATTAGGCATTGTGTTCCAGAAGAAGAAATGCTTTCAATCCTGAGGCATTGCCACGATGCCCCTTGTAGAGTCATTTTGGTGGTGTAAGAACTGCTGCTAAGGTACTTCAATCAGGATTTTATTAGCCTTTATTTTTTAAAGATGCCCACAATTTAGTGTAACAATGTGACAAATGTCAACGCACTAGATCAATATCTCGATGCAATAAGATGCTGCAACAACTAATTATGGAGGTTGAGCTCTTTAATGTCTTGGGTATGGATTTTATGGGACTATTTCCAAGTTCGTTTGGAAATGTTTATATCCTATTTGTTGTTGACTATGTGTCAAAATGGGTGAAGGCCGTTGCTGTTCCAAAGGATGTGCTAAGATAGTGCTGAAATTTTTCCACAAGCACATACTCACTCATTTCGGTACACCTAAGGCATTGATTAGTGATCAAGGCACTCACTTCCACTGTAATCAAGTTGCAACCGCACTGAAGCGGTATGGAGTTAACCATCGAATAGCAACCACATACCATCTACAAACCAATGGCCAAGCTGAAGTCTCCAATCGGTAAATCAAAAATATTCTTAAAAAGGTGGTGAATCCATCAAGGAAGAATTGGTCTTCTAGGTTGGATGATGCGTTGTGGGCATTACGCATAGCATATAAAACTCCACTTGGAATGTCGTCATATCAACTTGTGTTTGGTAAAGCATGTCACTTGCTTGTGGAATTAGAACATAAAGCTATGTGGGTAATCAAGCAAGTAAACATGGATTATGAAGCTGTTGGAAAAAAAAGGTTGTTGGACATTACTGAACTAGAGGAAATTTGATGCAATGCTTATGAAAATGCCGCAATCTATAAGGAAAAGACTAAGCACTGGCACGACAAAATTATTTTGCAGCGAAAATTTACTACAGGTCAACTGGTGCTATTATTTAATTCGTGACTAAAACTGCACCCAGGTAAATTACGATCATGATGGTTTGGTCCATTCGAGGTTGTCAAAGCATTTCCTCATGTTGCAGTCACAATTAAAGACATAAATGATGGGCACAAATTTAAGGTGAATATCCAACGGATGAAGCATTATTTTAGCCATAATGATCATAAATAGAAGGAAACCATTAATCTGGTCAAATTTTTCTAACCTCTCTTTACATTTTATCATGTACTTTTAGTTTATTTTGTTATATTTCAGTTATCTTCCTTAGTAGTTTTGCAGGAATAAAGTCCTTTCTTTTATCGATGCATGAAAAACTCCTTGCCGGGGTAACTTATCTGCTAACTCATCACAAAATTGAAATAGATCAAGAAACTAATTGTGACTTTTCAAGCACTTATTCCCTAACCGTTGGATTGGTTTAAAAAAGGGCAATCCAAGTGGACGTATTTATTGGATGCAGACTGACTATCCTCTCTCTGTAGTGTAAAAAAGAGCACGACTCTCCATCTCTACTTTTCATTCCCTATAAAGCAATTCATTGTACGACGGTGTTACTCAGAAAAACCTCCATTACTATTGAAACTTTTCTTAAAAGTACTCATTTTTTTTTTGCTTTCTATTACTTTTGCTACCAAAAAGATATGGCCAAAACTCTAGGCGCAAAAACACCATCAAAATCTGCTGCAAAACCCTCTTCCGCTGCTGTGGTTCGTGAAGCAAGCATCGCCCATCTAGGGAACCAGTGGTGTTTCTGACCAAGGTTGCGAAGGACTGCTTCTAAGACAACATGCTGAAGCGCAACTATCATCCTGAGCAGGGTTTCTGTTGTCGAAGCATCAAGACATGTGGAAGCAAGTCAATAAAACTATTGCGAGAATGGGTTGGGAAACCTTTTGCACCCATCCTAGGGGCTATTCACATCCCTTGTGAGAGAGTTCTACGCTAACCTGACTGATAGCGAACAAGAGTTCGTCTTTGTTCATGAAGGGTTGGTACCTTGGGGTCCTTCCCACATTAATGCTCTCTACAACATCACCATGGAAGAGGATGAGCACATGGCCTTCCTAGAATAACTCACAAAGGAGGGGGCTGACATTTTGATGCAAGACCTCTGCATCGAAGGAGGGTGTGGAAAGGCAATAATTTGAACAACTACACCATGCACCGCCACTTCCTAACATTATAGAGTAAGGTTTGGTTTCACTTCATTAACTGTCGTCTTATGCCTTCTACTCACAGCACAACAGTCACTTTGGATTGGATGTGTCTAATCCACTCGATCATCAAGGGGAGACAAATTGATGTAGGTGTTATTCTGCACCAAGAAATTACGAACTGTGCTGTTAGGTAGACGGGTATTCTGATGTCCCTTCATTAATCATGCAGTTGTGTAAACAACGAGGAGTGATGCCTCATGAGGAAGAAGAAATGTTGGACAATAAAGGACCTATTAATGATGCTTCCATTGAGTGCATGACTCGAGGGAAGGACATTCTTGTTATAAAGGAAGTTGAAGCTAGAAAGAGGAAAGGTAAGGTAAAAATTGAAGAAAATAAGGCTAATGTCACCACATATCCCATTTTATGGCGAAATGTCAAAGAGGTAGAAAATATTGCTGAAACAATTAACATTCGACAGATCAAACTTGTCGGCGCAATCATGGATATGGAAAGGTCGTAGAACCTATTCTATGCTTACACCAAGGCATTGAATAGTGCCATTGTCACTACACTACGTTGTATGAGCAAAACGCCTCTATCAAAGTTCCTTGTTTCCCTCCGATCATCAGAGAAGCTACGCCTTCAACTGCAGAGACTGCATCAGAAGGAAGAGACCAATCAGTAGCATCTTCGCAGATGGTCAATATTTCGGATGATAAACGTGAGGTGAATTCGAAGGATGTAGAAGATTGCCTCCGGAACATTAACTTTAATCATTGATCGTTCAAGTGAGTGAAAAAAAGACCCATTAACCATTAACTTTAATCATTGGGAAAATAATATTTGATCTAATCGCAGAACTATCTTTGATCTATCGTTCTTGTTTGATCTAGTTTATTTCTTTCAGTTTTGGGTAGTTGATTTAGTTGATTTTAGTTCTAGGTTGAAATTGCTTCAAGAGGGACGTTCTCTTACCTTGATCCATCAAGAAACACATAAAAAATTTGGAGATTCAATCTTTTCTTACTGTTTCAATCGTTCTTGCCTAAACAGTTTGTTTCCATCTTTTAAATCACTTTTAACGAATCTGTTAGTGTTTTTATTTTTCGACTCTGGTTAGGACGTTTCCTTAAGGTCCTAGGGTGGTTTCTTTCATCCAAAAAAACCCTAATTTCATTCTCTATTGGATCCTTTACCAGCCATTCTCCTTTCTTTTGTTTTAATTTCGTTTGATTCTTCTTTTTGTTAACTAATCTGTCTTTCTTTGTTTTAGTTTCAGATTACATTTATTTAGAGCTTTAGGTTAGATCTGCGACTTTGGCAAACTATGATCCTCTTTCACCTTCATTCCTTATCATTTGGTAACATATTTTAGGCGTTCTTGGTTGCTTTCTAAACTGATTTCAATTACAAACAGCCAATAAGTAATTTTTACCCAGAAATTTTTCAGAAAAAAATATTTTTGAGTGGGTTAAGGTTTTTCAATTGATCTAAAATTTTATATACTGATTCTTGGCATTATATTACAATATAAAAATTATTTCTGACAAAAAAAGCGATCAAAAAAGTAGAGAAAAAAAGAAAATACGAAAAAAAGAAAAAAAAATTAAAAAATATTCTCTGGGTTTAATTTCGTGCTAAAAATTTCTAGATAAGAAATATATTATTTGGAGAGGCTCCAGTTTAAGTTTCATGATGTTTTGAAGTCAGGAACACCTCGAACGAAGTTTGTCAAGTTGCTTCGTAGTTTTTTTGGGTTTTCAGGTTTCTGCAATTTTATTGATTCTTAGTTTAGGATTTCATTTCATTTCTTTTGACTTTTTATTGTTTCTTTACACATTCTAACATGTTCTTGTTTCTTGTATTAATAGGTTAACGAACGTTGCACATTCCTTCCTCCAGTTTAACTAATACGTCCTGATTGATTGACATAAAAACTTCCAAAGGACTCACAAGATTAATTCTTACCTCATTAAGAATTTAATTTTTTGAGTGCATAATGGTGAGGTTTGTTTAATTTTTCTCTTTGAGTGCTGTGTTTTTTTCCAGATTTGTCACAATGTCTCATAGTGGAAAAGGGAGAGATGACCAGAGTGACAAGCCGCTAGTTAACATCGAAAATCTTGCTGGTGTCGCAAAAAAGTTAGATCTCCATGATAAGTTCGAAACCATGATCAATAAGTTACAATGAAGTCTAAACCATCATGAGGCAGTAAATAGACAAAGGGATGCTCTATTTCAGACAATGAGCAATGCCTTAAATCAGTTGCAACTTAAGCAAAGGACTTAATATTGGGGTGCTAATGATGATGATGGGATTGAACAACCTCGTGCTCGTAGACATCAAGCTAGACATGTCCCTCGTATGGATGATGATCCTTTGGTTACTACTGGATGTGGGCAATATTTTTAGCTAAATCAAAGTTTTCAATTCCAGAATTTCATGGAAGGAATGGTCAAGAGACTTATTGTGATGGAAAAGTTAATCATAAATTAGTTTGTCAATCCAAGGGGAGTTGGCCAAACGAAAGGAGGAATACAATTGAGTTATCACCTTTTGTGTAATGTTATTGGTGTAGTTCAGAAGATCATGAGAGTTTTAAATATCCAATTCAATATCCAACTAGAGAAAAAAGTAAGTATGAATTTGCGCCTTTTGTTAACTCTTATGGATGATGATCCTTTGGTTACTACTGGTTTTGGGCAATTTTTTTTAGCTAAATCAAAGTTTTCAATTCCAGAATTTCATGGAAGGAATGGTCAAGAGACTTATTGTGATGGAAAAGTTAATCATAAATTAGTTTGTCAATCCAAGGCGAGTTGGCCAAATGAAAGGATGAATACAATTGAGATAGCACCTTTTGTGTAATGTTATTGGTGTAGTTCAGAAGATCATCAGAGTTTTCGATGTCCAATTCAATATATCCAACTAGAGAAAAAAGTAAGTATGAATTTGCACCTTTTGTTGACTCTTATGGATGATGATCCTTTGGTTACTACTAGTTGTGGGCAACATTTTTAGCTAAATTAAAGTTTTCAATTCCAGAATTTCATGGAAGGAATGGTCAAGAGACTTATTGTGATGGAAAAGTTAATCATAAATTAGTTTGTCAATCCAAGGGGAGTTGGCCAAACGAAAGGAGGAAGACAATTGAGCTATCACCTTTTGTGTAATGTTATTGGTGTAGTTCGGAAGATCATGAGAGTTTTCGATGTCCAATTCAATATCCAACTAGAGAAAAAAGTAAGTATGAATTTGCGCCTTTTGTTGACTCTTACTCTGGTGGGAAAAAGATTTGTGATGGTGAACTTTATGAACCATAAAAAGATGATAATGAGAATTTTTCCCTTGAATCTATAGATGAAATAGAAACATCATGTTCTCCTACTGAGATGTCTTGTATTGAATTGAATATTCATAATACTTGTGAGGGGATATGGGAAATGAGGAAAAATCATGTGAAAAGACAGAGAAAAGAAACCTTGAGTGATAAAAGTCTACTTGATGGTCCAAATTTAGTGAGTGAAAATCCATATGAGGTAAAATTTGAGAGTTCTCAAGAGGAAAAAGAAAATGAAAAGCAAGAAAATATCCATACAAATGTGAGGAATGATTATGTTTTAACTAACCCTAACTTAAATTTGTTTAGTGGTGTTTCTTTGTTATAGGATTTCAAGGATCCATTGATGGACTTTCAATTATCTTACTCTACCATCGGGAGTGAGCAGCGGCAAGAGATCTAAGATTACTAAGTAAAGTTCCTATAGGGCATTATGTTCCCAAATCCTACCCAGTAACAATTTATATCACAAAGAACATGTAGTTTCAAAAAAATAAGCTAGCAAACATCATAAATCCAAAATCGCAATTAATTTAACATTTGATAAACCTAGGCTAACTTAAGTTTTAAACCAAGCTCTGATACCATCAAATATGACACCTCAAACCCGATGAAGACGAATTTTCCCAAATTTAAGCGTTACATTAGCCACCTAAGTGACTCTCCAGCTAACGACCACGGAAGACACAGTCCGACCTTATAACACCTCAATCTTATCAAATTATTAATTATTTATTAAAGTGGAAGCAATTTTAAAACCAATTTTAATCTTTTTTATATGTAATTTAATCTAAGGATATTTTCATCATTTTACAACCTTTAGATCCGATTTTAGATCTAAATATTTATCGACCTTTTTTTAGTCAATTTATGTAAGCCCTAAAAATTTCAACTTAATCCGAGTTTATTTACTATGTCTAATTAAGTTTTAACATTAAGGACTAAATCGTAACATTTTCAAACTATTAGTACTGTATTCGAATATTAAATTTAGTATGTTTCTAACAAATTTTATCATTCACGAGTCTAATACTAAATTTTTACTAAGTTTCCTTATCATTTAAGACCCTAATTAGACTTATCAAGTTTCAGGATAAATTTGTAATTTAAACGGATTAGAAAACCAATTTAAAAAGACCAAAATTCAAACCCCTAAAAACCCACGCGGTCGTGTGGACAGACACATGCTCGTGTGAAAACCACAGCACCTAGTTTTGCAAAAAAACTCATTTTTAAACTCGATTTTGCCTATTCTAATGGCGAATTAAACCCAATTTAGCTACAATTAAATGTTATACATATTCATACACCTTCAATTGAATTTATTGACACCAATTGAGCATCAATTAAATAGTATTAAACAATCAATTTCATGCATATCACCCACCGATTAATTTAAACAAGTGGCGTACCTTAGTCGTTAGTAAACCACTCCATGGAAGCTTCATTTAAAAAATTGTTAGTGTAATCATCATGCTTCACACACCGTGTTATCAAGCAACAATACACCGTAAATTATTCAATAATTAAACTCAAACATGTATATGTGATATTATAAAACCATCAAAAATAAAAAATGTCCAAGTCTAATTACAACCAAAATTAAACTAAGTCCCGGGGGTTCCACAATGCCCGATTACAGTCTTTAAAACGTGTAACTAAATCTCTACTGAGCCTTAATCTATTGGAACTCTCTCATTCGGCTCCTCAGCTCCTCAATCCCGTCAGATATCTGTACAAATATGAGGGTGTGAGCTTAAAAAGCCTAGTGAATGTTAATAAAGACGACAAGTAAATTAGCACAATAATCATGCTTAAATCGAAGCCAATCAAATACCAATTTTCAGTCCATAATAGTTCAATGTCATATGCTTAACCATGTATCAAAAATCATAATTAATCATGGCATACAATCATTAATTTAGCATGTGACATTTCATAAATTTATATTGGCATATACAATCATGGCTTAATCAGGTGATCATACATCGAATAATCGGATCTCTTTACTCCCTATCAGAATCAGTCCCGGATTTAGTGGGCCAAAGCCGCACTCTCCTTTATATCTCCTCAAATCAATCCCGTTGAGTGCAGACACAAGCTCAACACTCCTTTATCTACTTTAAATCAGTCCTCCTAAAGCCTCATTGCTCACAAATAACATATCAATATGGTAAGTACTTACAAATCCTATGGCATGCCAACTATATCCAATGGATCCACCATGCTATAATACCAATATAATCAATCAATCATAACATAGCGTCAAAATGCATATGTGAATCATGTAACATACTCATTTTAACATCAAATTAAATAAAACATACCAATTACCAATTATAAATGTTCATTTATCATTTAAAATATCAACATACTGTGAACCAAAAACTCCAGGATACATGCTTAAATCATCATTATAATCAACCCAATCAAAGCACATAAAATCATTAGATGCTCACTTACCAACACCTAATAAAATTTTCATCACTAGGACATATATCGAAAATCTTGCAAAATCAACCAACCAAAACTTAATTAAGTATTTGTAATCAGAAATAAATCATCTAATTAAGCATAAATGAAGGTCAATTTACCAAATTGCCCTTTATTGACACTAATGATAGAATCAATTCAACCGCAACCAAGTGATCAACAACGCAAATCTAAGCTTCAATTTCGATTAGCTCGATCCTCCTCAAGATTCAAAGCTTTAACAGAGATAAAGTAGAGATTACCACCTTTCAAAAGAAATATTAAACGTGAATTTTCATCACCCAAACTACACGAATTTCTCTCACAAAGTTACCTTATCGGATTTGTAACATCTAGTCGAAAACTTGATTCCTCACAAAATTGATCACTCCAGCCCTCCTAAACACTTTCAAACATCAATACTAAACCAAATAAACATATATTAAGCATCAATTTCACCTTTAAATCAATTTCACAAAAATTCAGAAAATCGATTCAAGAAGATGATAAAATTCAAATTTCTTTAAATTACCTTACAAAACATGTTTAATCTTGATAAATAAGGTCAAAAACCTTTTAATAGATCCATTTTGAGTTGGAACATCCATTAATATTTGGATTTCCTCTCAAATTTCAAGATCCACCATTAGAACACCTTAAGCTCTTGAAGAAGATGACCTAGATAAAAATTCATGTATTTATCACTCAAATCATATAAATATGTTTCTAATCATCATAAAAATAAGTTTAAAAATAGTAATTACCTTTAATCTGTTCTAATTCCTTTGATTTAAAATCTTAATTCAAGAATCTTGAGAAATTTCAAAATATTTTTTTGTTAATTTTGTGAATAATTTCGGGTGAAAAGAAAGAGTATTTTGAGAAGGAAATTTGTTGGATCTATTCTCTAATGATAGATCTTTAAAACCATGCAAAGAAAACAAATTTTAAAGCTATCTAATCTTATGTAAATGGTGTGAAAAGTAGGCTAGTTACATTGTTTTTAAAGCTGAAACAACCCAACCAGAAAATTTAAAAATTGGGAAATTTCCCAACGGTCACTCCCACATTCCCCTTACTTTACCATTTGATCCTTTCCCTCAAAAATTTTGAATTTAGAGGTTTGTTTGCAAAATAAATAATCCAAAATTTCCCTTATTTTACAATCAAATCCAATTTAACTAATATTTAAATTTAACTCAAATTAACCCTCAATAAAAATTATTTTAAAATTCTTTTCGACCCAAATTAATTATTTTCACTAATAATTATTTAATTAATTTAAAATTAATTTTTTCAAAAATAATTTTATTTTTTCGGATTATTGTTTTATCAATTTTAGATAAAATTGACCTCCTAAATTAAAGTAAAAATTACTATTAACTTGATAAATTCCTAAATTTACACTCGAAACTACTAGACCCGGTTTAGAGATATTAAAACTCTCCCCCTCTAAAAAAAGTTCGTCCTCAAAATTTTACTTGAATCGAACAAGCACAAATATTGACGTTTCATCACATCTTCCGATTCCCAGGTGCCTTCCTCAGTTTTATGGTTGCGCCACAAAACTTTCACCAACGGAACCGTCGTATTGTGTAGCACCTTGACCTCACGATCTAGGATCGTAACCAGTTCCTCCTCGTACGAAAGAACAGACCTAACCTCGATCTCCTCAACTGACATAACGTGAGAAGGATCATATCAGTACTTCTGTAACATTGAGACGTGGAAGATGTCATGAATACAATCCAGCTCAGGCGACAGCAACAGAAGATAAGCAACTGGTTCAATCCTCTCAGCAACCTCATAAGGGCCAATGAATCTCGAACTGAGCTTACCTTTTCGCTCGAACCTCAGAACTTTCTTCCACGGTGAAACCTTTAAGAAGACCCCGACTTGATACTTATATATCTCGATGTTTGAGGTCAGCATAAGACTTCTGCCAATCAGAAGCAGCTTTTAATCGATCGCAAACAAGTCTCGCCTTATCCTCAACATCTTGAACCAACTCCGAAACCAAGCTCCTCTTCTCTTCCATAACGGACCAACATAGAGGAGTCTTACACCTCCGACCATACAAAGCCTTGAATGGTGCCATCTGAATACTCTTCTAGAAGCCATTATTATAAGCAAACTCGACTAATGGCAATTGATGATCGCAGCTGCCTCAAAAGTAGATAACACAACTACGAAGCATGTCCTCAAGAACCTGAATCACCCTCTCGAATTGTCCATCGGATTGCAGATGATAAACTGAACTAACATGAAGCTTTGAACCCAAAGCTTTGTCGAGCGCCTTCCAAAATCTCAAAGTAAATCATGAATTTCGGTCTATTATGATCAAAATAGGAACTCCATGAAGACGAACAATCTCTCGGATATAAAGATCAGCTAATTGATGCAAACTAAATGTCGTACAGACCAGAAGAAAATGACCAGACTTCAAAAATCTATCCATAATCACCGAGATAGAATCCTTACGAGTCGAAGTCAAAGGCAAACCTTGAAACAAAGTCCATCATAATCCGCTCCCATTTCCACTCAGGAATCTAATTAGGCTGAAGTAAACCAGACGGACACTGATGCTCGGCTTT
This sequence comes from Gossypioides kirkii, assembly GCA_005610355.1. NCBI lineage: Eukaryota > Viridiplantae > Streptophyta > Magnoliopsida > Malvales > Malvaceae > Gossypioides > Gossypioides kirkii. The sequence continues at coordinate 18,828,655 of CP032250.1, forward strand.
CACTCTCTAACAAACCAGACATCTCATAACAAAGCCAACAACATCAGACTTTGACCTAGACCACCAATACAGAACCCAAAGATCCTATTACATCTTGTTCCCATCGGGATGCATAGAATAAGGACTGCTATGTGCCTCGGTAAGAATCAAGTGCCTCAGATCCTCGTCCTCCGAAACGCACAAAAGACCTCAAAAACACAAACACCATTAGAGTAGAGATCAAAATCTCCCTGAACTCCCTACTCAACCTGACGAATCCGACGGGCCAAATCTCATCAAAAGGCTGAGTCTCACGAATCTGTTGCGAAAGAACCAACCTCACTTGAAGTTCAGCCAATAGGCCACCATCCTCCAAAACAGATAGCCTCACAAACATAGCCCTCAAATCGACCAAAGACTTGTGACTCAAAGCATTTGCGACGACATTCACTTTACTCAGATGGTACTCGTTACACAATTATAGTCCTTCAGTAACTCAATCCAACGCCTTTATCTCAAGTTCAACTCCTTATGGGTTAGGAGATACTTAAGATTCTTGTGATCGGTGTAAATCGCACACCTCTCACCAAACAGATAGTGACTCCAAATCATGAGCGCGAAGACCACGACAGCCAACTCCAAATCATGAGTAGTATAGTTGCACTCATGCAGCCTCAACTGCCTCGACGCATAAGCAACTACCCTACCCTCCTACATCAAAACACAACCCAGACCTGTATAAGAAGCATCATTGTAGATGACATACTTTTTATCGGATTTTGGCTACGTCAATAGAGGCGCTTCGATTAAAATTGACTTTAGCTTCTCAAAATACTTTTGCCTCTAATCAATGCACTCAAAGACAATATTCTTCTAAAGTAGCTTCGTAAAAGGAGAAGCAATGCTCGAAAACCACTTAACAAAACCACTGTAATAACCATCTAACCCTAGAAAGCTCTTGAACTTAGAAACAGACCTCGAGAAATTCCAATCCAAAATCGCTTCAAATTTCTTTGGATCAACCCAAATACCCTTAACTAAAATGACATGACCCCAAAACACCACCTTCCGAAGCCAAAACTCGTACTTACTCAACTTCGCATACAATTGCTTCTCCCGTAAAACTTGTAAAACTACCCTCAAGTGCTCATCGTGCTCATCCTCAGATTGGGAATACACCAATATATCGTCTAGGAAGACCACCACAAACTGATCCAGGTAGGAGTGGAAAACTCGGTTCATCATATCTATAAATGCGGTAAGTGCATCCGTCAATCTGAATGGCATGACAAGAAACTCGTAGTGACCATACCGAGTCCTGAAAGCAATTTTCGTCACATCTAAATCCTAAACCTTCAACTGGTAGTACCCAAATCGGAGATCAATTTTTGAGAAAACCAAAGTTCCCCAAAACTGATAAAAAAGATCATCAATCCTCGGTAACAGATACTTATTCTTGATGGTTAACTTATTTAGCTGGCGATAGTCGATGCATAGCCTCAAAGTCCCATCCTTCTTCATAACTAACAACACCGGTGCTCCCCACAGAGACACACTCAGACGAATAAACCCATGATCCAAATGCTCTTGCAATTGCAGCTTCAACTATTTCAGTACCTTCGGTGCCATGTGGTAGGGCGTAACATACACCGGAGTAGTATTGGGATAGAGCTCAATACCGAACTCATCTTCTCTATCCGATGGTAAACTAGGAAACTCCTAAGAAAACACATCCAAAAAATCACAAATAGCTCGAATCTCATCCAACCTCATCTCTCTACTATCGGCATTCAAGACATAGGCTAGATAAGCTTCACAACCTTTCTAGACCAACTTCTCAGCTTGAAGTGAAGATATCACATTCGACAACAACTTAAACTTCTCTCCCACAATAACTACTCCGGAACTACCAGTACCACACAAAGTCACTGACTTTACCTCATAATCCACCTTCACCCGATGCTTGGACAACCAATCCATTCCAAGAATGACATCAAAACCCTAAAATAATAACTAAAGCAAATCAATCAAAAACACTTATCCCTGAACCATCAGAGGACAGCGATGATATACCCGATCCACTACTACACTATCACCTAAAGGGCTCTTAACCAAAACATTCAAACTAGAAGTCTCTACAACAATCCCTAACTCTCTAGCTACATCTCTCAAAATAAATGATCTCGTCGAACCAAAATAAACTAAAGCTAGAAGTGGAAAAGACTGTAGCATGAAAGTACCTATGATAACATTAGTAGCCTCTTTGGTCCAGGGCTCCTTCACTACATAAACTCTGGTAGGACGACCATCACCACCTTAAATAGCACCACGCTGACCAACACCTCTACCATGGCCTCTACCTCGAGCTGGAGCACGTAAAACAGGCTGATCTTAAATAACAAGCGCTCTCCTCGGGCAATCGCTAACTCGATGCTCTATCGAACCACAAGTCAGACAAGCACCCATCAACCTCCAATACTTTCTCGAATATCAAAGATTATAGTGCTCACACAAAGTCCATACAACATGACCTTGATCAGTAGGACTAGCCTTAACTCTCGTGACCTGTCTATCCTGACCACAACTATCAGAAACACTTCATCCAGATCTATCGAAACGACCTCTCTTACCTTTACGACCAGAACTACTAGCAGTATCAGTTGTCCTCTTAATAGCTTCAAAAAAAATGGCTTTATGCTCCTCCCCCAAAGTCTTCTCAAGCGCACGAGCCTTCTCAACTAACTCATCGAAGACCTCAAAAATCTGAGCAACCAAATAGAGTTTAATCTCGCAGTTTAGTCTGAACCTGAACCTCTTACAACAGCTCACATCATGAGCTACCAACTCGGGAGCGTACTGGCTCAACTAAATAAGTTCATCCTCGTACTCGTCTACTAATAGAGTACCCTCAATAAGATCCACAAACTCTAGTCTCTTAGTCTCGAGATATTGCTCGCCCATGAACTTCCTCTAGAACAACGAGTCGGAGCAATGTTGGCACCAGCGATACGTTGTAGTGCCCCGACCATATCTGACATGAAGTGCTTGACGAGATCCATTTAAGCATCATCCCGTGGTGGCTCATCGTCCTCCATACTACCCCGATCGTGATGCAGAGGCATAACGACTATCGTATACTAAATATAAGAGTAAAGAAAATGTATCGGGAGTGAGTAACAACAAGAGATCTAAGATTAACTAAGTATAGTTCCTATAGGGCATTGTGTTCCCAAATCCTACCCTAGTAACAATTTATATCACAAAAAACATGCATAGGTAAAACACGCAGTTCAAACAAAATAAGCAAGCAAACATCATAAATCCAAAATCGTAATTAATTTAATATTCGACAACCCTAGGCTAACCTAAGGCTTTAAACCTAACTCTGATACCACCAAATATGACACTCTAAAACCGATCGGGACGTTACATTATATGTAACACCCAAGTGACTCTCTGGCTAACGACTTCCCAAGACACAGCTCGACCTTATAACACTTTAATCTTATCAAATTATTAATTATTTATTAATGTGGAAGCAATTTGTGAACCATTTTTAATCTTTTTATATGTAATTGAATCTAAGGGCATTTCCATCATTTTACCACCTACGATTAAATTAACTTGATTTTAGATCTAATATTTACCGACCTTCTTTTAGTCAATTTATGTAAGCCGTAAAAATTTTAACTTAATCCGAGTTTATTTACTACGTCTAATTCAAGTTTTAACATTAAGGACTAAATCTTAACATTTTCAAACTATTAGTATTATAGCCAAATATTAAATTTAGTGCGTTTCTAATAAATTTTATCAATCACGAGTCTAATCCTAAATTTTTACCAAGTTTCCTTATCATTTAAGGTCGTAATTAGACTTATCAAGTTTTAGAACTAATTTTTAAATTCAACGGATTAGAATACCAATTTAAAAAGACCAAAATTCAAACCCCAAAAACCCACACGGCCATGTGGAAAGGCACATGCTCGTCTAAAAACCACTACACCTATTTTTGCAAAAAATTCATTTTAAACCCAAATTTACGTATCTTAATGGTCAATTAAACCCTATTTAGCGATGTATGTGTGAAAGAATTTCAACACTGTCCGATCATCATCTTTAGGGACAGTAACTAGTTCGACCCATTTGGAGACATAATCGACAGTGACCAGAATATAAACATTTCCAAAAGAATTGGGAAACGATCCCATGAAATCCATACCCCATCCATCGAAAAGCTCAATTTCCATAATAGGCTGTTGCAGCATCTCGTTGCGTCGAGATATCGATCCAGTGCGCTGACACTTTATCTATTATTAAACAAAGTTGTGGGCATTTCAAAACAATGATGGCCAACAAAATCCTGACTGAATGATCTTTGCAGCAGTCCTAACACCACCAAAATGACCTTCATATGGAGCATCATGGTAATGCTTCAAGATAGGAAGCATTTCTTCTTCAGGGACACAGCGACGAATAATATTGTTGTTGCATACCTTGAACAGGTATGGCTCATTCCAGTAATACTTTGTAGCATCTCAAAGAAAATTTTCTGTGACTAGTTGCACTCAGTGGTAGTCTTCCACAGAACAAATAATTGACAACATCCGCGTACCATGAGGATGTGTTGACAAAAAAGAACTTCTCGTCTCGAAATGCATCGACAATTTGTGAGGTATTACCATCTTCACTCCCGAATTCCAGATGAGATAAATGATCTGCTACCTGATTTTCTGATCCTTTTCGATCCTTGATTTCAATATCAAATTCTTGTAACAGCAGGATCCATCGAATCAGTCTTGGTTTGGCATCTTTTTTGGCAAAGATGTATCTTAATGCAGAGTGATCAGTATATATTGTAACTTTTGCGTCGACAAGATACGAACAAAACTTGTCGCATGCAAAAACTACTACTAACAACTCTTTCTCTATGGTTGTATAATTGACCTGCGCTTCAGTAAGAGTTTTTCTAGCATAATATATTGTATGAAATACCTTATCTTTGCGTTGACCAAGCACTACACCTACTACATAGCCGTTCGCATCACACATAACTTCAAACAGTTGTTACCAGTCCGGTGCGACGATAATAAGTGTCTGCACTAATTGCTACTAAATTTTCAAAAATGCTTCCATACAGGAAGCATCAAACATAAACTTTTTATTTTGGTCCAACAATGAGCAGAGAGGTTTTGTAATTTTTGAGAAATCTCGGATGAATCGTCGATAAAAACCTGCATGATTGAGAAAACTCCTTATTCTTTTAACATTATTAGGTGGGGGTAACTTCTCAATGATCTCCACCTTTGTCTAGTCCACTTCGATGCCCTAACAAGAGATACGATGTCCAAGGACAATACCTTCAATTGCCATGAAGTGACATTTCTCCCAGTTTAGTATCAGATTAGTGTCCTCTCATCACTTTAAAACTCTAGCTAAATTGTTAGCGCATTTATAAAAAGTGTGACCATAAATAGAAAAATCATCCATGAATACCTCCAACGAGTCTTCAATCATATCTGAAAAATCGCCATCATGCACCTTTGAAAAGTGGTTGGTGCATTGCATAGACCAAATGACACTTGGTGAAAAGAAAAAGTACCAAATGGACAAGTGAAAGTCGTTTTAGATTGGTCTTCCGGTGCAATTGCAATATGGTTGTAGCTAGAATAACCATCAAGGAAGCAGTAATAGGCTTTACTAACAAGCTTGTCCAGCATCTGATTAATGAAGAGAAGTGGGAAGTGATCTTTTTTTTATGGCAGTATTCAAATGGTGATAGTCCATGCAAACTCGCCAACCTATAACAATGCGAGTAGGAATTAATTCATTCTTGTCATTACTTACCACCGTAATACCGCTCTTCTTTGGAACGCATTGGATTGGGCTCACCCATGTACTATCAAAAATTGGGTAAATAATGCCTGCATCCAACCATTTGATTATCTTCTTTTTAATAACTTTTTTCATTTTTTCATTTAACCTCCTTTGCTGCTTAATGGACTGCTTTCCCTCACCCTCCAACCTAATTTTGTGCGTGTAGAAAGAGGGACTAATGCCTTTGATATCCGCAATGCTTCAAGCGATGGCACACTTATGTTGCTTCAGTATTCAGATCAATTTCTCCTCTTGACTTGCGTTGAGATTTGCGGAGATAATTACTGGCAAGGTATCTTTGTCACCAAGGAAAATATACTTTAACTGTGTTGGCAATGGTTTCAAATCCAAGGTCGAAGCTTCTTCAACAGATGACTTAAATATAGGGACCTTTCTATTAGTCAGATCTAAGGATTCCATCTGCCAACCATGTCTAAGCTCAACAATATTTGCTTCATCCTCGTGGTCGTAATTAGTTAGGAAATTATCTTCAGTTGTCACCACAAGTTCTTCTAAAGCTGTTGTACTACGCTCATGAAATTATTCCATAATTAATTCGTCCAGTACATCAATATGGTGACATTCCTCTTTAATCTTGCAGGGAATTGCTTTAAAAACACTAAAGGTAACGTGTTCATCATTTGTTGCATAATTAACTCACCTTTGAATACGTCTATAAGATTATGGTGACATTCCTCTTTACTTTTGCAGGGAATTGCTTTAAAAACAATAAAGGTAACGTGTTCATCATTGTGTTGCATAATTAACTCACCTTTGAATACGTCTATAAGAGTATGATCCGTAGCAAGAAAAGGGCATCCCAAGATTATGGGCACCTCCTTATCAGCTTCGCAATCAAGAATAATGAAATCTGTTGGGAACATAAACTTATCTACTTGGATGAGAACAGCTTTGATTTGCCCTTCAAGTTGCACTAAAGATATATCTGCCAACTACAATGTCACTGCAGTGGGCTTCATGTGACCAATTCCCAATTTTCAGAATATTGATAGTGGCATAAGGTTGATTCTTGATCCTAAATCACAAAAAGCTTTTCCTAAGTAATGATTTCCAATGGAGCACGGAATTGTAAAACTGCCAGGATCTTTCATCTTGGGTGGTAATTTATTTGTCAACACAACACTGCAGCCTTCTGTGAGCGCAATTGTCTCGATGTCGTTAACTTATTTTTCTTGGATAATAGCTCCTTCATAAATTTCCCATAGCTAGGAATCTGCACAAGAGCATCAACAAGAGGTATATTAACATGTAATTGTTTCAGGGTGACCAAAAATTCTGATTTTCTCTATCTTTTTCTTTTTCTTTAAATATTTGTGGAAACGAAAAATTTATTGAAACATTAGGTTGTCGTGACATAACTAGCTGCATCGATAATTTTGTAGGTCAAATGGTTGTCATGGGAGTAAGAATTGGTGGCTCCTCTTCATTTAGCTCTACTGCTTCTTCTTCAGGTATAACTTTTCCTCGTTGCTCTACTTCATTTGCATCGACATGTGCTGTATTGGAATTGCTACTTTGTTCAACAGCTTGCTTTCCACTTCGATGAGTAATATCCTTGCAATGCTTCTTCCTTTTTGAATTGGATTTCCAGTATCACTGGCTAAGGCACCTGATGGTCTCGTGATCATATTAGAAGCTAGTTGTCCTGCTTGTGCTTCAAACGCTCAGATGGAAGAAGAATTTCCTTGCACAATAACTTCAGTTCTTGTGATGTGTTCATGCATCAGAGCTTTAAAGGCAGCTAATGGATCAGCTCGTGATTGAGAGTACTATTGTTGCTGTTGTTGATATTGTCCTTGCATATTCAAATTTGACATTACAGTCTGCTGTGGCTGCATACAAGCATGTGGCTGCATCTAATCTTGATGTGCATGCATTTAAGGACTGTGATTGTAGTTTTACTACTGCTAATTGTAACTCCCCTGTCGAAAATTTCCTTGGCTTGAGGAATTTCCATATCGAAATGTGGACACATTTTGATTCCCCTAAGGTTTTTGATACATGGTTGAACTATTGTAGGAGTTATCGCACGAATTTCCTTTGATGTTATTGACATAAAATGCATTTTTTACATGTTGTGGGCAATCCTTGTAGCTATTATTATCACTGCAAATTTCACAAAAAAATGTCGGGACATCCATTTGCTCGGCAACTTGAATGGGAGCAACTTCAGTCATCCCCTTCATGTTTTTAATCATTTTAGCCAACGAAGATACCTGTGCACTCAAAGCTGATATGGCGTCTAATTCAATAACTCCAGGATTCGTTTTTACTTGAGCAGCTTGAGAAATTGGGTATTGATAGTCATTCTGAGCGATTCTCTCCAAAATTCTCACAGCTTCATCATAGGTGCAGTCCAACAAAGGACCATTTGCAGCTGCATCGACAAGATTTCTTGTTTGCGCATTTAATCCATTGTAGAAAATTTCTATCTATGTTTCTTATTGGATTCCATGCATGGGACAACATCGAAGAAAAGTCTTGTAATGCTCCCATGTGGTATACAGATTCTCATCATTGAGATGGTGATAAGCAGTAATATCATTCCTCAATCGAGCATTAATCGTGGGTAGATTAAACCACAAAACAAATTGAGTCACAAGTGCATTCCATGATGTAATCAATTCAACAGGTAATCCAAGGAACGAGGTACGAGCCCTTCCTTGCAATGAATAAGGAAACAGTTGCATCTTTAAAGTGTCATCAGGAACACCATGCTGATTAAAAGAAGCACAGATTATTAGAAAAGATTTAAGATGCTCTCTCGCATCTTCATGAGGAAAACCAGCATATTGCCCATTCGAATTTAACATTTGAAACATAATTGATTTTATCTAGAAATTTCCAGATTGGGTAGCTGGTTTAACAACCCCTGGCTGCAAATCATCTAGCACAGGAACAATAAAGTCTCTAATCATTCTGTTTTGCATTTGTTCTTCTTATGGCAGCGGTGGGTTGTTTAAATTTTGTGGCTGTATTGAAGGGACAGGATTTTGTGGCGGCAATTGTGGTATGGCATCATTTCCATGCAAAACCATATTCCTTTGTTCTTGTCTTTTCCTTCGAATGGTTCTCTCGATTTTCGGATCTAAGCCAACAATATTTTCAGGATTTCTCCTAATGGTCATAAAACACCTAAAAGAAAATTAAAAACCAGTCAACAAAAATTGAAACAAATCAGTAACAAATAAAAGTTAAGAAATAAAGGATAATTGAAACTACAAAAATAAACATCAAACAAATGCCATCCCTGGCAACGGCGCCAAAACTTAATCACGCTATGAACGTCATAGCAATTGTGCAAGCAAACACTTGTTGATGCAAGTATAGTTGATAGACTTAAAACTATCAAATATCGATCCCATAGAGATGGCTGTTTATGCTTATAATTGTTAATTCAATTAAAGTTAAAATAAGAGAAACTATATGAATAATGTTAGTGCAATTAAAATAAAGAGTGTAGAAATGAATGAATTAAACTGTCAGAACAAATATTGCAAGACTGTAACAAAATATGTCAAAGCAAATTAATAAGATATGTAGTGAAAGTTTGAAGATAACTTGTCGATGCAATTTGAGAAAAATTAAAGAAGTAAAAACAATGATAATGGAATGAGGGATCCCTGACTTGATAAGTTGGCAAACCACTAAATGTGACCACAAGGTAAATAATAGATATATTGTCACCGCAATTAAGCTTAATGAAATCTTACCAACTTTAACTTTCCTGTTTATCAAAGACCCAAATATTCACATTAACCACACCTTCCAGTGCTGGCAATACTTTGCATTCAAGAACAAGTGGCCAGAATTCCTTCGTTCCCCAAGCAACTTCCATTGTCTTGCTTGTTAATTTAATATGTCACTACACTTTCCAATGTCAGTAAGTGCAATAGCACTTCCGTGATCAAGCAATTAAATCCAAAGATAAACAAATAAGAGAAAATTGAGCAGAAATCAAATTAGATCTAAAATTAAAAGGTACTTCCATACACATTTAACTTCATCAGAATTTATTAGTGTTTGAGAGGAAATAAAGAACAAGTTGAAGCATTCTATTCCTAGCCTACTAGAACTCTTCCCTAATGCTTCTCTTGTGTTGCACTTAGGAACACTCCTCGGCAGGAGCAGGAATTTGCCTTCTTGCACAGTCAGTTCACCCTCTAAGAAACTAAGCTGCCATGGAGGCAAGCTTAAAGAAAAGATGAAAAATCGAATTGATTTTTTTCACGAGCTTTAAGATTCCTCTTTTCTTCTTCTATTCTTCAATATTTATCTTTAATGCTAAATACAAGTGTCCTTCTTCTTCAGTTCTAACTTCCTTATAGCTATCCAAGTTAGTTAATCTAGTTGTACATTCACGCAGATCTGGTGCATTTAGCAAGCAGTTAAAGGTTGTCTCGACATCTCTGGACGCAAATTTAGATTTTAGTTTGCTGCGACAACCTTGATATTCTCAAGCACTGATACTTCTGGATATGCTCATACGGCGACAGTTTTGGGTACAATTTTAGATTCTAAATTCGGTGGTAACCTTAGACAGCTTCCTACGTTGATCTTTTGGAACAAATTCCTGCATTGACATCTTTAGACACAAAACTGAACATTAAATGTGGTGACATTAGTAGCAAAAGTCGGACAAAATTAACCAAACATCACTGACTTAGAAAATGCAATTATTGAATATAAAATGCTAAAAATGCATGCTAAACATGATATAATGGGAACAAATTGTACTTTAAATAAGGAGAAATTAATGGTCTTTTCTAATGCTATCAACCTCTTTTTAATTTATTTTGATTTTATTATGAGTTTTTCTTCATGTTGTGGTTACATTGGCTTTAAGATGTTTTTATTCATTAGAATGAACTAATTTTCTAAATACCTAGGGGAGATGAACCATATGATGAATTCTGTTATATGATTTTTGTTTTTACGCAATAAATACTTAGATTTTGTTCTCAATTGTGTAGGCTTAATTCTTGATTTAGTATTTCCAGGATATTAATTATTGTTTGATGTGCTTAAATTAGAGGAGGAATAGACCCTGTTTAAGAGTAGATATAGTATAATTTAGTTGAGTTGCATGCAATCCTAGAAATAGGACGACATAAATCTACCGAATTAGAGTCAAATCTAATAGGGGAATCTATAGATCGAATTAATGCGACGATAGGGGTTTTAATTAGAAAGAAATTTCAATTTATCAACCTAGAGTTAGTTGCTTTTATGCTTGAATAGAGGTATTAGCATAATTTAGGGATTTTTACGGGTCAAAATACTAAGTGAATAAATTGCTTAATTCAAAATGATAATGGCAGATGAAATCTAGGTGGATTCTTTCCTGGGTATTGTCTCGCTTCTTGGTATTAAAACATTTGTTATCTCTTTATTTATTCTTTTCGCACTTTTAGTTTATTAATTTAGTTAAATTTAGTTTTAAACTATCACTTTATTCGATCGGTTAAATAATAGGAAGATAGCTACTACTAGTACTTTTAGTCCTCGTGGGAATGATATCTATGATGATCGTAACTATACTATTAATTGATAGCTGCACTTGCCTTAGTCATATTTTTAGTTAGTTTCAACTACATCAAGTTTTTGGCGCCGTTGTCGGGGACTGAAATATTAGGAAAACTTTATTTCTATTACTTTAGCCATTTTTTTTGTTTGCATTTTTAATTTAATTTTTTCCCATTTATTTGCTTCTGGCAGGTTCTTTTGGTTTATGACTAGAGGAAACCCGTCAAGACCAGTTCTTCATGACTCTAAACTTGAAAAGACTGCTCACAAAAATCGTAAAGAGGTAGGAAAAGTCAGAAAACTCTAGTAGACGATAAAAAGGAAAAGATTATTACTGTGGAGATGGGTGAAAATCAAAATAATCAGATTCTTCCTGTTCCCGCTGCTCTTCTTGATTTTCTTTCTCATCGAACCTTGTTTGATTATGCTAAGCCTACTCTGATTAGGGCTGAAACGAGTATTGTTAGGCCGAATGTTAATGCGAACAATTTTGAAATCAAGTTTAGCATAATTCAGATGGTACAATAATATGTTCAGTTTGATGGTTTGCAAGATGAAGATCCGAATGCTCATTTGGCTAATTTTCTCGAGATTTACGACACTTTCAAAATTAATTGTGTTACTGATGATATCATATTTTTGTGATTATTCCTGTTTTCATTGAGGAGCAAGGAAAAACTATGGTTAAATGCTTTACAACGTCGTTCTATCACTACTTGGGATCAAATGACTGAGAAGTTCTTGTTAAAATATTTTTCGCCGACTAAGACAGCTAAGTTGAGGAATGACATCGCTTCTTTTGATCAGTTTGATATTAAGACACTTTATGAAGCATGGGAGAGGTTCAAAGATTTGTTAAGGAGGTGTCCTCATCATGGGTTACCTTTGTGGCTTCAAGTTCAAACTTTCTACAATGATTTAAATCCCTCAATTAGATAGATGGTTGATTCAGCAGCTGGGGGAACTTTGAAAAACAAGACACCGGAAGAAGCCCAAGAATTTATTGAGGAGGTGTCACTGAATAATTATCAGTGGCAAGTTACACAAGTAAAACCTGTGAAGGAATAGGGATTTTTTGTTAATGTCATTTCTATGTTTGCTCATCAAGTTGAAACTCTTAATAAAAAAATTGATGGTTTTAATTTTTCTAAACAGGTACATCCGGTGATGCAGTGCAATAAAAATGGAACGGGGATGATGAGTTCAGAATATTTCCATGAGCAAGTAGACTTTTTGGGTAATAATTCTAGACCTCAAAATAATCCCTATAGTAATACTTATAATGTAGGTTGAAGAAATAACCCAAATTTTTCATGGGGTGGTCAAGGAAACCAAAGATCACAAATCTCTTTGGGGTTTTAGCAGCCACATCAACAAGAAAAAAATTGAACCTTGAAGAAATACTTGCTAAATTTATTTCGGCTTCTAAAGCAAGATTTCAAAGTAATGAGATAACTTTAAAAAATCGTAGGCATCTATTCATGGTCTTGAAAATCAAATCGGACATCTTGCTAAATTGGTTTTGAAAAGATAACAAGGTAGCTTACCTAGTAACACTGAAACTAACCCAAAAGAGCAGATCCATGCAATCACTGTTTAAAGCATTGAAGGGTTGTCGAGCCTGAATAGAAGTCGAAGTTAGAAGCTATTGTGAAAAATAATGAGGTTGAGGAAAGTAAGAAAGAGCATAAATCGATACTTAGAGAATACAAACATCGAATTCCATATCCAGAAGCATTGAAAAGAAACCACAGAAAAGAAAAATATGGTAAATTTTTTGAGATCTTAAAAAAATTGCATATTAACTTACCTCTTGTTAAAGCTCTTTCACAGATGCTGAAATATGTAAAATTCTTAAAGGAGCTGTTAACCAATAAGAGAAAGTTAGACGACTTGTTAACTATGGAGCTTAATGCATTTTGCTCAGCCATTCTCCAAAACAAACTACCCAACAAACTTAAAGATCCAAGGAGTTTTACTATTCCTTGTCTCATAGGTAGTTTACATGTTGATAAAGCTTTGGCTGATTTGGGTGCTAGTATAAATGTTATGCCTTATAAAATGTTTAAACAACTTGGTCTTGGGGAACCTAAACCTAGTAGGATGAGTATTCAGTTAGCTGATGAATCAATTAGATATCCTAGGGCCATTATTGAGGATGTACTTGTAAAAGTGGATAAATTTATATTCCCTGTTGATTTTGTTGTATTGAACATGGATGAGGATGTTGAGGTACCTATGATCTTAGGTCGACCCTTTTTAGCCACTACTAGAGCTATCATTGATGTGGGTATTAGAGAGCTTGTGCTTCCTGTAGGTGATGAAAAGATTACTCTTAAAGCACATAATTTTGTTAGAGTTCTGAATGAGTATAATGATGATAATTGTTCTATTAATGTTAGTAACCACGTGACTCAACACTTTTTGCAGAAAATCACTAATGAAAGCATGATGGAGTTAATTTTGATTCAAAGTGATAGAACTCGAGTGGTAAATGAAGATTGAATGTTGCAACTTGATGAATTAGATGAATGATGAATGATGAACGAAGTTCGACGAAAAACCAAGGAAACCTAAGGAAGAATCAACGCAAAACCGTGAAATGCATATGAAGAGGATGTGCATATTTAAAGTGGGAGACAAAGTTTTATTAGACAAATCGGATCCACGAATTTTTCCTTCAGAATTCAAGTCAAGAGAGTCCGATCCTTTTGTGGTAAAAAAAGTTTTCCCTTATGGTGCAATTGAGGTAACACATCTTGATTATAGCACATTCAAGTTAAACAATCAACTTCTCAAATTTTATTGTGTTGTTAATATTGATAACGAGATAAAGGAACTTCGATTTCAAGATCTGCCATAACTATGAGCATAAACAGGTAAGTCGAGCTTAGACTTTAACTAAGCGCTTCTCGGGAGGCAACCCGAGTGTTTTTTTATTTATTTATTTTACTTTCATGTTATTTTTAAATGAAAAAAATTGAAAAAAAATTCAAAAATTCAAAAAAATTAGTACATTTATTTTTTTTTCTTTTTCATTTATTTTCATTTATTTTATTTTTAATTATTATTATGCACTATTTTTATTCCTATGGTTGTTTTTTTAGTTGTTATCTCCCCTCTTACTTGTCTTTGTCTATTTTCTTATTAGTTTGCTCGAAAAATTGCACTTCCTTTAGACTCGCTGCATTCTCAGTTTTTTCCAATTTCGATGAAATCATCCTGATTCAAGGAAGTTTCAGTTCCTTTCCTCCTTATGATATTGTGCTTATTTTGCTTTAATATGTTTGTACATTGAGGAAAATGTACATCTTAAGTGTGAGGAGGAGGATTGTGTATAATTGTGATAAAATCCCTGAATTATTTATTATGTTTAAGTAATTTTCTCATACCCCATTAGAGTGAATTTTTGCTATTTGGAATTTTTGTTAATTTTGTTTTAAGATTGATTTGTGAATCTTTTATGTATTGGGTGATTTAATTTTTAAGATATGAGAGAGTCAAGCATGATAAGTTGTCTTCAGAATTAAATATTTTAGGTTGTCTCCCTGAATTAAATTATTATCTTCAAATTTTGAAATTGCAGGTTTGACATTAAAACCATAATTTTTGTGAGCTTTTGAGCCTGTAGAGCATTTTTTTTTTCGTGCTCTTGCTATTTTTGGTTGTGTATATGTCAACTTGATTTGTTATTCTAGAACTTGCTTTGATTATGCATGTTGAGACCACATTAATTTGATATGCTGAGATGATAGAGGCACTTAGGATTTAACCCCCTTTACCTTTAAAAAGCTTACCTAATAAATTAACCCCTGGTAAACCTCATTGAGTCTAACATCATTTTATTCATTAAACCCATAATATTAACCCATGATCCATTTATTTGTGGTATATTTACCCTTTTATTGGCTCCCTTTTTGTCGAGATTTGATTTGGTTAAGTTGCCTAACTATGTTCTACCATCTGAATTGCTGAATTTTAGTGTTTGAAAAAAAAGTCGAAAAGAAAAAAATTGAGAAAAAAAGAGAAAAAAAGAAGAAAAAATAAAAATGTGTTTGAGCTATAATCATTAGTGTCATATACTATTGAAAACCTCGTGTTTATTATTATTCATGTTGATGCACTTTCTTTTAATTCAACAACTAATTATTTTTTCTAGTTTGGTAACTTATCAACTCGATCTCGATTTTAACCAGTTTTTCTAGCCTTTTTGATACCCTTAACCTTAGCCCCATTACAACCTTATAAAGACCTCTTGATTGGTGTGTCATGTCATTTTACAATGGTGGACATTTGATTTTCAAGTAAGACTATAGTAATAACATTTCGTGTTTGATTATTGAGTGCTTATTTAATAAACCTTAAACACTTTAAATGCTTTGAGTGACATGATTGTTTGCAATTTATCCTGAAACATTATTGATGAAAATGAAGAAATAAGAAAGTAACTTGAATGTGGGTTGAGAATTTTGCTTGAGGACAAGCAAATGCTTAAGTGTAGGGATATTTGATAAGTGCCAAAAGTAACATGTTTTAGCCTCATTCTTAATGTGTTTTTGGATGATTAGTCGATTTAAAATAATGAATTGTATGTTCATAATCTTTTAAATTCATGTTTCTATACTTAGGACAGCATTTGGGAGTGAAAGGAGCGAAAAACAAGCGAAAACCGGAAAAAAGAGCATAATTTAGGAGCCACACGGGCTGGTCACATGGCCATGGACTAAATCGACAAAAAGGAAAATTTGGGGCAAAAAGCGTGAATGTGAAAGAGTGAGGAAGAGATTTATTGGACATAATATTTTATTTAAATTTAAACTCTATTTTTTGGATTAATATTAGGATTATTATTATTATTATTATTATTATTATTATTTATATTTAATTTTAATTTATCTTTTAGGCTTTATAATTTAGAGTTTAATTTGGATCCAATTAGGGAATTATTGTTTAGATTTAATTGTAATTATCTTTTTAGAATTTAATTTGGATCCAACTAGAGATTTCCATATATTATAATTACGAATGGAGTGATATGAAGGAGGCACTTCCAATTTTCTGTAAAATCTTCCATTCCCCAAACCCTAGCCGTTAGAGATTATTCAAGAAAACAACTAAAGAAACACCATTAAAATCTTCTTTGAAGCAGATCTCCATGAAGATTGAAGACCTCTTATTAATTTCTTTTGATTTTATTATGAGTTTTTCTTCATCTTGTGGTTATATTATCTTTGAGATGTTTTTATTCGTTAGCATGAACTAATTTTCTAAATACCTAGGGGAGATGAACCATATGATGAATTCTGTTATTTGATTTCTGTTTTTACACAATAAATACTTAGACTTTGTTCCCATTGTGTGGGCTTAATTCTTAATTTAGCGTTTCTAGGATATTAATTCTTGTTTGATGTGCTTAAATCAGAGGAGGAATAGACCCTGTTTAAGAGTAGATCTAGTATAATTGAGTGGAGTTGCATGCAATCCTAGAAATAAGATGACATAAATCTACTGGATTAGAATAAAATGTAATAGGGGAATCCATAGATCGAATTAATGCGATAATAGGGGTTTGATTAGAAAGAAATTTCAATTAATCAACCTAGAATTAGTTGCTTTTATGCTTGAATAGAGGTATTAGCATAATTTAGGGATTTCTACGGATCAAAATACTTAGTGAATAAATTGCTTAATTCAGAATGATAATGGAAAATGAAATCTAGGTGGATTCTTTCCTGGGTATTGTCTCGCTTCTTGGTATTAAAACATTTGTTATCTCTTGATTTATTCTTTGTCGCACTTTTAGTTTATTAATTTAGTTAAATTTAGTTTTAAACAATCACTTTTGATCGGTTAAATAATAGGAAGATAGCTACTACTAGTACTTTTAGTCCTCGTGGGAATGATATCTGTCCTGACCTGTAACTATACAATTAATTGATAGGTCCACTTGCCTTAGTCATATTTTTAGTTAGTTTCGACTGCATCACCAAACATTCCATGGTTGGGAAATCACATCATTTGGTCCAAATAGTTTGTTATTTGTAAATAGTTTTTGGTCTTTGAATTAAAAATATATTTATGTGAGAATTGTTTCTCTCTTGGTTCTTGGCCGAACTTCCGAACCTGTCAAAACTTTACGAGTTCTTTTATAACTCCGAATCCTAAAATTATTCAAGAAGATCCATTCCTTTGAGAAATTTCCTGAACATTCCATGCTTGGGAAATCATATCATTTGGTCTAAATAGTTTGTCATTTTTTAAACAACTTTTTGTTCATAAATTAAAAACTTATTTACGTGAGAATTGTTTCTCTCTTCGTTCTTGGCTGAACTTCCGAACTTGTCAAAATTTTACGAGTTCTTTTATAACTTCTGTTCCTTAAAGCATTCAAGATGACCCAATCATTCAAGAAAATTTTTGAACATTCCATGCTCGGGAAATCGCATCATTTGGTCAAAATAGTTTGTCATTTTGTAAACAACTTTTGGTCTTTGAATTAAAAACTTATTTACGTGATAATTGTTTCCTTATTGGCTTTTGGATGAACTTAAGAGCTTGTCAAAGTTTTACGAGTTCTTTCAAAACCTCGGTTCCTTAAAGCATTCGAGACGATCCATTCCTTTGAGCAATTTTTCGTGCATTCCATGCTCGAGAAATTGCATCTTTTGGTCTAAATAGTTTGTCAATTTGTAAACAACTTTTGGTCTTTGAATTAAAAACTTATTTACGTGAGAATTGTTTCTGATACGAGTCGTAAGGCCCAAAATCAATCTTATGAACGTGATGGGCTCAAATTTCCTCGAGGCCCAATAATGAGGTTGAAGGCCAAGCAAATTTGAGCAAGATTGAACGCAATCATCCAGACTTCGTTACCAAGGCCCTAGATGCGCACACGGTCGAAAAAGAAAATCAAGATTCACTTTCTTGTTTTTAAGAAAATCAAGAAACCAAATCTTGGTCCAGTTTTGTCGTTCCGAACAATTTCAAGAATCAAGAAAATTAAGATTTCAAATCTTGGAAATCTTGGTCCAAGAAACTGAAGCTACAAATTTTCAAGTTTGGAAAATCATCAGACTTGCGATGACTTTTTGGATGGGATCCAGACATTTTTGGTTTGAGATGTCTCATGGATTTCAAAGATCTATCTCTTAGCTTCAAAATGCACTTTGAATCACTCGATTTTGAGTTCGAGAGCTCAAGTTATGACCGTTTTAATAAAGACTGCATGGGCAGAATTTCTGAACGTGATTATGACGGAAGTTTCGAGTTTTGGCTTTTAGTTCGAGTTTAAATCATATTGGGTTTGGGTTTTAGGCTTAATTGTTATTATATATGAACCCAATATTGTATTTAACAGCTCCTATTATTTTATTATTTTATTCCGAATTTTTAATAATTATTAAGTAGTTTAAGTTATTTAGGAGTTTTATGTCAACATGAAAGTTTAGTTTAAAACTAGTTCTTGTTAGATTAATTAGAGTTCTAGTTAATTAAGAGTTTTATTTATTTATTTAGCTGGCTTATATATAAGCCTTGGCATTGTAAACAAAAGACACTTGATTTTTATTCTTTGATTCAATAATAATTCTCTTTGAGTTTTTCTTCAAGGATTGCTCTTGAGTTTCTTTTAGAATTTGTTTTAACAATCTTTTAGGTTGTGGGAATCATATTCAAGCTTTCACTTGCCAAGATCTTTTTCTTGGAGGGGAAATTAGAGCCATTGAAGGGAGTTGTGGATTCTTATCATTTCCAAGGCTTCTTAGGACGTTATCTTCTCTTTTCTGTCTTTATCTATCGTTCTTGTTTGATCTAGTTTATTTCTTGCAGTTTTGGGTTGTTAATTTAGTTGATTTTAGTTCTAGGTTGAAACTGCATCAAGAGGGGCATTCTCCTACCTTGATCCATCAAGAAACGTATAAAAAATTTGGAGATTCAATCTTTTCTTACTGTTTCAATCATTCTTGCCTAAACAGTTTGTTTCCATCTTTCAAATCACTTTTAACGAATCTGTTTGTGTTTTTATTTCTCAAATCTGGTTTTTATGTTTTCTTTAGGTCCTAAGGTGGTTTCTTTCATCCAAAAAAACCCTAATTTCATTCTCTATTGGATCCTTTACCAACCATTCTCCTTTCTTTTGTTTTAATTTCGTTTGATTCTTCTTCTTGTCAACTAATCTGTCTTTCTTTGTTTTAGTTTCAGATTACATTTGTTTAGAGCTTTAGTGTAGATCTGTGACTTTGGCAAACTATGATCCTCTTTCACCTTCATTCCTTATCATTTGGTATCAGATTTTAGGCGTTCTTGGTTGCTTTCTAAACTGATTTCAATTACAAACAGCCAATAAGTAATTTTTACCCAGAAAGTTTTTAGAAAAAAATATTTCTGAGTGGGTTAAGGTTTTCAATTGATCTAAAATTTTATATACTGATACTTGGCATTATATTACAGTATAAAAAAATATTTCTGACTAAAAAAGCGATCAAAAAGTAGAGAAAAAAGGAAAATACGAAAAAAAGAAAAAATTTTAAAAAATATTCTTTGGGTTTAATTTCGTGCTGAAAATTTCCAGATAAGAAATACATTATTTGGAGAGGCTCCAGTTTAAGTTTCATGATGTTTGGAAATTGGGAACACCTTGAACAAAGTTTGTCAAGTTGCTTCGTAGTTTTTTGGGTTTTCAGGTTTCTGCAATTTTATTGATTCTTAGTTTAGGATTTCATTTGTTTTGGCTTTTTATTGTTTCTTTACACATTCTAACATGTTCTTGTTTCTTATGTTAATAGGTTAACGAATGTTGCACATTCTTTCCTCCGTGCAACACAATTATTTGGTGCCTAGCCAATTTTGGATTCATAGTGCCATTAGGATTACTTTGCTAGTTTTATTCTAATACATCCTGATTGATTGACATAAAAACTTCTAAAGGACTCATAAGATTAATTCTTACCTCATTGAGAATTTAATTTTTTGAGTGTATAATGGTGAGGTTTGTTTAATTTTTCTCTTTGAGTGCTGTGTTTTTTTCCAGATTTGTCACAATGTCTCAAAGTGGAAAAGGGAGAGATGACCAGAATGACAAACCGTTAGTTAACATAAAAAAATCTTGCTAGTGTCGCAACAAAGTTAGATCTCCATGATAAGTTCGAAACCATGATCAATAAGTTGCAATGAAGTCTAGACCATCATGAGGCAGTAAATAGACAAAGGGATGCTCTATTTCAGATAATGAGCAATACCTTAAATCAGTTGTGACCTGAGCAAAGGACTCAACATTGGGGGTGCTAATGATGATGATGGGATTGAACAACCTCGTGCTCGTAGACATCAAGCTAGATGTGTCCCTCGTATGGATGATGATCCTTTGGTTACTACTGGTCGTGGGCAATATTTTAGCTAAATCAAAGTTCTCAATTACAGAATTTCATGGAAGGAATGGTCAAGAGACTTTTTGTGATGGAAAAGTTAATCATAAATTAGTTTGTAAATCTAAGAGGAGTTGGCCAAACGAAAGGAGGAATATGATTGAGCTATCACCTTTTGTGTAATGTTATTGGTGTAGTTCAAAAGATAATGAGAGTTTTTGATGTCCAATTCAATATCCAACTAGAGAAGAAAGTAAGTATGAATTTGCGCCTTTTGTTGACTCTTATCTAGTGGGAAAAAGATTTGTGATGGTGAACTTTGTGAACCAAAAAAAGATGATAATGAGAATTTTTCCCTTGAATCTATAGATGAAATAGAAATTTCATGTTCTCCTACTAAGATGTCTTGTACTGAATTGAATATTCATAATACTTGTGAGGGGGATATGGGAAATGAGGAAAAATCATGTGAAAAGACTGAGAGAAAAGAGACCTTGAGTGATAAAAGTCTACTTGATGGTCCAAATTTGGTCAGTGAAAATCCATATGAGATAAAATTGGAGAGTTCTCAAGAGGAAAAAGAAAATGAAAAGAAAGAAAATACCCATACAAATGCGAGGAGTGATTATGTTTTAACTAACCCTAACTCAAATTTGTTTAGTGGTGTTTCTTTGTTACAGGATTTCAAGGATCCATTGATGGACTTTCAATTTTCTTACTCTACCATCGATAAGAGATTTTACTTATGGGAGAGGGATAAAGCTTCGAGGACAAATATTCTTGAGGAAAGGGGGAATGATACGAGTCGCAAGGCCCAAAATAAAGCTTATGAACATGATGGGCTCAAATTTCCACGAGGCCCAATAACGAGGTCGAAGGCCAAGCAAATCCGAGCAAGATTGAACGTGACCATCCAAGACTTCATTACCAAGGCCCTAGATGCGCACATGGCCGAAAAAGAAAATCAAGAAACCAAATCTTTGTCCAGTTTTTCCATTCCAAACAATTTCAAGAATCAAGAAAATCAAGATTTCAAATCTTAGAAATCTTGGTCTGAGAAACCGAAGCTACAAATTTTCAAGTTTGGGAAATCAGCGGACTTGTGATGACTTTTTGGATGGGATCAACGCATTTCAGGGTTGAGATGTCCATGTATTTGAATATCTATCTCTTATCTTTGAAACGCACTTTGAATAACTCGATTTTGAGTTCGGGAGATCAAGTTATGACTGTTTTAATAAACACTGCGTGGGCAGAATTTCTGGACGTGAATATGACTGAAGTTACGAGTTTTGGCTTTTAATTCGTTTAAATCATATTGGGTTTGGGTTTTAGGATTAATTGTTATTATATATGAGCCTAATATTGTATTTATCATCTCCTATTATTTTATTATTATTTTATTCCGAATTTTTACTAATTATTAAGTAGTTTAAGTTATTTAGGAGTTTTATGTCAATAAGAAAGTTTAGTTTAAAATTAGTTCTTGTTTAGATTAATTAGAGTTCTAGTTAATTAAGAGTTTTATTTAGATTTATTTAGTTAGCCTATATATAGGCCTTGGCTTTGTAAACAAAAGACACTTGATTTTTATTCTTTGATTCAAAAATAATTCTCTTTGAGTTTTTCTTTAAGGATTGCTCTTAAGTTTCTTTTAGAAGTTGTTTTAACAATCTTTTAGGTTGTGGGAATCATCTTCAAGCTTTTTCTTGCCAAGATATCTTTCTTTGAGGGGAATTAGAGCCATTGAAGGGAGTTGTGGATTCTTATCGTTTCCAAGGCTTCTTAGGACGTTATCTTCTCTTTTCTATCTTTATTCTATCGTTTTTATTTGATCTAGTTTATTTCTTACTGTTTTGGGTAGCTGATTTAGTTGATTTTCGTTATAGGCTGAAATTGCTTCAAGAGGGGCGTTCTCCTATCTTTATCCATTAATAAACACATCAAAAATTAGAAGATTCAATCTTTTCATGCATTTTCAATCGTTCTTGCCTAAACAATTTGCTTACATCTTTTTAATCACTTCTAACGAATCTATTTGTGATTTTTTTTTCTAGATCTGGTTGGGACTTTTCTTGAAGTCTAAGGGCGGTTTCTTTCATCCAAGAAACCCTAATTTCATTCTATATTGGATCCTTTACCGTCATTCTCCTTTCTTTTGTTTTAATTTCGTTTGATTCTTCTTCTTGTCAACTAATCTGTCTTTCTTTGTTTTCATTTCAGATTACATTTGTCTAGAGCTTTAGGGTAGATCCACGACTTTGGCAAACTACGATCCTCTTCCGCCTTCATTCCTTATCAGTTTCTCTCATGGTTCTTGTTCGAACTTCCAAACTTTTCAATCTTTTATGATTTCTTGGCATAATTGTAAAAAAAAACCCCAAACTTTAGGGCTTTTGGATATATGTCCCTAACCCTTTTTTTATTAACACCCTTAACATTACAATTTTTCAGAAATCAACCTAATTTTAACGGTTTAAACGTGAGTTGATCATTAATCAAATTGCAGGTCAACATAATAATCCATGTGGCATGCCACATAAGCGCATGAGATTATGATGATGTCATCAAAATAATTTTTTTTATTTTTTTCCATCTCCTTTCTTCTTCTTTCTTCCTCTCTTTCCCTCTAATTATTTTCCAGATTTTCTCAAACTTTCTCTCTTTCAAAACACTTATTTTCTAGCAACATTAATAAATAAATTAGGCCAATATGCAGGAACAACTATGGAATCACAACATAAATTTTCTACATTGTACCAAAAAAAAGTCAAGGCATTTCATCCCGCGAGAAACAAAATAAATAACGATAATCTAAAAGATAAAGCTAAAACATTAACAATTATGCCTAAAATTGGTAAACAAATGAATCAATGTCCAAAGCGGAGAAATATTTCAAAAAATCAGATATCAAAAATTGACAAACCAAAATAAATAACAATTATCCCTCTCTTCCCCTCTAATTGTTTTCCCAGATTTTCTCAGACTTTTTCTCTTTCCAAACACCCATGACTTTTTATTTTAGAGAGCTCTGTGAAGATAAACCAAGGAATATTGTCTCATCGATTGGGTTTTGTTACTCAGATATCTTCAACTTGCTAACAAGCATGGAGATGATAGGGTTTTCAAAGATTGTTTTTTCTTTTTTCTCTACCCCTGTTACAATAAGACATTTTTTCTCAACATTTTCCCAGATTTTCTCACTTTCCAAACATTCAAATTTGGATTGAAAATACATATTTAAAACACCCAAATTCACCCAATCTATGATAAATTGAGAAAAAAGAATAAAAAACCTGTCAAAAGCAAAAGAAAAAGCAAGAGGCCATCACATAACTGCTCTCTCCGCCCATTCTTACTTTTTTTTGTCGTTTCCTTCACACACCATCATAAACCATTCAACGACAACAATATCTTCCACTGTTGTTTTTCCTTTTTCTTAATCTGTTAATGGTGTTCTTTTGTAAATCTATTTCTATCTCTCTCATTTTTAGTGTGTGTGTTCCAGAAAAAAGAAGATAAAATCTATGATGGTGAAAAAGTGAAGCTATGTTTTTTGGTTGATTGAATAACCCAAAAGAAGAAACTATGTTTCAGAGGTTTGAGATGATTTGGGTCTTCACTGAAAGAAGAAAGGCATTGACTTTTGGGTATTTGGAATTTGGGTGTCTGGAGAAAATCTGAAAAAACGTTGAGAAAAAATGTTTTATTGTAACAGAGGAAGAGGAAAAGAAAGAAGATGAAAAAATGAAAAAAAATTATTTTGATGACATCATTGTTGACATCATGCACTTATGTGGCATGCCACATCGACTATTATGTTTACTTGTAATTTGATTAACGTCAACTCACGTTTACTGTTAAAATTGGGTTGATTTCTGAAAAATTGTAATGTTAAAGGTGTCAATAAAAAAAAGATTAGGGGCATATATTCGAAAGCCCCCAAAGTTTGGGGGCTTTTTTTACAATTATGCCTGAGTTCTTTTATATTTTCAGTTCCTTAAAGTTTTCAAGATGATCCATTCCTTCGAGCAATTTTTCGAACATTCCATGCTCGGGAAATCACATCATATTTCTAAATCGTTTGTCATTTTATAAACAACTTTTAGTCTTTAAATTAAAAACTTATTTATGTGAGAATCGTTTCTTTTTGGTCGAACTTCTAAACTTGTCAAAATTTTACGAGTTCTTTTATAACTTTGATTCCCTATAGTATTCAAGATGACCCATTCATTCGAGCAATATTCTTGACATCCCATGCTCGAGAAATCGCATCATTTTGTCTAAATAGTTTGTCATTTTATAAACAACTTTTAGTCTTTGAATTAAAAGCTTGTTTACGTGAGAACCGTTTCTCTCTTGGTTCTTGTCCGAACTTTCAAACTTGTCAAACTTTTACAAGTTGTTTTATAACTTTAGTTCCTTAAAGTATTCAAAACAATCCATTCCTTCAAACAATTTTTCGAACATTCCAGGCTCGGGAAATCGCATCTTTTGGTCTAAATAGTTAGTCAATTTGTAAACAACTTTTGGTCTTTAAATAAAAAACTTATTTACGTTGAGACAAAAAGCTCTTGAGCCAAAAAGCTCAAACCGTTGAGAACAAGAAAAAGAAGTAAAAATACTCCCAGCACAAGTCTGAACAACAGAACTACAAAAACAACATTCCAACCAAAAATCTAAAAATGACAGCTTTCACCCTGCAATACACCAAATCACCAAGAAGAACTAAATTACCAATGAGGTGATTACACTCCTACCACTATTTATTCTAATCTCCTAACAATAACACCTAATTATTCTAACCTCCTAAATTTCAAGGTGTTACACTCCTACCACGAGGTGATTGGATCAAAAACACTACCAGGCATATAGTTGGTGATAGAGTGTGATGACACATATTAGAATGTAGCGAATGTGATGGGAGAGTCTTTAGCATATCATTGGTAATATTCAAACTAGCAAGAACTATTTGATGAAATATATGCACAATAAAATTAAAATTACAAGACAAATATTTTTTTAAAACATTATTTATCATGTATTCTCTATATTTTTATAAAATACCTTAATTAAATTTATTCAAATATTTTACTTATTCCAATTTGATTAAATTATATTTTAAAATCAAAAAAATTAAATTAAATAGTTCTAGTGTAAAATCTAAATTGCACAACTCGAAATAATTTAAATTTGACAAATCCAAAGTTTTTCCCAACTACAATGTACAAGAAATAACCTAAATGACACATGCATTTACTCTCCAATTACTACAACAAAAAATAACAAAAACGTAGGTAAGTCTTCCAAATAAAATCAAAAGCATTAAATTATTTTCCAATGCATGTTAGATACCTACCACTTTATTATTAAAAAAAACTGCTGATTTTTTACTCTTTAAAGACAACTCATACTTCAAAAATTTAGACTAATAATTAGCTAAGTTCTTCACTTCCCTAAGATGATGAAAATCAAGTTTAGATGATTGGTTTGAACCCATAAGTGGGTGTTTAGGGATTGTTTAAGAGGTGATTTAATTGAATTTATACTGATTTTTAGTTTAGGTACATTTTAAAGTTTATTAGAGAAACTGCAAGATTCACTAGTGTGATGCGAAAGAGCATAAAATAAGATGTGGGTCCTAAACTCAAAATATTGATTGATAATGATAATTATTATGATATATTTGATGATTTAGCTTGCTAATTGGATTGGCTTCATATCCAAATAATTGATTTTTTAAGTAGCCGAACCAGGTACGTTTCAAGCCCTAAAATATTAATGTGGTAGCAAAGTTGCTAGTTCGATAGTATGATTATGTGATTGATATTGTGATGCATAGCATGATTTGCTATGATTTGTTGTATGTATAGCATGATTTCCTGAAATTTGAATTTATGCATGATATGTTTGCATGAAATATTTGCTATGTTGTATTGGAAAGGTTGCTATACATGCACATTGTAAATTCGTAGAAGTATATGAAACTGTGAATTGTTGAATGATACCATCTTAATGGTAATTTGATAGTTGGATCATTGATCCTAATTACCAAAAGTTTTTGATGATTTGAGAGCATGTTTAACATGCAAATAAAATGTGAAAGTATTAAATTGTGACAATGTATGAGATTTTATGACATATTGCATGTGCATTGGGGTGGGTTATTTTGTGGTTGACAGAGGAGTTTCGTGGAGTACCAGTGGTATATTAAGACTGCATTTATTTGTAGTCAATGCACTGCATTTGGAGTACCGAGGGATTGGTGATTATATTGCATTATTTGATATTTTGCAGATTTTCTGCATTAATGTTTATTTGGTGGTTTTACCACATTGAGCTATGCTCGCATTCGATGGAATTTGGAAGACGGATTCTAGGCAACTCTTGGTGTGTAACTGATGGTATGGGTCGAATCTCACATGTGCATTATGTCATGATCATATTCGTAAAATTTTTATTACTGATGTTCATTTGTGCTATTCGGTTTCATGTGAAATTTCTTGTAAGAATGTATATTGCTTATTTGTTTAGACTCACACTAAGCTTGTTAAGCTCACCGCATTACCTCAACTTCTAAAGTAATGAACGAACTTAGGATCGGAATTAGCATGTGAACATACGACGGACTTCAAACTCAATATCACCATAACATTCTTATTTTATTTTTATTTAAAATTTCTTATTATTATTCGATTTTTGGACTGTAAAATCATTTAAACTGTGGTTTGTGACTATTTTCCTTTTGGGGATTTTCATGCATGCATGTTTTTCATTCTTAGGATAGATTTACGGATTTACATATATCAAAATTGGACTATTCATGTTATTTGGCTAAGATAATTATTGGGATTGTAATGGTATGTGCAAAGAAGATAAACAAAATATTTTTCAAAGGCAATGACATTTATTGAGTTTTTCGAAAAACCACACCTAATATGCTTATTCGAGTTAATAAAGGTTGGATTATTTAAATTGACATTTTTCAAACTATCAATGATAATCGTAGTTTTATGAAAAGAGAGTGTTTTGAAGGTTTTTAACTATCAATAAAGTAGATTTAACGTTTAGGTGTCCAATGTGACTTTCACAATTCGACCATAACATCTAGGTCGGGTTTGGGAGGTTACAGAATGAGATGTATTATGCCTTGTTGATGATGAGATGGTGATGTAGCATCCTGCTACTCGGGCTCAACAATCGAGCCAAGTATAGAGTGTTACAATCACAGTTATTGTTAGAGTATCAAAGTGGTCGCCGGAGTGACTCGCTCCAGAAATTGTTCAGTCATTACCAATGAACATGTAAACTTTAAAATTTTTTGGCACAAATAATAAATCATTGAACAAAAAATTGAAATAATCAAATAAGTTCCAAAAAAAGATCAAAGCACCCAATTCGACCAAGTAACAAATCCTAAGAACATGCCAAGGCTAATCTAAGTTTAAAACGTTTTCACGAAATAAGGATTACGAAGACTCTTTGGTGACAATGGTTGATCATGAACCTACAAACCATCGATAACCTACACACAGAATAAAAACCCGAATGTGAGCTTTTTACAACTCAATGGTATTTTACTAAAGTCTAGCAAAATATCATATAATTAGACTAAATTACAAGCACTCAAACATTATAATAGCAAATTTAATTCTAAAAGCTATTCAATAAAATGAACCACAATAAAAAAGTATCAAGCATCAAAATCATAGTATCACTCTAATACGACAAGGTAACATATAAATTAATCATTACACATTCAACACCATAAACAACCAATTAATGATAATAATACTCCATTGCGCCATTGCATGCAAAGCATGGCTTAGCCAACCAGCACACCAAATGCGCAAAGTGCAATGATACGATTCTTCCATGTGCATATAGCAGCTCGTATTAACACATAATTGAAGAGCTCTATACTCTATGACATGTCAACTATACCTTGACAACTTTCCTATAACATTTACAAGGGTAAAGAATAAATATAACATTCATTTTCAATTAATGACCACATGTGCATACTTTCAATACACAAGATCAATAACAAGAGTATTAAATTTATAACACATTCACAACAAGTAATTTAGAAAAATTATAAAATATTTTAAACAATAGAGAACACAAACTGTAATTCAAAGCCTAGAAACAACCAAATCACATCGACTTTCACTTTTGACGATTCACCAATCCAATAGCAAATTAAAGACCTTCACTTCTTGAGGCTCAAATTAATAAAAATTCAATCATACTTATTCTTATTTAGAAAGAAGATAAAAGATTTAACCTAAGCCTATAGTTAATAGGATTTAAATTAATCTAATATATTTTTAATGCATTTAAAATCAAAGTTAATCTTCTTAATCTAAACATCTAATTAAAGAATAATGACATTTAAAATCATTATGAGTAAATTCAATCAAGTGAAGCCAACAAAAAGAAACTCGAGCATAAATTAAGAGATAGAGAAACAATAATTACAAGATTACATAAAGAAACATATTTTTAACTAAATTTTATCAAATCCTAAAATTGAAATTAACCTAAACTATATTCGAATTTTATTAATGTGATTAAATAACAAAACAAACATACATGAATTTAAAATTAAATATAATTCTAAATGTTCTAACACATCTTAACCAAATAAACATCAACAATATAGTGAATCACAACATTTATTTATGAAATGGGTCAATTAATAAACTAACCTCAAAACAAGTAATTTGTTGTAGTTAGCTAAAGGACGTAGCAAATTCTAGCGACAATGGCAACAATGATCTAAATCAAATCGTAGCAATAGCTTGGAGCAAAGCAATTGATAATTTTAAGACAACTAGCAAGCAGAAGTTGAGAAATAGCATGCAAAACAATATGTTTTTTTTTCAGACAATGACAGCCTAGCTTGGAAAAGTAGGCTGATTTATACACCAAATTAGATTTAGGGCAATTGGTTATTGGGCATTTGGGCAATTATCAATGTAAAACCTCCCCAATTCTTCCCTTGATCAAACTAGTCCTTAAGCTTTTAAAACTTCTAATTTCACTTTATAGGATTAAAATGTGGTAAACCTCGTATTTTCCTAGAATTTTGCAAAATCTAACACCGAAAGTTTGGGTGGTTACACTGGGTGAACTTTTTTTTTATGTAGGTTCATTATTTATTAACCAAAAGATTGTTTTATATAAAGTTTTTTAGCAAAATCGTGTTTAGCAATTTTTTATCTGTTTATTAACCAAAAAAATTGTTTTACATAAAGTTTTTTATTTGTTCACATTGGCAACAAAAAAGTTAGGGTTACAAATTCAACATAAAAATGATCTTTTGAACCTTGAAATTAAAATTGACTTATTTGGGCTGAACTCAATTTAAAAGAAAATTTGGGCTCGAAAATTATTTTGGGCTATGAACCAAATTCAAAAAATAGACTTTGGCTTAAGATTTTAAAATTCCTAATTTCACTTTTTTTCAAGTCAATTCTTGACTCAATTTAATACCCAATAATTACTAAAAATAAAAAATAACTAGGCTTAAAAGGGTGTAAAAAGCCCTCAAACTTTTTCAAAAAAAAATAATTAATCCCTTTCTTTTTTCACTCACTTTAACTATCAATGATTTTTTTTTGTATAAAAATGGTCAATGATTTTTTTGAACAAAACAGGCTCGAAGGCCACCACCTCATATTATTAACACGAATCAGAAATTACAATATTTTGGATTTCACTCGGAAAATCCAAATTTAAAGACAAATTACACTCATTTGCAAAAGCAATTTTACTCAATATGTTGCAGCCTATTTACAGTTACGAGGAACCCATTTAACTAAGCATGAGTCAAAATCATCCACGTAAGTCTTTCATGCACGGAGTAAAAATCCTGTCACAGTTACATCCTCTTGAGGCTTAGAGATGCGGTTAATGACATCCGCACAGTCCCCTTCTATTATAAGCTTCGACATGTTATTCTTCTTGGCCTACCTAATACTATGCATGAATCCATTCGCTTCCCCCCACACAATAGATGGCACATCATTCTTAAAGACGATCCCATCACCATGTACAAAGCCATCCGAATCACGTGTGAGTAAGCCAATGCCAGTCTTGAGATTTTCCCATGCAACGTCGAAGTTAATTTTCAGGAAACCCTCAAGAGGCTTCTCCCACTGGCTATGCCTACTAGCTCTCGTAATCATAGCAAAATTATTGAGGTTGTGGATATGAAAATCTCTACAAAAGGACAAAGCTCGATTCCATATCAATTTAGAATCGTCAGTAGAACCTCTAAAAATTAAGTTATTCCTAGAATTCCATATGTTCCACAATACCATAGCCAAACACTCAAAAGTTTTGCCATCCAACAACTTCATGACCCCCTCCAGCCAGTCGATACCCGTGGACCAATCATCATTAAGCAGACAGTCTTCGGATGCATCAAAACCTCCCTAGACTTTACAGAGTCTCTCACCGCATGGACTAATGTCTCTACCGTAGTGTTACAACTAGGGCAGCTCTAGTTAGAAGCAGGGTTGATAGAATTTATCTTGGCATTCATGGGCAACAGATTATGTCCTAATCACCATATGAAAATGCAAATTTTAGGGGGAGATTGAGCTAACATATTATTCTCCAACAAATCTTATAGGGCCCGTACCCCACCCTCTTAAGAATCAACCAGGAGTAGTCCGATTTGGGGGTGTAGATCCCATTCGGCACATGGTATCATTCGACGCAAATTCTGTTACCCATCTCTTCCCCATATAAGCCCACCACATGCTCTCTATCCCACAAGATAGCATCCTAATTCTAGAGATCACGAGCCACATTCCACCAAACCTCCGAGCTATCAAAAATAAAAGAGCACCCACATAGCCCCTTGAAACCCTTATTACACTCTTTGATACGAATGGACCGCCCATCACCAACCTTCCAGCCAAAACCATCCATAAGAGCAACAGCAGCAGCCTTTAGATTCGTCTAAGCTAAAGAAGGCTTGTCAACAGCCTTAGGATTAAAGTGATCACCATCAGAGAAGTATTTCAAAGAAAGCACATAATAGAAAAGAGTATCCTTTTGGTTTACAAGCCTCAAAACCTTCCTACCAAGAAGAGCCAAGTTAAAGAGTCTCAAATCCTTAAAACTAATGTCACCCATACCCTTCAGAGTGCAAAGTTTATCCTAATTAAGCATGGCTACCCCCTCCCTCTATGCTTACTTGCCCACCAGAAGTTCCTCATTCTAGCCTCCACGGCCTCCAAGATGCCCTTTGAAATGAGAAAGACTGAGAAAGTGTAGGTAGGAAGAGATTAGAGCATCGCTTTTGAGAAGATCTTCTTACCACCATACAAGAGGAGTCTCTTGGACCAACCTTTAATGCGATTATTGAACCTATCAACAAGAAAACGAAACGCATTAGTCTTATTCTTACCCACGGTCAACGGCAGACCTAGGCACTTATCCAGCTCTCCTACGAGCCGCATACCTATGATGTTGCCAAGCTCTTGCATTTTTCTCCCTAGGCATATTCTGGCTAAAAAATAAAGAAGACTTAGACAAGTTGATCTTCAGTGCCATTGTTTTGAGCATTTAACAACATTCTAGATAGTGCATCCATGCAAAATAAAAAGAGATACGGAGAAATTGGATCTCCCTAACGTAATCTCCTCTCCGAAATGAAGATGTCAAAAAGAATAGAATTGCACTTGATTATATACTTAACAATCCCAACATAATCCATAATCTTGGCCACCCAGTTCCCCACAAATCCCATTCGAAGAAGCACTTTCTTAAGAAAATCCCACTCCACGCTGTCGTAAGCTTTCCTCATGTCAAGCTTAGCCACGAACACTTTATTCAGCCCATTTTTAGCACTCTGAAGGTAGTGCATCTGCTCGTGAGTAGTCAACACATTATCGTGGATCATCAGTCCAGGAATGAACGCACTTTGGTTTTGGCAAATGCACCTAGGAAGAAGAAACTTTAATCGATTAACCCAAACTTTTGCAACAATTTTATAAATCACCCTACATAAACTAATAGGGCAATAATGGGTCATGTCTTTAGGATCATACACTTTAGGAATTAAAACAATAATTGTTTCATTAACTTCCCTCACACCCCGATTGCCATTGACCATCTTATTACAAAAGCAAAGGACGTCCGTCCCAACCACCCCCCAATTCTCCTTAAAAAAATGCCCGACAAGCCATCAATGCCTGGGGCCTTCCTCGGGTCCATATGGTCCGAGGCTTCAAAAATCTCCTCCTTGACCTGCTGGAACGATTAAAATATATAGACATTTTCATACCTTTTTTACCTAATTTCATGCAAATTCTAAGTAATTAATGTCGAAAAATATAATTTATTTATAAAATAATTAATTTGTGCTAAAATTTCCAACATATTAATTTTTAATTATTTTTATAAATATTGAGCATGAATTTGATGATTTTTCGACAGTTTTGCATAAATGGTGAAAATTGGCAAGATAGACACTACTGACAGCTTAAACCGTTGAGGGAATTTTTACACTGAGTTAATGAAGAGCTAAGAAGAATATTTTTCAAGTGATGGGTCGGTCCAATATGAAGCTAAATTATGCTTTATAATTATATTTTTAATTCAAATTAAATTGGATTAAAAAATTATGAAGGCTGAATTGAAGTGGCTCGATGTGCATGCAACCGAGGGTCGAACCACCTCTAATTGGGCTAGCCATGTGTCGTCCAAGTGATATGTTAACCATTTTAACCTTGAAAAATAGCCCTCAAACTTCCCCAAAATCCCATTCAAACCCCTCATCTTTTCATGGTTTCAAATTCTCACCCCTAGCTTATTTTAAGCAAACTTTGAACAAGTCAAAGCTTAATGAGTTGTGGCCAGCCATGGGGGACTGTGTGGCTGATATTTATTTGCTAAATATAGCCACCACACTTCACCTATAAAAGCACCCTTACACCTCTCATTTCAACACACCAATTTACTCACCGTTCTCTCTTCTTTCTCTATATTTCTCTCTAGCTATCCCTTCCATTTTCCCTTCATTCCTTCGTCGATTTCATCTCTTGAGAAAGAGTGGTTCTTCAGCCCTTCCATAGCCTTTGTTGAGTGTTCATCAAAGACCTTGATATGAGAAGAATCAAGCAAGAATGATGAAGAACGCGATAATTATTCTTAGAAATTGACAAATTTAATCCTAGTCCTTTTCTTTATTTTAGATTCTTGTTTTTTATTATGATGAATGCTATTAATTATTTAATTGAAATGGCTTAAATTCTATAAGTGTTGGGTTGATTGTGTTTAATTGCTTATTTATATTATTATAGGCCTTAAATATTCTGTTTAATTAAATATTATTATGCCTAAGTTATTATTGCATTGCCCTTTTGATATAACTATTGAATTAATCATTTAAGCGCATTGAAATTATGATTAATGGATACACTATTTAATTTTTGCATGTCTAATCTTCTATGGGAGTTGAAGGTTAGATTAGTGATGGTATTAAACAATACATAGCCTTGCATAACTTGCAAGATTTTGTGATTAAATTGTTTCAACATAGAGATATGATTGTTACTTCACTTGATCCTTTACATGCTTATGATTGTTAATTAGTCGGTTGAATTGGCATAGAGATATGTTTAAGAGATTCATTAGCTTTCATATATTATGTATGTGCAATAACACATTTACTAATTGAAATTGATTTAGTCGATTGAATTGGCATAGAAATATGTTCAAGAAATGAATGAATTTTAGTAGGTGATGTTGTTCATAAGTTAGCAGAGTATTGGGAGTATTATTTCGTAACAAGCATGAACATGATTTAGATTTAATCAAGTAATTAAACCAATTAACCTGACCCATTTATGTCATATAGATTAAAACCTTTAGAAGTCGTGCATACGAATATAATATAGTTTTAGCTTAACTTAGTTTAATTTAATTTAGAATACTTTAGATTAATTTCCCTCACCAATATTATCTTGTTCTTAACCGAATTGTTAATTAAATATTTCATAAATACTTTTCATAGCACTGTCCCTGTGGTTACGATACTCGACATTACTTGTCACTTTATTACTTGAATATGTACACTTGCACATTTTCATCGTTCCAAGTTTTTGATTTCGTTGTTGGGGATTGTCAAAATTATTTGTGAAATTATTAGTTTTACATTTTGGTTTATTTTTCTATCTAATAATTACTAACTTATTCTTTATTTATTATTTCAGGTGTTTAAGAGTATTGATCGAATTATCGACTTACTCCCAATAGACCCTAAAATTGAATGAACTTCTCGAGAAAGAAGAAGACAAGCATCTTAAAGAAGGACTGAATAGATGAATTTTGAGAACCAGAATCTAGGAAATGGAGCTAATCATGCTCATAATCCTATCCTTATTGCTGATGATAGGGATAGAGCCTTGAGATAATATGTAGTACAATTGTTGCAACTCGAGGAATTAGATGAATGGCGAACGAAGTTCGACAAAAAACCAAGTAAACCTAAGGAAGAATCAACGCAAAATCATGAAGTGCATGTGAAGAGGATGAACATATTTAAAGTGGGAGACAAAGTTTTATTAGACAAATTGGATCCACGAATTTTTCCTTCAGAATTCAAGTCAAGAGAGTCTGATCCTTTTATGGTAAAAATCGTTTTCCCTTATGGTACAATTGAGGTAACACATCCTGATTACAGCACATTCAAGTTAAACAATCAACGTCTCAAATTTTATTGTGTTGGTAATATTGATAATGAGAGAGAGGAATTTCGGTTTCAAGATCCGACATAACTATGAGCTTAAATAGGTAAGTCGAGCTTAGACTTTAAATAAGCGCTTCTCGGGAGGCAACTCGAGTGTTTTTATTTTAATTTATTTATTTTACTTTCATTTTTTAAAAAAATTGAAAAAAGAATTTTGAAAAAAATTGAAAAATTCAAAAAAAAAATAGTACATTTATTTTTATTTTCATTTTCATTTTCATTTTTCATTTTTCATTTTTCATTTTTATTTATTTTATTTTATTTTTATTTTTATTTTATTATGCACTATTTTATTCCTATGGTTGTTTTTTTTAGTTGTTATCTTCCTCTCTTACTTGTCTTTGTCTATTTTCTTATTAGTTTGCTCGGAAAATTGCACTTCCTTTAGACTCGTTGCATTCTCATTTTTTCCAACCAATGAAATCATCCTAATTCAGGGAAGTTTTAGTTCCTTTCCTTCTTATGATATTGTGCTTATTCTACTTATATCTGTTTGTAAATTGAGGACAATGTACATCTTAAGTGTGGGGAGGATGATTGTGTATAATTGTGATAAAATCCCTGAATTATTTATTGTGTTTAAGTAATTTTCTCATACCCTATTAGAGTGAATTTTTGCTATTTGGAATTTTTATTAATTTCATTTTGAGATTTATTTGTGAATCTTTTATGTATTGGGTGATTTAATTTTTAAGATATGAGAGAGTCAAGCATGATAAGTTGTCTTCAGAATTAAATATTTTAGGTTGTCTCCCTAAATTAAATTATTATATTCAAATTTTGAAATTGCAGGTTTGACATTAAAACCATAATTTTTGTGAGCTTTTGGGCCTATAAAGCATACATTTTTTCGTGCTCATGCTATTTTTGGTCGTGTATATGTCAACTTGATTTGTTATTCTAGAACTTGCTTTGATTTTGCGTGTTAAGACCACATTATTGATTTGATATGCTGAGATGATAGAGGCACTTAGGATTTAACCCCGTTGCCTTTAAAAAGCTTACCTAATAAATTAACCCCTAATGAACCTTATTGAGCCTAACATCGTTTTATTCATTAAATCCATAATATTAACCCATGATCCATATATTTGTGGTATATTACCCTTTTATTGGCTCCTTTTTTGTTGAGATTTGATTTGGTTAAGTTGTCTAACTATGTTCCACCATCTGAATTGTTGAATTTTAGTGTTTTAAAAAAAAAGTCGAAAAGAAAAAATTGATTGAAAAACAATTGAGAAAAAAAGAGAAAAAAGAAGAAAAAGATAAAAATGTGTTTGGGCTATAATCATTAGTGTCATATATTGTTGAAAAGCTCGTGTTTATTATTATTCGTGTTGATGTACTTTCTTTTAATTCAACAACTGATTTTTTTTAGTTTGGTAACTTATCAACTCGATCTCGATTTTAACTAGTTCTTCATGCCTTTTCCATACCCTTAACCTTAGCCTCATTACAACCTTGTAAAGACCTTTTGATTGGTGTGTCATATCATTTTACTGTGGTGGAGATTTGCTTTTCAAGCAAGCATATAGTAATAACATTTCATGTTTGATTATTGAGTGCTTATTTAATGAACCTTAAACACTTTGAGTCCTTTGAGTGAATCTTTAGTGAGGATGTCAATTCTTGTTAATTTTGAATTTAAGGTAACTATTTAGATAAGGGGAGACACCTATATTTTGTGCTAAAAATTTTGTAGTTTAGATTGCTTGAATCTTTAGTGTTCTTTTAGATGAATTTTCAATGCATGATTGTTTGCAATTTATCTTGAAACATTATTGATGAAAATGAAGAATTAGGAAAGTAACTTGAATGTGGGTTGAGAATTTTTCTTGAGGACAAGCAAATGCTTGAGTGTGGGGATATTTGATAAGTGCCAAAAGTAACATGTTTTACCCTCATTCTTAATGCATTTTTGGATGATTAGTCGATTTAAAATAATAAATTTTACGTTCATAATCCTTTAAATTCATGTTTCTATAATTAGGAAAGCAGGAAAGCACTTGGGAGCGAAAGGAGTTAAAAACAAGCGAAAATCGAACAAAAGAGCATATTTTAGGAGCCACACGGGATGGACACATGGCCATGAACTAAATTGAAGATAAAAAGGAAAATTTGGGGCAAAAAATGTGAATGTGAAAGAGTTAGGAAGAGATTTATTGGACATAAGACTTTATTTAAATTTAAACTCTATTTTTAGGATTAATATTTAGGATTATTATTATATTGTTTATATTTAATTTTAATTTATCTTTTAGGCTTTATAATTTAGAGTTTAATTTGGATCCAATTAGGGAATTATTGTTTAGATTTAATTCTAATTATCTTTTTAGAATTTAATTTGGATCAAACTAGAGATTTCCATATATAATAGTAGGGATGGAGTGATATGAAGGAGGCACTTCATATTTTCTGTAAAATTCTCTATTCCCTGAACGCTAACTGTCTGAGATTATTCAACAAAACAACTGAAGAAACACCATTGAAGTTGTCTTTGAAGCAGATCTCCACGAAGATTGAAGACCTCTTTTAATTTCTTTTGATTTTATTATGGGTTTTTCTTCATCTTGTGGTTATATTATCTTTGAGATGTTTTTATTCGTTAGCATGAACTAATTTTCTAAATACCTAGGGGAGATGAACCCTATGATGAATTCTGTTATTTGATTGATGTTTTTACGTAATAAATACTAAGATTTTGTTCTCAATTGTGTGGCCTTAATTCTTGATTTAATATTTCCGAGATATTAACTCTTGTTAGATGTGCTTAAATCAAAGGAGGAATAGACCCTGTTTAAGAGTAGATCTAGCATAATTGAGTGGAGTTGAATGCAATCCTAGAAATAGGACGACATAAATCTACCGGATTAGAGTAAAATCTAATAGGGGAATCCACAGATCGAATTAATACGACAATATGGGTTTTAATTAGAAAGAAATTTCAATTAATCAACTTAGAGTTAGTTGCTTTTATGCTTGAATAGAGGTATTTGAATAATTTAGGGATTTTTACAGATCAAAATACTAAGTGAATAAATTGCTTAATTCAGAATAATAATGGCAGATGAAATCTAGGTGGATTCTTTCCTGGGTATTATCTCGCTTCTTGGTATTAAAACATTTGTTATCTCTTAATTTATTCTTTGTCGCACTTTTAGTTTATTAATTTAGTTAAATTCAGTTTTAAACAATCACTTTATTCGATCGTTAAATAATAGGAAGACAGCTACTACTAGTACTTTTAGTCCTCGTGGGAACGATATCTGTTCTCACTGTAACTACTTTTAGTTAGTTTCGACTGCATCACCGAACATTCCATGGTCGGTAAATCACATCATTTGGTCTAAATAGTTTGTATTTTGTAAATATCTTTTTCTCTTTTGAATTAAAAATATATTTACGTGAGAATTGTTTCTCTCTTAGTTCTTGGTCGAACTTCCGAACTTGTCAAAATTTTACGAGTTCTTTTATAACTCTGAATTCTAAAATTATTTAAGACAATCCATTCCTTTCAGAATTTTCTCGAACATTCCATGCTTGGGAAATCATATCATTTAGTCTAAATAGTTTGTCATTTTTTAAACAGCTTTTGGTTCATGAATTAAAAACTTATTTACGTGAGATTGTTTCTCTCTTGATTCTTGGCCGAACTTCTGAACTTGTCAAAATTTTATGAGTTCTTTTATAACTTCGATTCCTTAAAGCATTCAAGATGACCCAATCATTTGAGAAATTTTTGAACATTCCATGCTCGGGAAATCGCATCATTTGGTCAAAATAGTTTGTCATTTTGTAAACAACTTTTGGTCTTTGAATTAAAAACTTATTTACGTGATAATTGTTTTTATATTGTCTCTTGGACGAACTTAAGAACTTGTCAAAGTTTAACGAGTTCTTTCAAAACTTCGGTTAAAGCATTCGAGATGATACATTCCTTCGGGCAATTTTCCGAACATTCCATTCTCGGGAAATCGTATCTTTTGGTCTAAATAGTTTGTCAATTTGTAAACAACTTTTGGTTTTTGAATTAAAAACTTATTTACGTGAGAATTGTTACTGATATGAGTTGTAAGGCCCAAAATCAAGCTTATGAATGTGATGGGCTCAAATTTCCTTGAGGCCCTATAACGAGATCGAAGGCCATGCAAATTCGAGCAAGATTGAATGTGACAATCCAAGACTTCGTTACCAAGGCCCTAGATGCGCACATGGTCGAAAAAGAAAATCAAGATTCAGTTTCTTGTTTTCAAGAAAATCAAGAAACCAAATCTTGGTCCAGTTTTTCCCAACAATTTCAAGAATCAAGAAAATCAATATTTCAAATTTTGTAAATCTTGGTCCAAAAAACCAAAGCTATGAATTTTCAAGTTTGGAAAATCAGCAGACTTGCGATGGCTTTTTGGATGGGATCCAGACATTTCTGGTTTGAGATGTCTCATGGATTTCAAAGATCTATCTCTTAGCTTCGAAATGCACTTTGAATTTCGAGAGCTCAAGTTATGACCGTTTTAATAAAAACTGCGTGGGCAGAATTTCTAGACATGATTATGACAGGAGTTACGAGTTTCAGACTTTTAATTCGAGTTTAAATCATATTGGGTTTGGGTTTTAGGCTTAATTGTTATTATATATGAGCCCAATATTGTATTTATCAGCTCTTATTATTTTATTATTATTTTATTTCGAATTTTTAATAATTATTAAATAGTTTAAGTTATTTAGGAGTTTCATGTCAACAAGAAAGTTTAGTTTAAAACTAGTTCTTGTTTAGATTAATTAAAGTTCTAGTTAATTAAGAGTTTTATTTAGATTTATTTAGTTAGCCTATATATAAGCCTTGGCATTGTAAACAAAAGACATTTGATTTTTTTCTTTGATTCAATAATAATTCTCTTTGAGTTTTTCTTCAAGAATTGCTCTTGAGTTTCTTTTAGAAGTTGTTTTAACAATCATTTAGGTTGTGGAAATCATATTCAAGCTTTTACTTGCCAAGATCTCTTTCTTGGAGAGGGAATTAGAGCCATTGAAGGGAGTTGTGGATTCTTATCATTTCCAAGGTTTCTTAGGATGTTATCTTCTCTATTCTATCTTTGATCTATCGTTCTTGTTTGATCTAGTTTATTTCTTGCAATTTTGGGTTATTGATTTAGTTGATTTTAGTTCTAGGTTGAAATTGCTTCAAGAGGGACGTTCTCCTACATTGATCCATCAAGAAACACATAAAAAATTTGGAGATTCAATCTTTTCTTACTGTTTCAATCGTTCTTGCCTAAACAGTTTGTTTCCATCTTT
Source organism: Gossypioides kirkii (assembly GCA_005610355.1). NCBI lineage: Eukaryota > Viridiplantae > Streptophyta > Magnoliopsida > Malvales > Malvaceae > Gossypioides > Gossypioides kirkii. The sequence continues at coordinate 18,869,485 of CP032250.1, forward strand.
TAAATCACTTTTAACGAATCTGTTAGTGTTTTTATATTCCAAATCTGGTTAGGACGTTTCCTTGAGGTCCTAGGGTGATTTCTTTCATCCAAAAAAAACCTTAATTTCGTTCTCTATTGGATCCTTTACCAGCCATTCTCCTTTCTTTTGTTTTAATTTCGTTTGATTCTTCTTCTTGTCAACTAATCCGTCTTTCTTTGTTTTAGTTTCAGATTATATTTGTTTAGAGCTTTAGGGTAGATCTGTGACTTTGGCAAACTATAATCCTCTTTCGCCTTCATTCCTTATCATTTGGTATAAGATTTTAGGCGTTCTTGGTTGCTTTCTAAATTGATTTCCATTACAAACAGCCAATAAGTAATTTTTACCCAGAAATTTTTCAGAAAAAAATATTTTTAAGTGGGTTACGTTTTTTCAATTGATCTAAAATTTTATATACTGATTATTGGCACTATAATACAATATAAAAATTATTTCCGACAAAAAAAAAGCGATCAAAAAAGAAAAATATGAAAAAAAGAAAAAAATTTAAAAAATATTCTCTGGGTATAATTTTGTGCTAAAAATTTCCAGATAAGAAATAAATTATTTGGAGAGGCTCCAGTTTAAGTTTCATGATGTTTTGAAATCGGGAACACCTCGAACGAAGTTTGTCAAGTTGCTTCGTAGTTTTTTTAGGTTTTCAGGTTTCTACAATTTTATTGATTCTTAGTTTAGGATTTCATTTCTTTTGACTTTTTATTGTTTCTTTACACATTCTAACACGTTCTTGTTTCTTGTATTAATAGGTTAACGAATGTTGCACATTCCTTCCTCCGTGCAACACAATTATCTGGTGTCTAGCCAATTTTTGATTCATAGTGCCATTAGGATTACTTTGTTAGTTTTATTCTAATACGTTCTAATTGATTGACATAAAAAATTCTAAAGGACTCATAAGGTTAATTCTTACGTCATTGAGAATTTAATTTTTTGAGTGCATAACGGTGAGGTCTGTTTAATTTTTCTCTTTGAGTGCTGTGTTTTTTTCTAGATTTGTCACAATGTCTCATAGTGGAAAAGGGAGAGATGACCAGAGTGACAAACCACTAGTTAACATTGAAAGTTTTGCTGGTGTCGCCACAAAGTTAGATCTCCATGATAAGTTCAAAACCATGATCAATAAGTTACAATGAAGTCTAGACCATCATGAGGCAGTAAATAGACAAAGGGATGCTTTATTTCATACAATGAGCAATACCTTAAATCAGTTGCAACCTGAACAAAGGACCCAATATTGGGGTGCTAATGATGATGATGGGATTGAACAACTTCGTGCTCGTAGACATCAAGCTAGGCGTGTCCCTCGTATGGATGATGATCCTTTGGTTACTACTAGTTGTAGGCAATATTTTTAGCTAAATCAAAGTTTTCAATTCCAAAATTTCATGGAAGGAATGGTCAAGAGACTTATTGTGATGGAAAAGTTAATCATAAATTAGTTTGTCAATCCAAGGGGAGTTGGCCAAACGAAAGGAGGAATACAATTGAGCTATCACCTTTTGTGTCATGTTATTGGTGTAGTTCAAAAGATCATGAGAGTTTTCGATGTCCAATTCAATATCCAGCTAGAGAAGAAAGTAAGTATGAATTTGCGCCTTTTGTTAACTCTTATGGATGATGATCCTTTGGTTAATACTGGTTGTGGGCAATATTTTTAGCTAAATCAAAGTTTTCAATTCCAAAATTTCATGGAAGGAATGGTTAAGAGACTTATTGTGATGGAAAAGTTAATCATAAATTAGTTTGTCAATCCAAGGGGGTTGGCCAAACGAAAGGAGGAATACAATTGAGCTATCACCTTTTGTGTAATGTTATTGGTGTAGTTCAGAAGATCATGAGAGTTTTCGCTGTCTAATTCAATATCCAACTAGGGAAGAAAGTAAGTATGAATTTGTGCCTTTTGTTGACACTTATGGATGATGATCTTTAGTTACTACTGGTTGTGGGCAATATTTTTAGCTAAATCAAAGTTTTTAATTCCAGAATTTCATGGAAGGAATGGTCAAGAGACTTATTATGATGGAAAAGTTAATAATAAATTATTTTGTCAATCCAAGGGGAGTTGGCCAAATGAAAGGAGGAATACAATTAAGCTATCACCTTTTGTGTAATGTTATTGGTGTAGTTCAGAAGATCATGAGAGTTTTCGATGTCCAATTCAATATCCAACTAGAGAAAATAGTAAGTATGAATTTGCGCCTTTTTTTGACTCTTACTCTAGTGGGAAAAAGATTTGTGATGGTGAACTTTGTGAACCAAAAAAAAGATGATAATGAGAATTTTTCCCTTAATTCTATAGATGAAATAGAAACGTCATGTTCTCCTACTGAGATGTCTTGCACTGAATTGAATATTCATAATACTTGTGAGGGGGATATGGGAAATAAGGAAAAATCATGTGAAAAGACTAAGAGAAAAGAGACCTTGAGTGATAAAAGTCTACTTGATAGTTCGAATTTGGTGAGTGAAAATCCATATGAGGTAAAATTTGAGAGCTTTCAAGAGAAAAAAGAAAATGAAAAGTAAGAAAATACCTATACAAATGTGAGGAATGATTATGTTTTAACTAACCCTAACTTAAATTTGTTTAGTGGTGTTTCTTTGTTATAGGATTTCAAGGATCCATTGATGGACTTTCAATTATCTTACTCTACCATCGGGAGTGAGTAGCGGCAAGAGATCTAAGATTAACTAAGTACAGTCCCTATAGGGCATTGTGTTCCTAAATCCTACCCCAATAACAATTTATATCACAAAGAACATGCATAGGTAAAACATGCAGTTTCAAACAACATAAGCAAGCAAACATCATAAATCTAAAATCGTAATTAATTTAATATTTGACAACCCTAGGCTAACTTAAGGTTTTAAACCTAGCTTTGATACCATCAAATATGACACCCCAAACCCGATCGAGACAAATTGGCCCAAATTCTAAGCGTTACATTAGCCACCTAAGTGACTCTCCGACTAGCAACCACGCAAGACACAGCCAGACCTTATAACACCTCAATCATATCAAATTATTAATTATTTATTAATACGGAAGAAATTTTAGAACCAATTTTAATCTTTTTATATGTAATTAATCTAAGGACATTTTCATCATTTTACCACTTACGGTTAAACTAACCCGATTTTAGATCTAAACATTTACCGACCTTTTTTTAGTCAATTTATGTAAGCCCTAAAAATTTCAACTTAATTCGAGTTTATTTACTATGTCTAATTCAAGTTTTAACATTAAGGACTAAATTGTAACATTTTCAAACTATTAGTACTATATTCGAATATTAAATTTATTGCGTTTCTAACAAATTTTATCATTCACGAGTCTAATCCTAAATTTTTACCAAGTTTCCTCATCATTTAAGGCCCTAATTAGACTTATCAAGTTTTAGGATAAATTTGTAATTTAAACGAATTAGAAAACCAATTTAAAAAGACCAAAATTCAAACCCCTAAAATCCCACACGGTCGTGTGGATAGGCACACACCCGTGTGAAAACCACTGCACCTATTTTTGAGAAAAAACTCATTTTTAAACCTGATTTTGCTTATTCTAATGGCCAATTAAACCCAATTTAGCTACGATTAAATATTACACATATTCATACACCTTCAATTGAATTTATTGACACCAATTAAGCATCAATTAAATAACATTAAATAATCAATTTCATGCATATCACCCACCGATTAATTCAAACAAGTGGTGTACCTTAATCGCTACTAAACCACTCTATGGAAGCTTCATTTAAACAACTGTTAATGTAATCATCATGCCTCACACACCGTGTTATCAAGCAACAATACACCGTAAATTATTCAATAATTAAACTCAAACATGCATATATGATATTATAAAACCATCAAAAATTAAAAATCTCCAAGTCTAATTACAACTAAAATTAAACTAAGTCCCGGGTTTCACAATGCTCGATTACAATCTTTAAAACATGTAACTAAATCTCTACCGAGCCTTAATCTATTGGAACTCTCTCATACGGCTCCTCAGCTCCTCAATCCCATCAGATATATGCACAAATGTGAGGGTGTGAGCTTAAAAAGCCTAGTGAATGTTAATAAAAACAACAAGTAAATTAGCACCATAATCATGCTTAAATCGAAGCCAATCAAATACCAATTTTTAGTCACAATATCAGTCCATAATAGTTCACTGTCATATGATTAACCATGTATCAAAAATCATAATTAATCATGGCATACCATCATTAATTTAGCATGTAACATTTCATATATTTATATTGGTATTACAATCATGGCTTAATCAGGTGATCATACATCGAATAAATGTATCTCCTTACTCCCAATCAAAATCAGAATCAGTACCAGATTTAGTGGGCCAAAGCCACACTCTCCCTTATATCTCCTCAAATCAGTCCTGTTGAGTGCAGACACAAGCTCAACACTCCTTTATCTACTCTAAATCAGTCCTCCTAGAGCCTCATTGTTCACAAATAACATATCAATATGGTGAGTACTCACAAATCCTATGGCATGCCAACTATATCCAATGGATCCACCATGCTATAATGCCAATATAATCAATCAATCATAACATAGAGTCAAAATGCATATGTGAATCATGTTCTCGAAACGTTTATTTTTGAAAAAACAAACAGGTCTCGAACAATATTTTTAAATCAAAAAATGGGAGTTGCCACCAATCTTTTATTCAGTGAGATTGGATCACCACAAAATGTTTAAAATCCGTTTTGAAAAATATTTGTCTTCGAAATCCAGAAAATGGGTTCGGGAGTCGGTTACGTATGTGGAAGAATTAGTACCCTCACACGCCCAAAATTGGTACCATGTTGATTACTTTCGGGTCTTTGTTTGTTAAAACTTTGAAATCTCGAGCTAAGTTTTAAAATATGAGGAACAAAATGTCCGTGTGTTCGAATTTCATTGAGGCCGTGTCCAACACGTTAGGGCACGATATTCTCGAAATTTCAAAACTGAAGAACATTTTGAAAGGATTTAAAAGAGGATATTCGATAGCGTGAATTATACGAAAAAATCACACCCAGCACGTTAGGACACGATTTTCTAAGATTTCCACATGAAAGGAATATTGCCTCGCTTTTGTTTAAAATTGTTTGTATATTTTTTTAGAACTTAAAATTTTGAATTAAGTTTAAAATACGATCCTCGGACACATAGCTTATTTCATGTGATTTTCAAAATTTAGATTTGAAGAAAAAATGCTCGTTTGTTTTGACTTTCGCAGAGAATTGAAGTCGTGACAAACACGTTAGGGCACGACGTTCTTGGAATCTCAAAATTAAAAAGAATTTGAAAAGTTTGAAAGAGGATATTCGATTCCTGTAGATTATACGAAAAATCACACCCAGCACGTTAGGGCATGATTTTTCGAAATTTTCACACGAAAAAGAAATTGCCTCGGTTTTAAAGGTTTATTCGTATGTAAAATAATTTTTAAAAACGAACATGTAAATTAAATATGGATGGGCAGTTAATAACGAAGATTAATTAACACGAAACAAAATAATTAAACAGATAAAGGAATACACAAAATTTAAACATAAAATTAATAGAATACAAAATACGAAAGAATGATAATTAAATTCTATATATGAATGTTGAAGAAAAAAAGAAAAACAAAATAAACGGGGTTAAAAAAGGAGTTACAGAGCATTCGGGATGAAAACGTAATTTTCGAGGAATTTAGGGATCAAAATTGAAATTTTTGGAAAAATTGGGATTAAAATCGAACTTTTGGAAAATTTGAGGTTGAAAATGTGATTTTTGGAAATTTGAAGGTAAAATGGTAATTTTTGGATGTTTAGAGGCAAAATGTTAATTTTTGGATATTCGAGGGTAAAATGGTAATTTTTGGATGTTCGAGGATAAAAATGTGATTTTTGGAAGTTTGAGGACAAAAATGTGATTTTTAAGAAGTTCGAGGGTAAAAATGTGATTTTTGAAGTTTAGGGGCAAAAATGTAATTTTTAAAGTTCAAGTGTAGAAATGTAATTTTTGAGAAGTTCAGGGGTAAAAATGTGATTTTTAGAAGTTCAGGGGTTAAAATATAATTTTAGAGAAGTTTAGGGGTCAAAATGGGATTTTTAAAGAAAACAAGGGCTATTTGTGTAATAAACCCAAAAAACGTGCCATGTGGCAGCTTGTCAAGCTTTCAGAGGTGAAAGGACTAAATTGAAAGTCATTTTAAAATCCTGGTCAAATTTATAATAAAATAAAACCTGATTTAAGGATAAAATTAAAAAAATCAAAAAATAGAGAGGACCAATTGCATAAATAGCTCAAAAATGGACACGTGGCAGCTTCTCAGGCTTCCAGAGAGTTAAAGGACTAAATTAAAAATGATTTAAAACTGTAGGGCAAATTTAAAATAAATTAAAAATAGCACTAGGACTTAATTGAAACAACTAAAAAATGCGGAAGGACCAATGGCATAAATAGACCATTAAATGAAAACACGCGGATCCTCGCTTAGAGCGGGTAGATCGAATCGGGTCATGCACAAAACGACGTCGTTTTGGGGTTGAAACTCAACCCTCAAAACGACACCGTTTCTAAGGCCTATAAAAGGCTGAAATTCTTCAAAAAAAAATCAATTTAAACCTTTGAAAAAAAAACTCTTTTCTTCCTTTTTTTTCACTCTGGCCACCAAGGCTATCCTCAAGGGTCTCCGGTACCAGTCCGCCGTCCCTGATGCCACGTGCCACCGTTGACCACCGCACGTGCCGTCGTCTATGACGGTCAGGTAAGCCAATCATCCTTTCTTTATTATTAATTTTTTTTCAAAAACACTTAGATCCAAGCATAAATCTGACGGATTTAACCTAGATTTCTGAAGAACAAAACGAAAAACATTTTTTTTACACATTCGAACAAATCTGGTTCGATTCTCCTTTTAAAATCTTTTTATAAAACCTGTTTTGATCTTTAGTTATTTAAGAAAAATGAAATGGGTTTTTCAGTTTTTAAAATATATTCCTCGGTTTTTACTATTATTATTAACGTTTGTTTGTTTCCTTTTACAAGTGTTCGAACAGAAGAGTCCCTCGTTGATCATGGAATAGCCCGGAGGAACTCCGTCCACGGCTCCGACTGTGGTGGCGTTTTGGATCTAAGGTACATCCGTTCGAATTTCCTTTTTTATTTTATTTTATTATATTATATTTATTATTTATTTATTAAAATCTTTCAGGTATTAATGATAATAATAAATGTTAACAATAATATGACTAAGTATATTAACATGCATTTAAAATGAAAAAGCATTTTGAAATTTAAAATAAACAGATAATAAATGTACCTCAAGAACAGATTAACCTAATCCAATTGGTATTCTGATATCAACCGCTTCGTACTTCTCTATGTTTGGGAATTAATTTTTTTGAATGCACTCTCTTGTATTGATTTAAAAAATACCCTCCAAGATCCTTACAAAATCTTTTGAATCAGCTTTATAGCCCTTTTCTACAATGATTCTCTTTTATTTTATGCAACTAAATGTGTGTCTTTTCTCCTTTGCTTGTTGTAGGTCTATTCAATGGGTGGCGGTGCTAGAGGCAAGTGGAGCAACTTGGTGCTGATGTGGCAACTCTTGATTGGGTGAAGAAGGGTGGCTGCAGATCTACTTGCTGCTAGGGTTCCTGATTTTTGGGTTGGATTGGGCTTTGTTAATTGGGTTTAGGTTTAGAGGGTAATTGGTCATGGGTTTGTAATCGAGCTCGGGTCATTGGGTTTGAGTGTTTGTAATTTGGACTTCACCATTTGTATTTTGAACATTCTTTTTAAATTCAAATAAATTTAAACTTAAAATTGAGTTCAAATTGGTTTAAACGTTGGGCCTGATCAAAATTGGGTTCCAACAACTGCCCCTCTTTGCTCGTTGTTGTGTAACAGGATGGAGCAAAGACCAAAAGGAGGCCCAATTTTGTCATGTCTCATTTTTTCGTCGTTCTTTCTTCAACTGGCCCACCCTTCATTTGTCGGTCGTCCAACTTTACTACATCTGCTTCTCTACATCTTCAGGGCTGTGACTTCATCTTGCCTTAAGGCAATTTCAAAATGGCAAAATTTGCTACTATAGCTTCACTCAATTCACTTGTAACTTCAAGGAGATTGAGATTCGTCACCGTAGTCTTTGATTTAATTTACTGACGCTTCGAGGTAGAAAATTCACCATTACGTCTTCAATCTGTTCCCGTTTGACTTTAAGGTATAAGATTCGCCATTGTTGCTTCAATGTTTCCCTTCACTTTTCTAAGGTGCTAGGTTTGTCGTTGCGACCTCAATCCTTCCCATCACATCTTCTATGGTACCGGGTTCGCCGTTGCGGCCTCAACCTTTCCCTTCATATCTCTGTGGTATCGATTTTATCGTTGCGGCCTCAACCTTTCCCATCGCATCTTCTTAGGTACCGGGTTCGCCGTTGTGACCTCAACCTTTCCTTTCGTATCTTCATGGTACTGGGTTCGCCGTTGCAGCCTCAACCTTTCCCATCACATCTTCTTAGGTACTGGATTCGCCGTCGCGGCCTCAATCCTTCCCTTCATCTCTTCATGGTACTGGGTTCGCCATTGCGGCTTCAACCTTTCTCATCACATCTTCTTAGGTACCGAGTTCGCCGTTGCGGCCTCCACCTTTCCCTTTGTCAAACCTGTAGAACATGCTTTCATGGACCTCTATGGAGGCCAGGTTGTTATGATGCTTTGATCAGAATGAATTACATGCCTCTACCTAAATGATTGTGCATGATTGATGTTAGATTCAATTTTATTAGTTCATTTTTCTATTTTCGTCTCTGGAGTGATATAGTCTGTCGCTCGTTGCAGTTTTGTCACTAGCGTACCACATTATCTTCTTTTAGCTTGAACTTGCTTGTTTTTCAAGTCGGTTTTCCAATTGGTAGTCCTGTTTCGAGCCCCTGTACTATTTAGGAAATTTTAGAGTAATGCTCATGGATCTTTGTATAATTCATATTATTAGTTCATTGTCTGTTATTTTAAATGCGAAATGCTTGAACGAGATTATGAAAGAATAAAGTCGAAATTTATTGAAGACACAATTCAAAAGAAAAGATCAAAAGGAGGAAAATTTTGGTCAAGAATTGCCAAGTATACAACAAAAGATAGTTAAATGCCTTGGATATCACAGGATAAGCTTCTCTGAGCCGACTAGCTGGGAATCATTCTGAGCCCAGATATGTGTCTAGAAGACCTGAAGTGCTTTGTTGATGCTTCAAGCTGTAATTTTCTTCCATCTTGTTACAATTGAGGGAGAAACAATCACTTCGAACCCGTTCTTGAATTTGAGTCGGCCTTTGTGAGATTTCAGCTCAAAATCCCTTTGGTTTCAAGACGCCCTTTACGGGGTTTTCATCTCGATCTTTTTTTTTGAGACGCCCTTTACAGGTTTTCATCTCAATCTTTTTATTTTAGGTGAAGTATTTTTTTACCGAGTCCGAGTTGACAGGGTTGTGCAGATCCTTACCATTCATTTCTATTAGAATGAGAGCTCCTGCTAAGAAAGCTTTCTTTACCACATAAGGCCCTTCCCAATTGGGCATCCATTTACGTCGGAAGTCTTTATGTATAGGAAGTATCTTCTTCAGAACTAGATCTCCCTCATGGACTTCTCTGGGATAGACCTTTTTGTCATAAGCTCGTATCATTCTTTTCTGGTACATCTGACCATGGCGAATAGCTTTTAACCTCTTTTCTTCGATTAAATTCAACTGATTATATCAAGCCTGGATCCATTCTGCCTTATCTAACTGTAACTCAGTCAAGACTCGGAGAGAAGGTATTTCAACCTCAATAGGTAAGACTGCTTACATACCATATGCTAGTGAGAATGGTGTTGCCCCAGTAGAAGTTCTGTAAGCAAAGAGGGAAAATGGTAGTTTTTCGTGCCAATCTTTGTAGGTCTTAGTCATTTTCGCAACAATCTTCTTGATGTTTTTGTTAGCTGCCTCTACAGCTCCATTCATCTTCGAGCGATAGGGAGACGAATTGTGATGCTTGATTTTGAATTGCTCGCAAACTTCTGCTATTTTGCTATTGTTCAAATTCAAGGCATTGTCGGATATGATCCTCTCTGGCATCCCATATCGGTAAATGATCTCCTTTTTCAAGAAGTTACTAACCACAGATTTCGTGACGTTGGTGTAAGAAGCTGCCTCTACCCATTTGGTGAAGTAGTCGATGACCATGAAGATAAATCTATGATCATTAGAAGCCTTTGGAGAAATTGGCCCAATGACATCCATGCCCCACATAGAAAATGGCCAAGGAGAAGTCATGACATGAAGGTGTGATGGAGGTACATGAATCTTGTCTCCATAGATCTGGCACTTGTGGCACCTCTTGGCATTATTGATGCAATCTCCTTCCATGGTAGACCAGTAATACCCAAATCTCATTATCTGCCTGGCCATTGTGAAACCATTGGCGTGTGTCCCACAAATGCCTTCATGAACTTCTTCTAAGATCTTTCTAGCTTCAACTGCGTCGACACATCTTAACAACACCTGATCTTTTTCTTCTTTTGTACAAGATTTCCCTGTCTAGGACATATTCATTTGCAAGCCTTCTCCATGTCCTCTTATCATTTTCAAAAGCTTACTCGGGGTATTTACGATCTCTTACATACTAAAGAATATCTTGGTACCATGGGCGATCATCCCATTCTTCTTCTTCTTCTTCAATATCATAACAATGAGCCGAAGCCTCATAGATGCTCATTTGAATGAGTTTCATATCTTCTGGTCTATTTACTTTAATCATCGAGGCCAAAGTGGCAAGGGCATCAACCATCTGATTTTTTTCTCATGGGAGATAATGGAATGTGACATTATCAAACTCCTTGGTTAACTCGAGAACCAATTTTCAATAATCAATTAGCTTAGAATCTCTCGTTTCCCATTCTCCTTTGAGTTGATAGATTACTAGTGTGGAGTCTCCATATATCTCGAAAACTTTGGTTCTCTATTCTATGGCTGCACAGATTCCCATGATACATGCTTCGTATTCTACCATGTTATTTGTGCAATCAAAATCAAGTTTACTGGTAAAAGGATAATGGTCTCCTTCTGGTGATACCAAGACTGCCCCGACTCCATTACCCGTGGCGTTTGAAGCTCTATCAAAATTCAATCTCCAAGGACTCTCCACTGTGGTTCCCTCTTCAGTGGTTGCAACATACATTAAATCCTTGTTTGGGAAGTCGAAGTTCATTGGCTCATAGTCCTCTAAAGCCCTGAAAGCTAGGAAGTCTGCTGTGGCACTCCCTTTTATCGTCTTTTGATTGACAAAGACTATGTCGAATTCAGAAAGTAAAATCTGCCACCTAGCCAATCTTCCATTTAATGCGGCCGACTCCATCATGTACTTCAAAGGATCTAGTTTTGAGATTAACCAGGTGGGTGGTGCAACATGTATTGCCTTAATCTTCGCGTTGTCCAAACTAGAGCGCAAGATAATTTTTCAATTGGCAAGTATCGAGTCTCACAATCTGTGAATTTCTTGCTGAGATAATATATCACCCTTTCCTTCTTTCCAGATTCATCGTGCTAGCCTAGTACGCATCCCATAGAATTTCCAAAGACTGCCAAGTAAAGGATCAATGGTTTATTAGGAATTAGAGGCACCAAGATGGGAGCATTGGATAAATAATCTTTGACCTTGTTAAAAGTTTCTTGACATTCATCATCCCATATACCTGGGTTGTGCTTTTTAAGCAAACAGAAAATAGGATCACATTTCTCAGTCAGCTGTGAGATGAAACGAGCAATGTAATTCAATCTCCCTAAGAACCCTCAAACTTCTTTTTGCGTACTGGGTGGTGGTAGCTCTTGTATGGCTTTGACTTTATCTGGATCAATTTCAATCCCCTTTTTGCTAACCACAAAGCCTAACAGCTTTCCCGAAGTAGCTCCGAAGGTGCACTTTGCTGGGTTTAGCTTTAGTTGATACTTTCTTAGCCTCCCAAATAGCTTTCTCAAGATCCTTACATGCTCTTCCACTGTTCGGGATTTTGCAATCATATCATCGACATAAACTTCAATTTCTTTATGCATCATGTCATGAAACAAAGTCACCATGGCCCTTTGATAAGTTGCCCCTACGTTTTTGAGTCCAAAAGGCATCACCTTGTAACATAATGTTCCCCACAGCGTGACAAACATGGTTTTCTCCATATCTTCAGAATCCATCCTTATCTGGTTATACTCGGAGAAACTGTCCATGAATGAAAATAAGGAGTGACCTGCAGTATTATCTACTAAGGTGTCGATGTGAGGCAATGGAAAATTATCCTTTGGGCTAGCTTTATTTAAATCCCGATAATCCACATACACACGCACTTTTCCATCTTTTTTAGGAACAGGGACTATGTTGGCTACCCATTCTCAGTATTTAACTACTTGGAGAAACTCAGCGTCAAATTGCTTTCTGACCTCCTCTTTTATTTTCAGTAACACATCAGGTCTCATCCTTCAGAGCTTTTGCTAAACAGGCTTGCATTCTTCCTTTATGGGGAGTTTATGTATCAAAATGTTAGTACTCAAGCCAGATATGTCTTGGTAGGACCATGCGAAGACGTCTTGGAACTCTTGAAGCAACTTGATAAGATCTTTTCTGGTTTCTAAGGATATGCTTGTCCCAATTTTTACTTCTCTCTTTTCATCTTCGTTCCCTAGGCTTATAACTTCTATTAGTTCTAAATGAGGCAGGATTTGTTTTTCTTCTTACTCCATCATTCTTAACAGATCAGAAGATAAATTACAATCTTAATCATCTTCAAAGTCCTAAAGTTCTTCTAAACACATATCTTGCTCGAAACGAGGCTCTATGTTAGCATTAGGGTCACTCATATTATTGATATTCAAGGACTTGTCAAAGGATAAAAAAGAGGTCCAAAGAACAAAATAAATTTACTAAAAAATGATTATATGGTATGAGTATGAGTATGTTTGTCAAATTGGACAAGAATGTATGTATTAAAGAATGATTAATTTTGTTTATTGGATATGTATGAATGGTTTGTTGAGTTGGTTTAAGAATGAAAGAATAATTAGCGAAAGATTTACCATGTAAGATAGAAGATGCATTTTCATTCAAAATAACTAGATAATGATCATGGGCCCTTTTACAAAAAGATCCATATTGCTTTCGAGCCTAAAGCAATTGGTGTGTTCTGAGCATTACTCTGAAGAAGCCCTAAAGATTACAGGGAGTTCCTCTACAGTCCAATTGTCGAGAGTACTCCCGGGGGTGAAAGGACGAATTTCTGTTGAGCATCCTTCTTCATTTTCTTCCCCGACAACATTGATGCTCAAATATTTACTAATCGTATTCACTCCCTAATCGGGATGGTTAGGCAAAGGGTTTCCCGCCACATTGGGTCCAAATGACTCGTCAAATCTTATTTTATTTTTCTTGATCATTCTCTCCACTAGCTTTTTAAAATTGAAGCAATTCTCAATAGAGTGTCCCACTAACCTGTCATGATGCTCGCATCGAGCATTCGCATCGTACCATTTTGGGAACGGGGGTAGTACTGGATCCGAGTAATATGGAGCAACCACGTGCTGATCATATAACTGCTAGTAAAGCTCTTTGTATGTCACCGGGATGGGCGTGAACGAGGTTCTTTCAGTATTCGGCCTTGAGCTTGGTCCTGACCTTGGAGGATTTTGGTTGTTGGTCATTGACGCATTCGATGGTGTCGTCATGATCGATCCTACGTGGTTCAGCCTGTACATGCTTGCATTATTTATTTCGGCCTCTTTTTTCTTGAAAGCAGGTCTCCTAGCGCTCTCCCCAACGTCTATCTTCCCACTTTTAATCGCATTTTCGATCATTTCTCCGAACAGGACCATGTTAGAGAAGCTTTTAATGGTATTCCCCAGCATATGGTTGATGAACAGAGCCTTCAAGGTATTGACAAACAACATTGTTGTTTCTTTTTCCAACAGAGGTGGTTGCACTTGAGTTACATATCCCTCTATCTTTGGGCATATTGCCTGAAGCTTTCGCTGGGCTTTTTCTCCATATTCTGTAATGTAATCCTATCGGGGATTATGTTAGTAACATGACCCTACTGCTTCATAAAAGCCTGTGCCAAGTCTTTCTATGAACTAATTTTTGCACGACTAAGCTGATTATACCATCTTGTAGCAAAACCTACCAAGCTGTCTTAGAAACAGTGGATAAGTAATTGGTCATTGTGGATGTGTCCCGTCATTTTTCTACAGAACATGGTGATGTGAGCCTCTAAGCAACTCGTCCCGTTATATTTTTCAAATTCTGGGGCCTTGAATTCAGGCGAGAGTACTCGGCTTAACTCCTTAGCATCCATCCCATAGAACTTTTCAGATCCTTGCATTGCTTGGATTTTCTCTTCCAACACTTTGTATTTTTCCTCCATTTGTTTAGGGAGATCCATTCTTGCTATTTCATCAAAGTCAGGAACACCAGTATTTGCGGCATTTTCTCCTGGGTTGGATCCTGACCCCATTGGATAATTATTTGGTCTCGATGTACCAGTGGGATGTTGTTGCATTTATATTGTGAGAGGAGCACCCGCGCATATGATTCAGGTGGGATTTGATTGTATGGGGGTGAAAAACCTAGGGGATTAGTGGGATCCTCTTCATCTTCCTCGAGATTTATTGCGGGACCTTTTTCTTTATCAGCCCTCTCTCTTAGCATTTGGGCTAATTGATTGATTATATCCCTTTGGTCTTTTATGTCTTGTTGCATCTTTTCCATTTGATCTCGTAATTGTGCATGCATTTGCTCCTACATGTCTCTTTGTGTTTGCTCAAGCCTTTCAATCCTCTGTTCCATCACTTTCGATTTCGTGCGAGTGTAGTAACGATAGGGTTCTCAATGGTTTCGATATAACTGTTTCAGGTTTAATTAATTAGGTGTATGTTTTTTGAATTTAATGCATGTTAACAGATGCAATGCTCATGAATGCATGTATGCATAAGAAAAGGCATTGATTTTGAATTCAATCTCATTAGAACAACTTCTCTATAAGGCAAAATTCTACATATAAAACAGATTACATACGGCGTTGCCTTATGGCCTAGAGCTTTGATCTTCCTAGAAGTCTGGCTAATTTTTGTCCCCGCTCCGATCTTGATTCATATTGCATGCTCAACTTATCAGCTTCAATGATTAATGCTCGCATGTGATCAGCCGCTTTTTCATCATTTGCATAATCTTTATCTCGAACATGTCTCTGAGCTTGTCGAAAGTGCCCCTCACTTGATTCTTGATTCCTTTCAAGGATCTTGATCTAAATTTGCGTAATCTTTCTTCAAGTCTTCGAAATCATCTTCGACTTTGTGCTTTCCTTCGACCATAAGCGCAAAGCCATGTTATCTTCCACTTTATTAAGAAATCTGTCCCCCATGATGAAACTGCCTATTTGGTAACCGAATTTAAATCAACACCTTTTCTTGTATGATGATGCAAATGCAAGCAAAAGAAAAGAGACAAAAAAGAAAGAGTTAGCAAAAACATCGATACAGGTATAGAACAAAGAACCTAAGAACTTGTCTTGAATGATTGCTAAAAGGTTTGGTATAACTCCTTCTAAGGCAAGTACTTACGGTTCATTACATGTGGTTTAGTCTCTAGAGTACCCAAACCAGCAAATTCCTCGATCCTCACCCGTTACAGGCTCATACGGATGAGTTCGGTTTAGGGGGACACATTTCCCATATGTTTGCACGAAAGTGAAAACTTCACGAAAACGTGGGTACAAATGTAATCCCGAAAGCGATCCACTATCCTGCATGGAGGTGAAAACCTCACGAAGGAGTAGTTTCCCGCTTCCACTTAATGGGTAGTAACAAATGCATATGAATGCAAACTTATACTAGCAATATCAACATAATATAACATCATACAAAACTGCGAAGGATCGTATATTAAACAAAACCGAAGGTTTAAAAATTTTCAACAAAAGACCCAAAAATAATGAACTTTTGGCTTGACTCTCTTTTATTTTTTAAAAATGTCCCCAGCGGAGTCGTCAAGCTGTCGAAACGTTTATTTTTGGAAAAACAAACAGGTCTCGAACAATATTTTTAAATCGAAAAATGGGAGTCGCCACCAATTTTTTATTCGATGTGATTGGATCACCACAAAATGTTTAAAATCTGTTTTGAAAAATATTTTGGTCTTCGAAATCCAAAAAATGGGTTCGGGAGTCGGTTACGTATGAGGAAGGATTAGCAACCACACATGCCTAAAATTGGTACCATGTTAATTACTTTCGGGTCTTTGTTTGTTAAAACTTTAAAATCTCGAGCGAAGTTTTAAAATACGAGGATCAAAACGTCTGTGTGTTTCGAATTTCATTGAGGCCGTGTCCAACACGTTAGGGCACGATATTCTTGGAATTTTGAAATTGAAGAACATTTTGAAAGGATTTGAAAGAGGATATTCGATTGCGTGAATTATACGAAAAAATACACCCAGCAAGTTAGGACACGATTTTTCGAGATTTCCACATGAAAGGAATATTGCATCGCTTTTGTTTAAAATTGTTTGTATATTTTTTGAGAACTTGAAATTTCAAATTAAGTTTAAAATACGATCCTCGGACACATAGCTTATTTCACGTGATATTTGAAAATTAGATTTGAAGAAAAATGCCCGTTTGTTTCGACTATCGCGGAGAATTGAAGTCGTGACCAACATGTTAGGGCACGACGTAATTAGAATCTCGAAATTAAAAAGCATTTGAAAAGTTTGAAAGAGGATATTCGATTCGTGTAGATTATGCGAAAAATCACACCCAGCAAGTTAAAGCATGATTTTTCGAGATTTTCACACGAAAAGGACATTGCCTTGGTTTAAAAGGTTTATTCGTATGTAAAATAATTTTGAAAAATGAGCATGTAAATTAAATATAGATGGGCAGTTAATAACGAAGATTAAATAACACGGAACAAAATAATTAAACAGATAAGGGAATACACAAAATTTAAACATAAAATTAATAGAATACAAAATACAAAAGAATGATTATAAAATTCTATATATGAACGTTGAAGAAAAAAAAGAAACAAAACAAACGGGGTTAAAAATGAAGTTTCAAATAATTCGGGATGAAAATGTAATTTTCAAGGAATATAGGAATCAAAATTGAAATTTTTGGAAAAAATTAGGTTCAAAATCAAACTTTTGGAAAATTTGAGGTCGAAAATGTGATTTTTAGAAATTTGAGGGTAAAATGGTAATTTTAAGATGTTCAAGGGCAAAATGGTAATTTTTGGATATTCGAGGGTAAAATGGTAATTTTTGGATGTTCGAGGGTAAAAATTTGATTTTTGGAAGTTCAAGAGCAAAAATGTAATTGTTAAAAAGTTCGGGGGTAAAAATGTGATTTTTAGAAGTTCAGGGGTAAAAATATAATTTTAAGAAGTTTAAGGGTAAAAATATAATTTTTGGAAGTTTAGGGACAAAATGTAATTTTTTAGAAGTTTAGGGGTAGAAATGTAATTTTTAAGAAGTTTGAGGGTAAAAATGTGATTTTTGGAAGTTCGGGGGTCAGAATGTAATTTTAGAGAAGTTTAGGGGTCAAAATGGGATTTTTAAAGAAAATAGAGGTTTTTTATGCAATAAACCCAAAAAATGTGCCACGTGGCATCTTCTCAAGCTTCCAAAGGTGAAAGGACTAAATTGAATGTCATTTTAAAATACTGGTCAAATTTATAATAAAATAAAACCTGATTTAAGGATAAAATTAAAACAAATCAAAAAATAGAAATGACCAATTGCATAAATAACCCAAAATGAACACGTGGCAGCTTCTCAGGCTTCTAGAGAGTTAAAGGTCTAAATTGAAAATGATTTAAAATTATTGAGCAAATTTAAAATAAATTAAAAATGGCATTGGGACTTAATTGAAACAACTAAAAAATGCGGAAGGACCAATGGAATAAATAGACCATTAAAAAAACACGCGAATCCTGGCCTGGAGCGGATCGGGTCGAATCGGGTCATGCACAAAACGACATCGTTTTGGGGCTGAAACTCAACCCTCAAAACGGTGCCATTTCTAAGGCCTATAAAAGGCTGAAATTCTTCAAAAAAAAATTGCTTTGAACCTTTGAAAAAAAAAAACTCTTTTCATCTGTTTTTTTCTCTCTGGCCTTCAAGGCCATCCTCAAGGGTCTCCGGCACCGGTCCGCCGTCCTTGATGCCACGCGCCACCGTCAAGCACCGCACGTGCCATCGTCTACGACGGTTAGGTAAGCCAATCATCCTTTTCTTTATTATCTTTTTTTCAAAAAAACTTAGATCCAAGCATAAATCTGATGGATTTAACCTGGATTTCCGAAGAACAAAATGAAAAACATTTTTTTTACACGTTCGAACAGATTTGGTTCGATTCTCCTTTTAAAATCTTTTTATAAAACTTATTTTGATCTTTAGTTATTTAAAAAAAATGAAATGGATTTTTTCAGTTTTTAAAATCTATTCCTCGGTTTTTACTATTATTATTAATGTTTGTTTGTTTCCTTTTATAGGTGTTCGAACAGAAGAGTCCCTCATTGATCATGGAATAGCTTAGAGGAACTCCGTCCATGGCTCCGACTGTGGCGGCGTTTTGGATCTAAGGTACGTCCGTTCGAATTTCCTTTTTATTTTATTTTATTATATTATAATTATTATTTATTTATTAAAACCTTTTAGGTATTAATGATAATAATAAATGTAAACAATAATATGATTAAGTATATTAACATGCATTTAAA
Organism: Gossypioides kirkii; assembly: GCA_005610355.1. NCBI lineage: Eukaryota > Viridiplantae > Streptophyta > Magnoliopsida > Malvales > Malvaceae > Gossypioides > Gossypioides kirkii. The sequence goes on from CP032250.1 coordinate 18,888,329, forward strand.
ATGAAAAAGTGTTTTGAAATTTAAAATAAATAGATAATAAATGTACCTCAAGAACAGATTAACCTAATCCAATTGGTATTCTGATATCAACTGCTTCGTACTTCTTTGTGTTTGGGAATTAATTTTTTGAATTGACTCTCTTGTATTGATTTCAAAAATACCCCCCAAGATCCTTACAAAATCTTTTGAATCGGCTTTATAGCCCTTTTCTACAATGATTCTCTTTTGTTTTATGCAACAAAATGTGTGTCTTTTCTCTTTTGCTTGTTGCAGGTCCAATCAATGGGTCTGATCAACTAGGTGTTGACGTGGCAACTCCTGATTGGGTGAAGGAGGGTGGCTGCAGATCCACTTGCTGCTAGGGTTCCTGAGTTTTGGGTTGGATTGGGCTTTGTTAATTGGGTTTAGGTTTAGGAGGGTAATTGGTCATGGGTTTGTAATCGGGCTCGGGTCATTGGGTTTGAGTGTTTGTAATTTGGACTTCACCATTTTTATTTTGAATATTCTTTTTAAATTCAAATAAATTTAAATTTAAAATAAATTTAAAAATAAATTTAAACTTAAAATTGAGTTCAAATTGGTTTAAACGTTGGGCCCGGTCAAAGTTGGGTTCCAACACATGTAACATAGTCATTTTAACATCAAATTAAATCAAACATACCAATTACCAATTATAAATGTTCATTTATCATTTAAAATATCAACATACCGTGAGCCAAAATCCCAGCATACATGCTTAAATCATCATTACGATCAACCCAATCAAAGCACATAAAATCACTAGATGCTCACTTACCAACACCTAATAAAATTTTCCTCACTAGGACATATATCAATAATCTTGCAAAATCAACTAACCAAAACTTAATTAAGTATTTGTAATCAGAAATTAATCATCTAATTAAGCATAAATAAAGGTCAATTTACCAAATTTCCCTTTATTGACACTCACCACAAAATTAATTCAACCGCAACCAAGTGATCAACAAAGCAAATCCAAGCTTCAATTTCGATTAGCTCAATCCTCCTCAAGATTCAGAGCTTTAACAGAGACAAAATAGAGATTACCACATTTCAAAAGAAATATTAAACGCGAATTTTCATCAACCAGACTACACGGATTTCTCTCACAAAGTTACCTTACAGAATTTGTAACATCTAGTCGAAAACTTGATTCCTCACAAAATCGATCACTCCAGCCGTCCTAAACACTTTCAAACATCAATACTAAACCAAATAAACATATATTAAGCATCAATTTTACCTTTAAATCAATTTCACAAAAATTCGAAAAATCGGTTCTAGAAGATGATGAAATTCGAATTTCTTTAAATTACCTTGCAAAACATGTTTAATCTTGATAAATAAGGTCAAAAACCTTTTAATAGATCCATTTTGAGTTGGAACATCCATTAATTTTTGGATTTCCTCTCAAAATTCAAGATCCACCATTAAAGCACATTAAGCTCTTAAAGAAGATAACATAGATAAAAAAAATCATGTATTTATCACTCAAATCATATAAATATGTTTCTAATCATCATAAAAATAAGTTTAGAAATAGTAATTACCTTTAATTCGTTCTAATTCCTTTGATTTAAAAACTTAATTCAAGAATCTTAAGAAATTTCAAAATATTTTTTTGCTACTTTTTTGAATAATTTCGGGTGAAAAGAGAGAGTATTTTGAGAAGAAAAATTGTTGGATCTATTCCATGAAGACAAATAATCTGTTGAATATAGAGCTCAACTAACTGATGCAAACTAAATGTCATACGGACAGAAAGAAAATGACCAGACTTCGAAAATCTATCCACAATCACCGAGATAGAATCCTTACGAGTCGGAGTCAAAGGCAAACCTAAAACAAAGTCCATCGTAATCAGCTCCCATTTCCACTCAGGAATCTAATTAGGCTGAAGTAAACCAGATGGACACTAATGCTCGGCTTTCACTCTCTAACAAACCAGACATCTCATGACAAAGCCAGCAACATCAGACTTCAACCCAAACCACCAATACAGAACCTAAAGATCCTATTACATCTTGTTCCCACCGGGATGCATAGAATAAGGACTACTATGTGCCTCGGTAAGAATCAAGTGCCTCAGATCCTCGTCCTCCGGAACGCACAAAAGACCTCGAAAACACAAAACACCATTAGAGTTAAGATCAAAATCTCCCTGAACTCCCTACTCAACCTGATGAATTCGACGGGCCAAATCTCATCAAAAGGCTGAGTCTCACGAATCTGTTGTGAAAGAACCGACCTCACTTGAAGTTCTGCCAATAGGCCACCATCCTCCAAAATAGATAGCCTCGCAAACATAGCCCTCAAATCAACCAAAGACTTGTGACTTAGAGCATTTGCAACAACATTCACTTTACCCGGATGGTACTCGATTACACAATCATAGTCCTTTAGCAACTCAATCCAATGCCTCTATCTCAAGTTCAACTCCTTCTAGGTTAAGAGATACTTAAGACTTGTGATTGGTGTAAATCACACACCTCTCACCGAACAGATAGTGACTCCAAATCATGAGCGCGAAGACCACGACAGCCAACTCCAAATCATGAGTAGTATAGTTACACTCATGCAGCCTCAACTACCTCGACGCATAAGCAACTACCCTACCCTCCTACATCAAAACACAACCCAGACCTGTATAAGAAGCATCACTGTAGATGACATACTTCTTACCAGATTTCGACTGTGTCAACATAGGCGCTTCGGCTAAAACCGACTTTAGCTTCTCGAAATACTTTTTCCTCTAATCAATCCACTCAAAGACAGTGTTCTTTCGTCAAAGGAGAAGCAATGCTCAAAAACCACTTGACAAAGCCACGATAATAACCAACTAACCCCAAAAAACTCTTGACCTTAGAAACAGACCTCGGTAACTTGCAATCCAAAATTGCTTCAACTTTCTTTGGATCAACCCAGATACCCCTTAACTAAAATGACATGACCCGAAAACACCACCTACCAAAGCCAAAACTCGTACTTACTCAACTTCGCATACAATTTCTTCTCTCGTAAAACTTTCAAAACTACCCTCAAGTGCTCATCGTGCTCATCCTCAAATCAAGAATACACCAATATATTGTCTAGGAAGACCACCATGAACCGATCCAGGTAGGAGTGGAAAACTCAGTTCATCATATCCATAAATGTGGCAAGTGCATCCGTCAATCCGAATGGCATGATAAGAAACTCGTAGTGACCATACCGAGTCCTAAAAGCAATCTTTGTCACATCTAAATCCTAAACCTTCAACTGGTAGTACCCAAACCGGAGATCAATTTTTGAGAAAACCAAAGTTCCCCAAAACTGATAAAAAAGATCATCAATCCTCGACAACGGATACTTATTCTTGATGGTTAACTTATTTAACTGGCGATAGATGATGCATAGCCTCAAAGTCCCATCCTTCTTCATAACGAACAACATCAGTGCTCCCCACAAAGACACACTCAGACGAATAAACCCACGATCCAAAAGCTCTTGCAACTATAGCTTCAACTATTTCAATTCCTTCGGTGCCATGCTGTAAGGCGTAACATACACCGGAGCAGTACTAGGATAGAGCTCAAAATCAAAACTCAACTTCTCTATCTGATGGTAAACCAGGCAACTCCTCAAAAAAGACATCAAAAAATCACAAACAGCCTGAATCTCATCCAACCTCAACTCCCTACTATCAGCATTCAGGACATAGGCTAAATAAGCTTCGCAACCTTTCCAGACCAACTTCTCAGCTCAAAGCGAAGATATCACATTCGACAACAACTCAAACTTCTCTCTCATAACAACCGCTTCGGAACCACCAACACCACACAAAGTCACGACTTCGTCTCGCAATCCACCTTCGCTCGATGCTCAGACAACCAATCCACATTCCAAGAATGACATCGAATCCCTAAAATAATAACTAAAGCAGATCAATTGAAAACACTTGTCCCTGAACCATCAAAGGATAGGGACGATATACCTGATCCACCACTAAACTATCACCTAGTGGGCTCTTAACCAAAACATTCGAACTAGAAGTCTCTGCAGCAATCCCTAACTCTTTAACTACGTCTCTCAAAATAAATGATCTCGTCAGACTAGAATAAACTAAAGCTAGAAGTGGAAAAGACTATAGCATGAAAGTACCTATGGTAACATTAGTGGCCTCTCTAGTCCAGGGCTCCTTCACTGCATAAACTCTGGCAAGACCACCATCACCACCTCAAATAGCACCACGCTGATGAATACCTCTACCATGGCCTTTACCTAAAGCTGGAGCACGTGCAACAGGCTGATCGCGAACAACAAGCGCTCTCCTCGGGCAATCGCTAACTCGATGCTCTATCGAACCACAAGTTAGACAAGCACCCATCAACCTCCAACACTTTCCCAGATGTCGACGATTATAGTGCTCACACAAAGTCCATACAACACGACCTTGATCAGCAGGACTAGTGTCAACTCTCGCGGCCTATCTATCCTGACCATTACCACCAGCAACATGTCATCCAGATATACCGAAACGACCTCTCTTACCTTTACGACCAGAACTACTAGTAGCATTAGTTGTCCTCTTAATAGCTTCAGACGAAATAGCTTTATGCTCCTCCCTCAAAGTCTCCTTAAGCGCACGAGCCTTCTCAACTAACTCATTGAAGACCTCGCAAATCTAAGCAACCAAATAAAGTTTAATCCCGCAGTTCAGTCTAAACCTAAACCTCTTATAATAGCTCACCTCATGAGCCACCAACTCGGGAGCGTACTACCTCAACCAAACAAACTCATCCTCGTACTCATCTACTAACAGAGTACCCTCGATAAGATCCAAAAAACTCCAGTCTCCTAGTCTCGAGATATTGCTCGCCCATGAACTTCCTCTGGAATAACCAGCCGGAGCAACGTTGGCACCAACGATACGTTGTAGTGCCCCGACCATCTCTGACATGAAGTGCTTGACGCAGTCCATTTGAGCATCATCCCATGGCGGCTCATTGTCCTTCATACTACCCCAATCGCGATACGGAGGCGTAACGACTATCATATACTAAATATAAGAGTAAAGAAAATGTACTGGGAGTGAGTAGCGGCAAGAGATCTAAGATTAACTAAGTACAGTTCCTATAGGGCATTGTGTTCCCAAATCCTACCCTAGTAACAATTTATATCACAAAGAACATGCACAGGTAAAACACGCAGTTTCAAACAACATAAGCAAGCAAACATCATAAATCCAAAATCGTAATTAATTTAATATTCGACAACCCTAGGCTAACCTAAGGTTTTAAACCTAACTCTAATACCACCAAATGTGACACCCCAAACTCGATCGGGACATTATATTTTATGTAACACCTAAGTGACTCTCCGGCTAACGACCACGCAAGACACAACTCAACCTTATAACACCTTAATCTTATCAAATTATTAATTATTTATTTATGTGAAAGCAATTTGTGAACTAATTTTAATCTTTTTATATGTAATTTAATCTAAGGGTATTTTCATCATTTTACCACCTACGGTTAAACTAACCCGATATTTTATCTAAATATTTACAGACCTTCTTTTAGTCAATTTTTGTAAGCCGTAAAAGTTTCAGCCTAATCCGAGTTTATTTACTATGTCTAATTCAAGTTTTAACATTAAGGACTAAATCGTAACATTTTCAAACTATCAGTACTATACCCAAATATTAAATTTAGTGCGTTTCTAACAAATTTTATCAATCATAAGTATAATCCTAAATTTTTACCAAGTTTCCTTATCATTTAAGGCCGTAATTAGACTTATCAAGTTTTAGAACTAATTTTTAAATTAAATGGATTAGAATACCAATTTAAAAATATCAAAATTCAAACCCCCAAAAACCCACATGGCCATGTGGAAAGGCACATGCCCGTGTGAAAACCACTACACCTATTTTTGCAAAAAACTCATTTTTAAGCCTGGTTTTACGTATTTTAATGGTCAATTAAACCCGATTTAGCGACGATTAAATGCCATACATATTCATACACCTTCAATTGAATCTTTTAACACAAATTAAGCCTCAATTAAAAAGAATTAAACAATCAACTTCATGCATATCACCCACCGATTAATTCAAACAAGTGGCGTACCATAATCGCTAGTAAACCACTCCCTGAAAGCTTCATTTAAACAATTGTTAGTGTAATCATCATGCCTCACACACCGTGTTATCAAGCAAAAATGCACTGTAAATTATTCAATAATTAAACTCAAACATGCATATATGATATTATAAAACCATAAAAAATTAAAAATGTCCAAGTCTAATTACAACCAAAATTAAACTAAGTCCCAGGAGTTCCACAAAATTAAACTAACTCTCTTGTTCGGCTCCTCAGCCCCTTAATCCCATCGAATATTTGCATGAATGTGAGGGTGCGAGCTTAAAAAGCCTAGTGAATGTTAATGAAAACGACAAGTAAATTAACACCCAAATCATGCTTAAATTGAAGCCAATCAAGTACCAATTTTCAGTCACAATATCAGTCCATAATAGTTCAATGTCATATGCTTAACCATGTATAAAAAATCATAACTAATCATGACATACAATCATCTATTTAGCATGTAACATTTCATACATTTATATTGGCATATACAATTATGGCTTAATCAGGTGATCATACATCGGATAAACGGATCTCCTTACTCCAAATCAGAATCAAAATCAGTCTCGGATTGAGCGGGCCAAAGCCACACGCTCCCTTATATCGCCTCAAATCAGTCCCATTAAGTGGAGACACAAGCTCAACACTCCCTTATCTACTCTGAACCAGTCCTCCTAGAGCCTCATTTCTCACAAATAACATATCAATATGGTGAGTACTCACAAATCCTATGGCATGCCAACTATATCCAATGGATCCACCATGCTATAATGCCAAAATAATCAATCACTCATAACATAATTTCAGTCAATAATGTGCTCAATTTAAAGTGTCAAAATGCATATGTAAATCATGTAACATAGCCATTTTAATATCAAATTAAATCAAACATACCAATTACCAATTATCAATGTTCATTTATCAATTGAAACATCAACATACCATGAACCAAAAACTCCAGCATACATGCTTAAATCATCATTATAGTCAACCCAATCAAAACACATAAAATCACTAGATGCTCACTTACCAACTCCTAATAAAACTTTCATTACTAGGACATATATCAATAATCTTGCAAAATCAACCAACCAAAACTTAATTAAATATTTGTAATCAGTAATTAATCGTTTAATTAAGCATAAATGAGGGTCAGTTTACCAAATCTTCCTTTAATAACACTCACCACAGAATCAATTCAACCACAACTAAGTGATCAACCAAGCAAATCCAAGCTTCAATTTCTATTAGTTCAATCCTCTTCAAAATTCAAAGCTTCAATAGAGATAAAATAGAGATTACCACCTTTCAAAAGATATATTAAAAACGAATTTTCATCAACCAGACTACATGAATTTCTCGCACAAAGTTATCTTACTAGATTTGTAACATCAAGTCGAAAACTCGATTCCTCACAAAATCGATCACTCCAACCCTCCTAATCACTTTTAAACATCAATACTAGACCAAATAAACATATATTAAGCATCAATTTCACCTTTAAATCAATTTTACAAAAATCCAGAAAATCGGTTCGTGAATATGATGAAATTCTAATTTCTTTAAATTACCTTACAAAACAAGTTTAATCTTGATAAATAAGATCAAAAACATTTTAATAGATCCATTTTGAGTTCGAACATCCATTAATTTGTGGATTTCCTCTCAAAATTCAAGATCCACCATTAAAGCACCTTAAACTCTTGAAAAAGATGACATAGATAAAAATTAATGTATTTATCACTCAAATCATGTAAATATGTTTCTAATCATCATAAAAATAAGTTTAGAAATAGTAATTACATTTGATTCATTCTAAATCTTTCGATTTAAAATCTTGATTCAAGAATCTTGAGAAATTTCAAAATATTTTTGCCTACTTTTGTAAATAATTTCGAGTGAGAAAATAAAATATTTTGAGTAGAAAATTTGTTGGATCTATTCTCTAATGATAGATCTTTAAAACCATGCAAAGAAAACAAATTTTAAAGCTCTTTAATCTGATGATGTAAATGGTGTGAAAAGTAGGCTAGTTACATTGTTTTTAAAGTTGAAACAACCCACCAGAAAATTTAAAAATTGGGAAATTTGCCCAACGGCCACTCCCACATTTCCCTTACTTTACCATTGGATCTTTTCCCTACAAAATTCCGAATTTAGAGGTTTATTTGCAAAATGAATAATCCAAAATTTTCGTATTTTACAATTAAATTCAATTTAATTAATATTTAAATTTAACTCAAATTAACCCCCAATAAAAATTATTTTAAAATTTTTTTTCGACCCAAATTAATTATTTTCACTAATAATTATTTAATTACTTTAAAATTAATTTTTCAAAAATATTTTTATTTTTCCGGATTGTTATTTAATTGATTTTAGATGAAATTGATCTCCTAAATTAAATTAAAAATTACTATTAACTCGATAAATTCCTAAATTCACACTCGGAACCCGAAAAATATACCCAAAACTATTAGACCCGATTTAGGGATATTACAAAATTCTAGCAAAATATCATATAATTAGACTAAATTACAAGCAATCAAACATTATAATAGCAACAGTTAACTGTAAAATCTATTCAATAAAATGAACTACAATCAAAAAGTATCAAGCATCAAAATCATAGTTTCACTCTAATATGACAAGGTAACATATAAATTAATCGTTACACTTTCGACACCATAAAGAACTAATTAGCCCAAGTAACCATTTATGAGAAAAATATGTCAGATACATGAGTATTCATCTAAAACCCACAACGATACGATATATATGATAATAATACTACAGTGCGTGCAAAGAATGATTTAGCCAACCAGCACACCAAATGCGCAAAGCGCAATGATACGATACTGCCAAGTGCATATAGTAGCCCGTATTAACACATAATTGAAGAGATCTATACTCCATGGCATGTCTACTATACCTTGACAGCTTTCCTATAACATTTGCAAGGGTAGAGAATAAATATAACATTCATTTTCAATTAATTACCACATGTGCATACTTTCAATACACAAGAGTATTAAATTTATAACACATTCACAACAAGTAATTTAGAAAAATTATAAAATATTTCAAACAATAGAGAACATAAATTGTAATTAAAAGCTTAGAAAAAACCAAATTGCATCGACTTTCACTTTTGACAATTCATCAATCCAGTAGCAAACTAAAGACCTTCACTTCTCTAGGCTCAAATTAATCAAAATTCAATCATACTTATTCTTTTTTAGAAAAAAAATAAAAGATTTAACCTAAGCCTATAGTTAATAGGATTTAAATTAATCTAATCTATTTTTAATTCATTTAAAACCAAAGTTAATCTTCTTACTCTAAACATCTAATTAAAGAATAATGAATCACATTTAAAATCATTAAAAGTAAATTCAATCAAGTGAAGCCAACAAAAAGAAACTCGAGCATAACTTAAGAGATAGAAAAACAATAATTACAAGATTACAAAAAGAAACATATTTTTAACTAAATTATATCAAATCCTAAAATTGAAATTAACCTAAACTAGATTCGAATTTTATTAATGTGATTAAATAAAATCAAACTTCTATTAAATAACAAAAAAATGCATGAATTTAAAATTAAATTAATTCTTATTAAATATAATTCTAAATGTTCTAACTCATCTTAACCAAATAAACATCAATAATATAGTGAATCACAACATTTATTTACGAAATGTGTCAATTAATAAACTAACCTAAAAACAAGTAATTGGTTGTAGTTAACTGAAGGACTTAAAGTAGCAAATTCAAGCGACAATGACAACAATGATTTGAATTAAATCGTAGCAATAACTCGGAGCAATGCAATTGATAATTTTAAGGCAAATAGCAAGCAAACGTTGAGAAATAGTAAGCAAAACAATATGTTTTTTTTAGACAATGATAGCCTAGCTTGGAAAAGTAGGCTGATTTCTACACCAAATTAGGTTTAGGGCAATTGGTTATAGGGCATTTGGGCAATTATCAATGTAAAGCCTCCCCAATTCTTCCCTTGATCAAACTAGTCCTTGGGCTTTTAAAACTCCTAAGTTCACTTTATAGGATTAAAACGCGGTAAACCTCGTATTTTTCTAGAATTTTGCAAAAGCTAACACAGAAAGTTTGGGAGGTTACACTGGATTACCTTTTTTTATGTAGGTTCATTTTTTATATTATTTTATATATTATTAATAATAATAAAGATGAAATTAGATTTAGCAAAATCGTGTTTAGCAATTTTTTATCTGTTTTGTATAAAGTTTTTTATTTGTTCACTTTGGCAACATAAAAGTTAGGGTTTCAAATTCAACATAAAAATGATCTTTTGAACCTTGAAAATAAAATGTACTTTTTTTGGGCTGAACTCAATTTAAAAGAAAATTTGGGCTCAAAAATCATTTTGGGTTATGAATCAATTTCAAAACAGATTTTGGCTTAAGATTTTAAAACTCTTAATTTTACTTTTTTTTAAGTCAATCCTTGACTCAATTTAATACCCAATAATTACTAAAATTCAAAAATAACTAGGCTTAAGAGTGTAAAAAGCCCTCAAACTTTTTCAAAAAAAAATTAAGCCATGCTCTTTTTCACTCACTTTAATGGTCAATGATTAAAGCTAATGGTTAAAGGGTCTTTTTTATGCATTTTATAATTTTTTATGATTTTAATAAATTTTTACAATATTTTATATTTTTACAATCTTTATAATTTTGTTTTTAATTTTTAATAAAATTAAATACTTTTATTAAAATTTAATATTTTTTTATAATTTTTGCCACGTGTCACACCATGGTTGTGACACGGGATAACTTTAACTAAAAAAAATTAGAGGCAGTTAACTTTAACAGTCAATTGTTAAAGTTAATGGTCAAATAGCCTTCTTGATGCATTTGACAGTTCAAGTACTCAATTGAGTGCAAAAAAATTCAGAGGCTTAATTGCTTTTTGTGAAAAAAATTAAGAGTCTTTTTTATGCATTTTGAAAGTTCACGTACCCAATTGAGTGTGAAAAAAACATGAGCTTAGTTTTTTTTTTTTTAACTTTGAGGGCCTTTTTGATGAATTTAGAAATTTCAAATACCTAATTGAGTGAAAAAAGCAAGACCTTAATTGCTTTCCTTGGAAAAGTTTGTGGGCTTTTTACACCCTTAAGACAAAAAACTATGCCCTCGTTAGTGCTTTGTGGATTGTTTCTGTCAATGCAAAATGCGGATAATCATTGGGCTTTATTGTATCCTCGAGGTTCAATTACCAGTAACTCTTTCGCTCACCATAATATAGGTGGGGACGAATAGAACCTTAAAGAAAGTGGCATTGATACACGTCTTGAAGCTTTCGTTAATTTCTCATAAGTTTATTTTTATCCGCACACACCAACGGAAGGGTGGTGGATAAAGTCTGTTCACACCATGGTGGAGGTGTCGAGAGCCACAAGGTGAGGTGGGGTGATGTAAATATAGTAGATAATGATTTTTTGAGGGAGGAGATCCTCGACTCTTTCTCAATAGTAATAGGTCTTATATAGATAGTGGCTTTGAAGGTGAGCTGGCTGTGGGTCCCAGCCAATAACCACTTTACTTCATAGGTTAAATAGTAAGGCTGTGATGGCTCCTTCCATGAGGTGATTAGATCGAAAAGGCTATCAGGCATATAGTTAGTGATAGAGTGCAACAACACACATTGGAATGTAGCGAATGTGATGGGAGAGTCTTTAGCATATCATTGGTAATATACGAACTAGTAGGAACTGTCTGATGAAATATAAGTACATTAAAATTAAAATTACAAGAAAGATATTTTTTAAAACATGATTTATCATGTATTCTCTATATTTTAATAAAACCTTAATTAAATTAATTCAAATAATTGGTCTTATTCCAATTTGATTAAATTATGTTTTAAAATTACAAAAATTAAATCAAATTGTTCTAGGGTACAATCTAAAGATACAACTCGAAATAATTTAAATTTGACAAATTCAAAGTTTTGCCCAAATACCATGTACAAGAAATAACTTAAATGATACATGCATTTACCACCCAATTATTACAACAAAAATAGCAAAACCCTAGGTAAGATTTCAAAATAAAATCAACAGCATTAAATCATTTTCCAATGAATGTTAGATACATACCACTTTTGGATTTTTTACTCTTTAAGGAAAACTCATATTTCCAAAATTTAGACTAATAATTAGCCAAGTTCTTCACTTCCCTAAAATGATGAAAAGCAATTAAATTTAAAAATATATATAAATTGCTTTTATATTCTGAGAAATAATTTTAGAGTTCATTTTCAGTAGTTTAAAAAATCGCTTGGATACCAAACTTAAACAAATATGAGTAAAGTGAAGGAATCTGATAAGGAGTCAAAGGCTACTATCTTCGCATACTTGGAAAATGATAATCCTTCAAGTGATTCTTCATCACAATTTTCACTTTTTTAATTTTTGTGTACCTTGTACAATAATATATTTAGATTAACCAAACATTGACTTGCTTGAATTTATTTAGATATGATTTTATTCTATTTATTTTTATTCTTGAATTAAATTTTACTAGGATAAAAAATGTTGGATTAATCTCTTTGTTATTTCTTTTATTTTCATGCTTTATAATTTTACTAGGAAAATTGAAAACTTAAGTCATGCACCAACCATTACCAACACTCAAAAAAAGAGTATATAGATTTCAATCCAACTCCACCAATCTTCCTCCTACAAACATTATCAAGAAAAAAATCTATTTTAAATTTTTTTAGCCTCAATAATATAAATAATAGTGAGAGAAAATGGGATTCTTTAAGTTTAGCACTAAACTTTTCTATGTCAATTCATAATTTTTTAAAATTAAAAAAAAAGTAAAATTTATTTCATACAAATAGTGAAAACAATTTTAGTTTTCAGAAAACTTATTTTTTAAAGCTTTATTTTTTCAAGTAAATGAACACTTACAATTTTTTTTGGATGCTAGTTTAAGGTTTAAAAATATTTTATGAAATTTGTTAAACGCAAGGTTTTTAATTTCCACATATTTTATGTTTGGTTTAGATTCCTTTTATATTTTTTTGGGTATTTTGTCATTCATTTTGTACTTCTTTCCTTTAGTTTTTTAAATAGATAGTAGAACAAAGTTATTATCCAATAAAAATTTACTAAATGGTTTGAAATTTGTAGTCGCAAAAACAATTGGTTATATAATAGAGACAACCGCTATGTCTATGCTGCATCTTGAAGCTCAAGCTCCTCCTCCGAAGTGAAGATACAACATGGTAAGCATCCACACACCTTAGAAACATAAATAATTAGCTCTATTAACTACAAGTTTCTTACAAGTTTTGTGCTGTAATTTCACGGTTATCTTGAATACTTTCTTAATCAATTTAAGCCGTCATCTGAGTTCCTAAACAATTGGATTGTTACTGAAAGTCCACGGAAAACAAGAAGGATTAATAAGATAATTATCTTTAAGTGACTTTTAAAATCTTATGATCTATTTTTCCCTATATGTAAGCAAAAATATATCTCATCTATCAGTGATGTTTGATAATATCTCATTTTTTTAACTTTTCTTTTGTAATGATTCTTCCATGATTTGAGAGTTTCTTCCCCAATCATCGTTATACTGGTTTTCAGCTTTTGCAGTTATTGACTGATGAAGAAACTGAAGAGGCTTCAACCATGGAAAGAACAAATTCTAAGAATTTTGAAAATGTTGATGCCTGCAATTCTCCAAAGAGAGCAATGCACATGTCTGACCTTACAACTTCAGCTTGAATAACAACAAAGGGTTTTTATCTCTTTCTACTCACTTTCTAAGCATATTCTAGCCCTAACTCCAACTTTCCAATTTTCATGAAATACACATATCTACTATGTATTCAAACACTCAACAATATGATTTTGAACTTAAACACATATTTATATCTATTACTTTTTTTAGAGTTATTCAACCATTGTTTTTCCTTCGTTCAATAGGTAAACGTGGAACAAAGATAAAGATGAATATAGTGGTGAGTTCAAAAGTAGAAGCTAGAATTAGAGGCAAACAGAATGATGAAGTTGCCTCAAGAGATGTTCAAATCATTGATGAAGCTACCCTGATAGATGTTCCAATAATTGATGAAGCTGCCCTGATAGTTGTTCCAATCACTTATGTTGAGAATTTTAGAGATGTGGCCCGTTGAAGATGATCATTCTCATTATATACTCTATTGCTTTCATGAAAAAACACACATTTAAATTGTTGTAAACTATCAGTGGTTGGTGTCAGTGGGTGGTTAGATCTTGTAAGTATGCTTGCATGTAATATTGGTGTACTGGATTTTAGTAGTGTGGTAAGTACATACCAATGTAGTTGTAGATATTTTGGCTATAATAGTTGAAGAAGGGGTTGGTAGGATATCATTAGCTTAGGGGATTTTTCTAGTGTGTTATTATTGAAGAGGCTAAAATATAACAATGGTACTAGAAGTTTTTTTGGTGGGAGAGTAGACTTCTATAAATAGAGGCCTGGTTTTTGTTTTTGTTTCTCACTAACAAAGGCAATTTTTTATAAGAGGTTTGGAGGTGTTGGAACATTTTCAACATATATATAGTGTTCTAATAGTTGTAAATGAAAAGTTATAAATAACCAAAATTTATATCACTTGGTTATTAACCAAGAGTTATCACATTTCATGGTGATGAATTATGTCTCTTAATTTCAAAAATTATATCACTATATTATTAAAAATGAATCATGTTTATTTATAAAAGATGTGATTATCCATTTAGATAGTCGAGTTCCAATGAAGAGATATGAGAACTCCTATAAATAAGAGTCAACTTTTATTTGCTTGACACACCAAAAAACAAATAAAAATTTCTTTCTATCCTCCCACCATCTTTTATATTCCTAGATTGTTCTATAAAGAATTATTGCCTAAGTTCTTTAAAGAAATTGATGAGGCTTAATTGTTTTTTTTTTTAAATTTTGAGGGCCTTTTTTGATGAATTTTGAAATTTCAAATACCTAATTGAGTGAAAAAAAGGAGCTTAATTGCATTTCTTGGAAACGTTTGAGGGCTTTTTACACCCTTAAGACAAATAACTATGCTCCGGTCAGTGCTTAGTGGATTGTTTCTATCAATGCAAAAAGCAGATAATCATTGGGCTTTATTGTATCCTCGAGGTTCAATTACCAGTAACTCTTTCGCTCACTATAATATAGGTGGGGGCGAATAGAACCTTAAAGAAAGTGGCATTGATACACATCTTGAAGCTTTCGTTAATTTCTCATAAGTTTATTTTTATCCGCACACACCAACAAGAGGGTGGTGGACAAGGTCTATTCACACCATGGTGGAGGTGTCAAGAGCCACAATGTGAGATAGGGTGAGGTAAATATAGTAGATAATAGTTTTTTTGAGGGAGATCCTCCACTCATTCTCAAGAGAAAGAGGTCTTATATAGATAATGAATTTGGTGGTGAGCTGACTTTAGGTCCCAACCAATAACAACTTTACTTTATAAGTTAAATGGTAAGGTTGTGGGGGCTCTTACGACAAGGTGATTGGATCGAAAAGGCTATTAGGCATATAGTTGGTGATAGAATGTGACAACACACATTGGAAAGTAGAGAATGTGATGGGAGTGTCTTTAGCATTTCATTTGTAATATACGAACTAGCAAGAACCATCTGATGAAATATAAGTACATTAAAATTACAAGATGGATACTTTTTAAAACATTATTTATCATGTATTTTCTATATTTTAATAAAACCTTAATTTTATTAATTCAAATAATTTATCTTATTCCAATTTGATTAAATTATGTTTTAAAATTACAAAAATTAATTCAAATAGTTCTAGTGTACAATCTAAAGATACATCTCGAAATAATTTAAATTTGACAAATTCAAAGTTTTGCCCAAATACCATGTAGAAGAAATAACCAATATGATACATGCATTTACCATCCAATTACTACAACAAAAAAGAGCAAAACCCTAGGTAAGATTTCCAAATAAAATCAACAATATTAAATCATTTTCCAATGAATATTAGATACCTACCACCTTTGGATTTTTTTACTCCTTAAGGACAACTCATATTTCAAAAATTTAGACTAATAATTAGCCAAATTCTTCACTTCCCGAAAATGATGAAAACCAATCAAATTTAAAAAATATATATAAATTGCTTATATATTCCGACGAGAAATAATTTTAGAGTTCATTTTTAATAGTTTAAAAAATTGCTTGGATATCAAACTTAAACAACTATGAGGAGTGAATTGAAGGAATCTAATATGGAGTCAAAGGCTACCATCTCTGCATACTTGAAAAATGATAATCCTTTAGGTGATTCTTCATCACAATTTTCATTTTTTCTTTAATTTTTGTTTACCTTGTACAATATTATATTTAGATTAACCTTGGCTTGCTTGGATTTATTTAGATTTGGTTTTATTCTATTTGTTTTTGTTTGTTAGAATTAGGTGACTAGAATTCTTGTTAAAGTGGAGATTGTTAGAATTGGGTGACTAGAATTCTTGTTAAAATAAAATTCAGTGGTAAAATAAAATAAAAGTAAAGTCCAAATAAACTAGACTTCTTTTATTTTATTTTAATTAGAATAGGTCATCTATTTTATTTTAATTAGAATAAGGTGTTTCAACCTTACTACATTACTTCTATTAGTTATTGATTGGAATAAGGTTTTTCAACCTATAAATAGGCATAGTCATCTCCTCTTGTAATCATTCAATTTTTTACATGAGTGAATCTTCTTCTCCTCTGCCCTTGGTTTTTCCCGAAAGGGTTTCCACGTAAAATCTGTATGTTTTTTTTTCGTTTTCTTTGCGATATTTCTTCATTGTCAACATTCAATTTTATCAAATTGGTATCAGAGCTTTTCGAGTTACTAATCTCGATCACGATAATGGTGACATTGAAATATGATATTCCACTGTTGGATCGCAACACCAGATTCGCGTTGTGGTAGGTTAAGATGCAAGCAATTCTTGCACAGATGGATTTGGAGATGCCCTGTTAGGGTTAGATAAGATGCCTTCGAATTTGACAGATGAAGAGAAGAAGCATAAAGATCGAAAGGCTTTGACATAATTACAGCTGCATCTATCGAATGAAATTCTACAAGATGTGCTAATGGAGAAGACTGCTGCTGCATTATGGGCAAAATTGCAACAGTTATGTATGTCTAAAACCCTAACTAGTAAATTGCATATGAAGCAGCGTCTGTATTCTCATCGTTTGGAAGAAGGTGCGTCTGTGCACAAACATTTGAATGTGTTTAATGAAATTGTCTTGGATTTGGAGGCCATGGAGGTTCAATATGATAAAGAGGCTTTAGGGTTAATTCTCCTTTATTCGTTACCACCGTCGTATTCAACTTTCAGAGATACAATTCTGTATAGCTGTGAATCTATTACAGTTGATGAATTTTATGCTTCCTTAGCCTCGTATAACAATATGAAGCATCTTGTGGCTGGATCTGACTCTTAGGTAGAGGGTCTCATTGTTCGTGGAAGATAAGATCGAAACAGTGATGATAATCATGGGAGGGCACAAGAACGAAATCCCCGTAGTAAATCTAAAGGTAGATCGAGATATTTAAATAGAGGTAAAACTTGTAACTTTTGCAAGAAGAAAGGACACATTAAGAAAGAGTGCTACAAGTTACAAAATAAGATCAAAAGGGAGGCAAAGAATTAAAAGGGAAAACAACCAGAATAATCCGGTGAAGCTGATGTAGTAGAAGACTAGAGTGATGGTGAACTCCTAGTTGCTTCTGTTGATAATTCTAAAGTGGGCGAGGAGTGGATCCTTGATTCTGGTTGCACCTTCCATATGAGTCCCAATCGAGATTGGTTTACAACATATGAAGTTGTGTCTGAAGGTGTTATTTTAATGGGAAATAATGCTTCATGTAAAATCGCAAATGTTGGCACAATCAAAATAAAGATGTTTGATGGGGTCGTTAGAACTCTTAGTGGCATGCGACATGTACCAGAATTGAAAAGAATTTGATTTCATTGAGTAATCTTGATTCAAAAGGACACAGGTACATAGCTGAAAGTGAGGTTCTAAAGATTAGTAAGGGTTCTCTCGTTGTGATGAAAGGGCAGAGAAAGACTGCCAAATTATATGTTTTGCAAGGTTCAACTATTATTGATGATGATGCAGTTGCTTCCTCTTCCTTGTCAGATGATGATATTACTAGACTTTGGCATATGCGTCTAGTACATATGAGTGAAAATGGCTTGGCAGAATTGAGTAAAAGAGGACTTCTTGATGGGCAAGGCATTAGTAAACTGAAGTTCTGTGAGAATTGCATTTTTGGGAAGAAAAAGAGAGTTCGATTCACTAGAGAATCCATAACACGAAGGGAACATTGGATTATATTCATTTTTATCTTTGGGGACCATCTAGAGTGCCTTTGAGAGGTGGAGCTAATTATATGCTAACTCTTATTGATGATTTTTCCAGAAAAGTTTGGGCATTCTTTCTGAAGCAGAAAAGTGATGTGTTTTTCGCATTCAAGTCTTGGAAAACTATGGTTGAAAAATAGACAGGAAAATAGATAAAACACCTACACACAGATAATGGCTTGGAGTTCTGTTCTGATGAGTTTAATGAATTGTGCAAATTAGAAGAGATCGTGAGACATTTGACAGTTCGTCATACTCCACAGCAAAACGGCGTTGCAGAATGAATGAACAGAACGATCATGGAGAAGGTTCGATGTATGCTATCGAATGCTAATTTACCGAAGTCGTTTTGGGCTGAAGCAGCGTCTACTGCATGTTTTTTGATCAACCGATCTCCATCCGTTGCCATTGAGAAAAAGATTGCACAAGAGATATGGTCTTGTATGCCTGTTGATTATTCTGATATAAAGATTTTTGGGTGTCCTGCATATGCTCATGTTGATAATGGAAAATTGGAACCAAGATCCATTAAATGTGTTTTTATTGGTTTTAAGGCTGGTGTAAAAGGGTATAAGTTATGGTGTCCTGAAAATAGAAAAGTTGTGATTAACAGAGATGTTGTTTTTGATGAAACTGCTATGTTACCTAATTTATCTCTTATAGACTCTTCTAGTAAAGAACAACAAAAACAGGTGGAGTTTTCATATTGATCCAGTATCTACAATACAGTCAACTTCTCAAGTTAGTACAGAAGTTCAGAATAGAGTCACTTCATCACCACAATATTCTATTGTCAAAAATAGACCTAGAAGAGAAATTAAACCTCCGAAGAGGTACGTCGAGGCTGATCTAGTAGCTTATGCTTTAAACGTGGCTGAAGATATTGATGCAAATCAAGAGCCATCTACTTATTCCGAGGCAGTTAGCTGTGAAGACTCAGAAAAGTGAATGATTGCCATGCAAGAAGAGATGGAATCACTCCATAAGAATAAAAACGTGGGACTTAGTGAAGCTTCCAAAGGGTAAAAAGGTTGTTCGTTGTAAATGGGCTTTCAAGAGGAAAGAAGGGATTTCAAGAATTGAAGAACCCAGATATAAAGCAAGACTTGTTGCAAAAGGTTACAGTCAAAGTGTCATTTTTCTTACAAAAGATCAAATGTTTTATGAGAGAACATAACACGTTGATGTTCGGTATCATTTTGTGCGTGATATTATTGCTCGTGGAGATATTGTTGTGAGCAAAGTTAGTACTCATGAAAATCCTGCAGATTTGATGACTAGGTCACTTCCCATAACCAAGTTTGAGTATTGCTTGGACTTGGTTGGTGTTCATTGTTGAAGAATACCCCTCAAGGGGTTTTGTGGAAGAGGTGGAGAATTTGTTCGTAGAGAATTCTTGTCAAGGTGGAGATTGTTAGAATTGGGTGACTAGAATTCTTGTTAAAATAAAATTCAGTGGTAAAACAAAATAAAAGTAAAGTCCAAATAAAAGGCCCAACAATGAGTTCAAAGGCCAAGCAAATTCGAGCAAGATTCAACGGGACCATCCAAGACTTCGTTACCAAGGCCCTAGATGTGCACACGACCGAAAAAGAAAATCAAGATTCACTTTCTTGTTTTCAATAAAATCAAGAAATCGAATCTTGGTCCAATTTTTCCATTCCAAACAATTTCAAGAATCAAGAAAATCAAGATTTCAAATCTTGGAAATCTTGATCCAAGAAACCGAAGCTACCAATTTTCAAGTTGGGGAAATCAGCAGGCTTACGAAGACTTTTTGGATGGGATCCAGGAATTTATGGGTTGACATGTCTACATGTATTTTAAAGATCTATCTCTTATCTTCGAAACGCACTTTGAATCACTCGATTTCAAGTTCGGGAGCTCAAGTTATGATCGTTTTAATAAAGATTGCGCAAGCATAATTTCTGAACGTGATTATGATGGGAATTACGAGTTTCGGGCTTTTAATTCGAGTTTAAATCATATTGGGTTCGGTTTTTAGGTTTAATTTTTATTATATATGAGCCCAATATTGTATTATCAGCTCTGATTATTTTATTGTTATTTTTTATTCCGATTTTTTAATAATTATTAAGTAGTTTAAGTTTTTAGGAGTTTTATGTCAACAAGAAAGTTTCTTGTTTAGATTAGTTAGAGTTCTAGTTTAATTGAGAGTTTTATTTAGATTTATTTAGCTTGCGTATATATAGGCCTTGGAATTGTAAACAAAACACTTGATTTTGATTATTTTGAGTTAATAATAATTCTCTTTGAGTTTTTCTTCAAGAATTGCTCTTGAGTTTTTTTTAGAAGTTGTTTTAATAATCTTTCAGGTTGTAGGAATCATCTTCAAGCTTTTTCTTGCCAAGATCTCTTTCTTGGAGGGGAAATTAGAGCCATTGAAGGGAGTTGTGGATTCTTATTGTTTCCAAGGCTTCTTAGGACGTTATCTTCTCTTTTCTATCTTTAATCTATCGTTCTAGTTTGATCTAGTTTATTTCTTGCTGTTTTGGGTTACTGATTTAGTTTATTTTCGTTCTTGGTTGAAATTGCTTCAAAAGGGACGTGCTCCTACCTTGATCCATCAAGAAACACATCAAAAATTAGTAGATTCAATTTTTTCTTGTTGTTTCAATCATTCTTGCCTAAATAATTTGCTTTTATCTTTTAAATCACTTCTAACGAATCTGTTTGTGTTTTTATTTTCCAGATCTGGTTGGGACGTTTTCTTGAGGTCCAAGGACTGTTTCTTTCATCCAAGAAACCCTAATTTCGTTCTTTATTGGATATGTTACCAGCCATTCATCTTTCGTTCGTTTTAATTTCGTTTGATTATTCTTCTTGTCAATTAATCTGTCTTTCTTTGTTTTCATTTCAGATTACATTTGTCTAGAGCTTTGGGGTAGATCCACAACTTGACAACTTTACGATCCTCTTCCGCATTCGTTTCGTATCAAGGTTAGTCTTTAAGATCTTATCTACCATTTACCCTAGAAAAAATTATAAATAATATGTAGGATATCTTTTTTTTATTAGGGTTTTAAACTAAATTTAAATATCGTATAGGATAATTAATAGGTAAATATTCTTTTGGACTTTGTTCAAGATTAAAAACTAAAGATTTTTGTTGGTGAATTGTAAATCATGAGTAGGTCTTTCTAAGTATTTTATTTTAGAAACTCTTTAAGAAAGCTAATAAATGTTATTTAAGACATATAATTTTAGGATTTGACAAATTTAAACCTTAGATTAATAATTTTAAAGTAACATAAATCATAAACGGGACATAGGATACTTTCGTAAGATATTGATAGATTCAACGTTATTAATTAAATCTTTTAAAATAATAATAATAATAATAAAAGATCAAATAAGTTATGAATGTATTGAGTTAATTTTAGAAATTGAAGGTATTTTACTAAAATTATTTAGGTATCCTTTAGTGTTCCCGTTAAAAGTGAAAATCTCTAATTTAAGTTTTAAATTAGATAAGTTTGGTAAACACGTCTTAGTCAAGTTACATATAAATTGAAGGTATTTTTTTAGAGTTTTTATTTAAGATATCCATAAGATTTTAGCCTAGATCAAGACATTAATATACTTAAATAAAAAAAACTAGCTCCTAAAACCCCATAAGACTATCCCCGAATAGGCGTAATAGGGGTGCTACAACCTTCCCCACATGTAACCGTAGTCCCAAACCCAAAATTTGGTGGTAAGATCGAGTCTAGACTTTTAGAATTTTTCGTAGTATCAATTCTAGACTTTTAAACGATAGGTAACTAACCAACCTAGCCCTAATTGGTTAGTGGTGACTCTATGTTAATTTAGGCCCTCTGTGTCTAGCTTTGCTTATTAGGTTCTCGTACCCTTATGTAGGCAACACTATGACAGCTTGGCAACTCCACTGGGGACGTTAGTGAGTCGACTTACTTAGGTTTGAAAGCTAGGTTTTTTAGTATTTGTTCATCTTAGATTTATTTATGTTGGAAATTTATAGATTGCAAATTAATGAGCACTATTCAAATTAAAAGTGATGATTTATCATCTTTCAAATTTAATTGAAAAGTGATGATTTATCATCTAATGGATACATTTCCATGGGACAAGTCTCTTCCAAAAGGTATGTCCAATAAGAAAGGGTTGTGACTCTTTAACAAGTGTCCATTGAATTCATATAAATAGATGGACTATGATGCTCACAAATTCACTTTTCTTTTCACAATCAATTCTAATTTTCAGAAATTAGAGTAAGAGTTAGGGAATTCCACGATTTTTCTAATCAAAGGAAATTCAAAACTTTGCTGTATCTTGAGAGGACCTTTGTCGTAACCCTCTAGCAACTTTGTGTGGGGGCAAATAGTTCTCTTTGAAAAGCATCACTTGTTCCTCAAAGTTTACTATTTAATTCAATATTGTCTCCAAATCTATCTTCTCCTAAAATCCCCAACAATCAAAGAGAACTATTTTGAAGATGGCGACGGAGGTTACCACCGCATTCAACGTGATGAACCAAGAGTTTGTGAAACTTGACCGATTTGATGGCTCAAACTTCAATCGTTAGAAGGATAACATGTTGTTCCTTCTTACCGTCTTGAATGTGGTGTACGTTCTGGATCCAAACTTACAACCCGTGAAGGATCCCACCCCCAATGCAAATCTAGAGGAAATTGCGAAAGTGGCCGAACTCAAGAAGAAACATAAGACAATTTCACATGTCGTGGACACATTCTCAACACCTTGTCCTATCGATTGTATGATCTTTACATGTCGATGCAATCCCCGATGGAAATATGGAAAGCTCTTGAAGAAAAATACAACACCGAGCAATAAGGTACCGATAAATTTTTAATGATGAAATATTTTAAATTCAAAATGCTTGATAGTATCCCAATTATGGATCAAGTCCATGAATTACAAGTCCTTGTAAGCAGACTTCGTGACTTGAAAGTTGTTATTCCGGAAATGTTACAAGTCGAGGGGCTATCATCTCAAAATTACTCTCGTCTTGGAACAATTATCGTAAGAAACTTCTGCATATGGCAGAAAACTTCACTGTGGAGAAAATACTTAGGCATTTGTGCATTGAAGAGGAAACTCGAAAGAGTGATGCAGTATATCTTCCTCAAAGTTCTAAAGTGAACCATGTGAGCGAGTCGAAGAACTCTCGAAATGATAAAAGAAAGGCCACATTTGATACCAATGACATGCAAAACAAGAAGAAAAAACTCGCAATTGTTATAATTGTAATAAGAAAGGACACTACAATAAAGATTGTAAACTTCTCAAAACGAAGCAAGATGCCACAACTTCCAAGGCCAATATAGTGGAGGATATGAACTTAGTGGCCATGGTTACAGAAGGGGTCGAGAATTCGGAGATTGGTATGATTGCCGAACTCAACATAGCCATGATTGATAAGTCTCATAATCGATGGCTTGACTCTGGTGCTACTGTCCATGTGTGTAATGACTGACAACAATTCAAGAATTATGAACTAGTGGCAAATCGTAGAGTGCTTATGGACAACTATCAATCGGTTAAAGTGCTCGATCAAGGGACAGTGGAACTAAACTTCACATTTGGGAAGAAATTGACTTTGACCAATGTGTTGCATGTTCCTGATGTGAGAAAGAATTTAGTGTCTGTGAGTCTTCCATGTAACAGGTTATCTTGGAATCCGATAGGTTTGTTTTGCTTAAAGGTGACATATATGTAGGAAAAGGATATTGTAATGAGGGTATGTTCAAGTTGAGCATTGATATGAATAAAGTCAATTCTTCTGCTTATATTGTTGAGTCTTATCCTTTGTGGCATGCGCATCTAGCACATTTTAATTTTAAAACTTTACAATATATGAAAAAGAATGGTTATATCAATCTAAGTAATGATGAGTTTGTGGATAAATGTGAAATTTATATTCAATCAAAAATTACCAAGAAGCCATTTCCTAATAAGTGTGAAAGGAATTTGCAAGTGTTAGATTTAATTCATTCGGATGTTTATAAATTAAATAGAACTCTAACAAGAGGTGGAAAATGATATATTATCACTTTTATAAATGACTTTTCTAGATTTACTTATGTCTATCCCATGAAAAGTAAAGACAAGGCTTTTGATATGTTTAAACATTTTAAAAACGAGGTTGAGAATTTGTTTAGTAAGAAAATCAAAGTGCTTCATAGTGATAGAGGTGGTGAATATTTTTCAAATGAATTTAATGTATTTTGTGAGGAACAAGGTGTGGTACATGAGTGTTTTGCGCCTTATACTCCACAACAAAATGGTTTGGCAAAAAGAAAGAATCGTACTTTAGTTGATATGGTTAACTCGATGTTGTTAAATGCTAACCTTCCATATAATTTATGGGGTGAAGCATTATTGACTACGTGTTATATTCTTAACAGAATACCATCGAGAAAATTAAAAGTATCTCCATATGAGTTATGGAAGGGTCGGATGCCAAACTTAAATTATTTCAAAGTGTGGGGGTGTTTGGCTTACTATAGAGTTCCCGACCAACGGAGAACAAAGTTAGGCCCAAGAGTCATCAAAGGTGCATTCGTTGGATATGCCCAACATTCTAAGGCATATCGTGCTCTTTACTTAGTGTCAAATACGATAATTGAAACAAGAGATGTTGTATTTATTGAAAATAAGTTTTTCGATGATTCAATGAATTCGAAAAAAGAATATCAACCAATGATCTCAAGTGATCAAACCAAAAGAAGTCTTTGTGACAATAAGAATACGAAATCGAGGAAAAGTCAAAGAGTGAGAAAAGTAAAGGATATTGGTCCCGATTTCATTTCCTCACAATCTCTAGCATTCTTTGTTGAGGAAAATAGAGAATCAGTAATTAAAGAGATCCCCATAATGTTTAATGTGGATGGTGATCCACAATTCTATGGTGAAGTCATGATTTCTAGGGATGCGACTTTTTGGAAAGAGGTGATCAATGATGAAATGGATTCAATATTGACCAATAATACTTGGATTCTAGTTGATCTTCCTCAAGGATCGAAGCCTATCGGGTGTAAATGAGTGTTTAAGAGGAAGAACACTCCAACAGGGGTTCTCCAATCTTTAAGGCTAGGTTGGTGGCTAAAGGATTTAGGCAAAAGGAAGGCCTAGATTATTTTGACACCTATGCATCAGTGGCTAGGATGACCTCTATTCGAATTCTTATAGCACTTGCATCCATCCATAAGTTACATGTACATCAAATGGATGTTAAGACGGCTTTTTTGAATGGAGATCTCGAAGAATAAGTCTACATGGAGCAACCAGAAGGCTTTGTGCTTCCTTGGAATGAACACAAGGTGTGCAAATTGATCAAATAATTATATGGTTTAAAACAAGCCCCTAAACAGTGGCATGAGAAATTTGACTCTGTTATTTTATCATATGGTTTTTTACATAATGATATAGATAAATGCATTTACACTAAATTCACTGATAGGTATGGTTTAATTATTTGTCTCTATGTAGATGATTTGTTGATTTTTGGGACGAACATGGAAGGTGTTCATGAGACCAAAGAGTATCTAGTCTCGAATTTTAAGATGATGAATCTCAATGAGGTAGATACAATTCTAGGTATAAAGGTGAAAAGCGGGGCTTTGCATTAAGGCAATCTCACTACATAAAGAAAGTATTGGAAAAGTTCAAACACTTGAATATCAAGGATTCGAACTTTAAGTTAAGTGAGAATAATGGCAGGGCTATAGCGCAACTTGAGTATGCCAGCGCAATTGGAAGTCTAATGTATGCAATGCATTACACTAGACTCGATATCGCATTTGTTGTGTGCAAATTGGCGAGATTTACAAATTGTCCTGGTACCGGTCATTGGAAAGGAATTTGTAGGATTTTTTGTTATCTTAAGAAAACAAAAAATTTGGGATTATTCTATAGTGATTATCTTGCGGTACTAGAAGGTTACTCAGATGCAAGTTAGATTACAAGTTTAAGTGACAATAAGTCCACATCTGGATGGATTTTTACGATCGGAGGTGGATCCATTAGTTGGGCCTCCAAGAAACAAACTTTCATCTCATATTCAACTATGGAGGCTGAATTTATAGCCTTGGCGGCCACTAGAAAGGAAGTAGAATGGCTAAGAAATCTATTGCTAGATATAAAGTTATGGCCACAATGTAGGTTTGTCATTTCTGTATATTGTGATAATGAATCCACCATGTCTCGAGCAGGTGTACATGGAAAGTCTAGACATATAAGTTTGAGACATGAGTATCTAAGACAATTGATTAGGGATAGTGTGATAACTGTTACCTATGTTGAGTCAATTGACAATTTAACGGATCCACTGACAAAAGGTTTGTCAAGGGATTTAGTTAAAAGTACCACCACTAAGATGGGATTAAAACCATTCTAATTGCATCATTGATAAGGGAAACCCTACCTTTTTCTAGCCAAAAGTTAGTTTCAAGGTTCAAAGGGTAATAACAAGTTATTGAATGACAATGTGCACTAAAAACCATGATTTAGTGATTATATTTTAGGACGATGAGTTTTACTCTTAATGGATGGACATTAATTGTCAAGAAATCCACCTATATGGACATGAAGTGGTATCGCTTCAACGAGATTTTATTTATTGTTTTCTCTCGTACATGTTCATGAAACGGGACGAGCACATGATCATAACGGTGCTAAAACAAATTAAACTCTTACTCTATTTCTTTACGGATTATGTGTGAAATTTTTCCAATATTGACTTTAAGAGTGATGGTTCAATTAACTAGCCACCATTCACTTTTTTGATACTTTAAAAAGTTTGCACTAAAGAAAGGTTCAATTGCGGACACCCTTCTTTATGCTTAATCATTGTGTACTTATTTTCTGAAATTAGCAATCTAGTGGGGGATTGTTGGAAATTTATAGATTGCAAATTAATGAGCACTATTCAAATTAAAAGTGATGATTTATCATCTTTCAAATTTAATTGAAAAGTGATGATTTATCATCCAATGGATACATTTCCATGGGACAAGTCTCTTCCGAAAGGTATGTCCAATATGAAAGGGTTGTGACTCTTCAACAAGTGTCCATTGAATTCATATAAATAGATGGACTATGATGCTCACAAATTCACTTTTCTTTTCATAATCAATTCCAATTTTCAGAAATTAGAGTAAGAGTTAGGGAATTCCACGATTTTGCTAATTAAAGGAAATTCAAAACTTCGTTGTATCCCGGGAGGACCTTTATCGTAACCCTCTAGCAACTTTGTGTGGGGCCAATAGAGTTCTCTTTGGAAAGCTTTCTCTTGCCTCGAAGTTTACTATTTAATTCAATATCATCTCCAGATCTATCTTCTCTCAAAATCCGCAACAATTTATTCATGCATTAATTTATTTAATTTTCTAATGTCATTTTAAATTGTTGAATATGTGTTAAATATTGATTTATTTGTTCATTTCATTTGCTTATCCTATTTTGAAATGTATGTCAAAGTGTTTGTTTATTCTTTTATCGATGAAATTGATTAATAAGTATGTTGAATATATCGTCATGGGGCCGCTATAATTGTCATTCATGTTGCATCTTGCTTTTGGTCTTACGCCCGAGCCCATCCCATTTAGAAGGAGTAGCCTTAGGCTTTCGTGTGGAAATATGTCACCGCATAAGTTTAAGGACTACTCCATGGTTAAGATGGACATAGATGTTCGTGTAGCAAATGCTACCGTGTATGCTATGGAAGTTTTACCACCCAAGGGCCAACCCTTTTTAAAGGGGAACGCATCCCTTTGGATGTCGTATTTAAGTCTTGGGTTCCTCGTGCATTAGAGTCAGCCGTAATCCAACATGTAATAATCATTTTAAATGTGAAGCATAGACATAAGAGCCATACCTTACCCCTCGTAATATTACCTATAGGGCCTCATGAGCATTTATTATATATTTTGTGTTCGAATTTGTTCGCAACATTTTATGATTTAATTTCACATTTTTTATTCTTCTTTTGACTTTACCTCTCCATGGCATAATTCATGCATCATTTGTGATGCGAGTACGAGTAGTGCGAGCTATAATAATGCGAGCATGGACCTTGCGAGCTTGGAAGATGCGAGCACTCATGTTGCGAACACTAGAGCTGTGAACACTAATGTTGCGAACACTTGTGTTGCGAGCATGGATGAAGGACGGGCCTCGCATGCTTCAATCGTGCTACCTAGAGGACCAATCACGCGAGCACAAGCCAAGAAATTCGATCAGGCTATCACGGGTTTAATTAAACAAATTTAGGAAGACACTTCATGCATTCCATGCATTTCATACAACCCGTCATGCATTCCATGCAATGTCATGCACATTCAACTTTAATTTTAATCTAATTAAATTACTGGAAAATAAAGTATTAACCATTTAGCTATTTTAATCCATGTCTTAATTATGTTTTGTGTTATTTTGATAAATCTTTTCAATATGTCCTAACCAGCATGTTTAAGATGATGTAGGGATGTCCATGGCTGGCCAACACAAGCTTTTAATAAACCTACCAACATTTAAAGTGTTGAAAACACCTCTCCACAAGGGCATTTCGTGATCAACAAAGGAATTCAATGTTCTCTTCATGCATGGTTGATTGGGTTCATCAAAGGTCTCAAGGTGTTTAAATACTCAAAGGTTGATCATGGAAACATGAAAAGTGGTTGTTCGGTTTACTCAAAATCAGTAATGCACCGCCCACATTTATTCCAAGTGCTTGGGGAATTTTAGCAGAATTTAAGATCACTTCTTCCTAGCCAACCAAGCACTAAATTCAGCCAACTACTCCATTGAAGCAGCCACCACATTAACTTAAAGTGCATGGGGAATATTGGATGAATTTATGGTGTAATTTTGATTAATTATTTCATGACTTTTCAATTGGTCATTTGTAAGCCTTTAAATATGAGGCTTGGAACATTTTGTATCAACTTTTGATGAATTTTAATCTTATTGTGAGTTTGCAAACTCTATGTTCTTATTTGACTCAAATTGACTTATCAAGTAACCCTTGTGGCGTCAATCTGATTCTTTCGAACTTATCACTTCTTTGAACTGTGGCATTCACCCTTATACTGACTGGTTCCTATCTTGCTAAATAGAGGGTACGATCCTTACTTGCAATTCGTTCTAAGAATTAATATAGGAATCAGGTCAATATTCTTTTATATTATTGGTTCATTCTTGAGTCCTTAAATTGAGTTCAAGCCTATTCGTCTATATCCTTACACATCCATCCATCCATTCTCTCTAAAGCTTACCATTCTCATTTCCATCCTTCACCAAATCCGTTACGAACGATACTTCTTAATTTCGATCGGGAACTCATGCTACTCGTAATTATCCCTCGAGAATGAGCTCATATCATTTGGTATCAGAGCTATTTAAATTAAGTAAGTATTTGATGTTCTTATCTCTCCCGAGATTAGCATTCAAAAAATCAAAAAAAAGAGAAAGAAAATTAAAAATATATATATATAATAAATTTGCATCCCAAGTTCAAAATATACAAGGGAGATTCGAAGTTATCAAAAAAAGAGAAGAAGAAGAAGAAGAAGAGCTAGTTTGAAAGTGTGCAATTCCTGAGTTCAAGTGTTCCTTTCCATAAAATCTCATCCACACTTCTACCAACCCTTTATTTTTTTCTTGTAAGCCTTCCCTAACACCTAATCATCATACCTTCTTTTACATCCCATTTGAAGTCGATTCTACAAGGTTTGTTGCATAAGTCTAATGAAGTCACATAAGAACTTCGAGCAAGCAAAAAGTGGTAAAAGGCAAGAGTGCGATAGAGCATTAGTGAAGATTAAAAGCCAACATCGAGTGCAAACACGAGTGGAGCGATTTCATTGCGAGTGGCTCGTGAGGTTTTGTATTTGGTAAGGTACTCGTTAACTTTCATTCAAAATCTTTTATTACTAATCCTTTCTGTCTTGAAGAGAACAAGTCTCGAAGTCCTAATAGAAACGAAGGTGGTGGAGAACCAAATTTACAAATGCAAGCCATGATTCGGAAAATGCAACGAATGCTTCGTGCTGAATAGGAACCAATACAAGATCGATTAGACCAATTAGAGGCAAGATCTCAAAGGGGACGTTCACCTCAAGAACAAAGAAGAGAGAGATCTTCTAAGATCGAATCAAGAGGATTACTATGAACCAAGTGAAATGAAGAGTGATCAATCCTCTAATCGAAGTTTGAGGCGTCGAGGTCAAAGAAATCGAGATCTGAGGGTAGATGATAATCTTAGCAATATCAAGATGACAATTCCTCCATTCCAAGGGAAAACCGACCCCGAAGCTTACTTGGAGTGGGAAAATAAAATAGAACTCGTCTTTGAATGCCATAACTACTCAGAAAATAAAAAGGTAAAACTTGCTGCCATCGAATTCTCTGATTATGCTATTATTTGGTGGGATCAGCTAACTTTGAGAAGTAGACGAAATGGTGATCGACCCGTGTCTACATGGGTTGAAATGAAAGTTATCATGAGAAAGAGGTTTGTACCCGTTCACTATCATCGAGAGTTGCATCAAAGGCTACAAAATCTCAATCAAGGAAACCATAATGTGGAAGATTACTACAAGGAGATGGTGATAACAATGATGTGTGCTAATGTTAAGGAAGATTGAGAGGCTACCATGGTGAGATTCTTAGTCGGCCTCAACCGAGACATCACCAACCTAGTAGAGTTGCAACACTATGTTGAAGTTGTTAACATGGTTCACATGGCACTTAAAATGGAGAAGCAATTGAAAAGAAAAGGTACCACCCGACCCCTTTCTAATTCTGTTTCTACATTAGAGTGGGGGCAAGGAACCTACAAAAGGGATACCACTTTTCGATCCAAAGATAATAATGGGACGTCCAAGACCAACAAGCCGAGTGTAGATCCAAGCAAGGGAAAGAACCAGGCTATGCCAAATCGGTCCCGAGACATCAAATGTTTCAAATGCCTTGGGAAGGGCCATATGGCAAACCAATGTTCAAACCAAAATTCCATGTTTATAAGAGACAATGGTTAGATCGAATCCGAACCTGAGAAAGAAGATGAGCCTGAATCACCTACTGATGAGGAGAATGACTTGGAGTATGGTGTAGAAGGGGAAATCCTTGTCATTAAACGAAGCTTGAGCATCCAAATCGTGGAGACTGAGTAGCAACATGAAAACATTTTTCATACATGCTACCATGTCCAAGGAAAGGTATGTAGTGTTATTATTGATGGTGGTAGTTGCACTAAAGTTGCTAGCTTCTTGTTGATAGAAAAACTTGGCCTAGTAACCACCAAGCATCCACGCCCTTACAAGCTTCAATGGCTCAATGACGGTGGAGAGCTCAAAGTTACTAAGCAAGCTGCTGTCACTTTTTCGATTAGCAAGTACTATGATGAAGTTCTCTATGATGTAGTGCCAATGCACGCTAGTCACTTACTGTTGGGGAGACCATGGCAATTTAATCGCCGAGTAGTGCATGATGGTTATACCAAACACCAAGGAAAGAACGTTGCTTTGGCACCACTTACTCCCAAACAAGTGTATGAAGATCAGCTCAAGTTACAAAATTCGTTTGAAAAATTGAAAGAAAAAGAAAAATATGGGTGTGAGAAAAATCAGAAAATGCAAAAGAAAAGAGAAAAGAGCAAAAGAAAAGCAAAAGAAAACAAAGAGCATGAGGTTAAAATACGAGAGAAGAATAAGAGAAAAGAAAAAAAAGAGATGGAAAATTTATGTTGTTGCAAAAGAGAGAGAAATCAGAAAGTCCATGCTTTTAAAAGCAACCTTTGCTTGTGCTTATGTACAAGGAAAGTTTGTTTAGTACTAACGATTTAGATAACTCTCTTCCTACTTCTATTGTGTCATTGTTGCAGGAATTCGAGGATGTGTTTCTGAAAGATATTCCAAGTGGATTGCCGCCTATTAGAGGCATTGAGCATCAAATAGATTTTATTCCCGGAGCCACTATTCCGAATTGACCAGCTTATTGAACCAACCCCGAGGAAACTAAAGAGCTACAAAGGCAAGATACCAAGCTAAAGGAAAAAAGGTATGTTCGAGAGAGCTTAAGTCCATGTGTTGTGCCTGTGCTATTGGTACCTAAGAAGGATGGCTCTTAGCGCATGTGCATTGACTGTCGTGCGGTCAATAAGATCATCATCAAGTATTGACACCCGATCTCACCCTTAGATGATATGTTGGACGAGCAAAGTGGAGCTCGCATTTTCTCCAAAGTTGATCTCAAGAGGGTTATCATCAAATACGAATGAGAGAAGGAGACGAATGGAAGACTACTTTCAAAACCAAACACAGTTTGTAAGAGTGGTTGGTTATGCCTTTTGGCCTAGCACCCAACACCTTTATGCGGTTAATGAATCATGTTCTTTAATCCTTCATTGGTAAATTCTGTATAGTATATTTTGATGATATCTTGATTTATAGTAAGTCTTTGGAAGCACATATACATCATTTGAAATCTACTTTGGAGGTACTAAGGAAGTAGACTTTATTTACAAATCTTAAAAGTGTTTCTTTTGTACTAACCAGCTTGTTTTTCTAGGATTTATGATTAGTTCTGAAGGTCTTGAAGTCGACCAAGGAAAGGTAACAGCAATCCGAGAATGGCCACGACCTACTAGCATAAGCCAAGTAAGAAGTTTTCATGGTCTTGCTAGTTTCTATCAGAGGTTTGTTCCTAATTTTAGCACATTAGCTGCTCCTTTAATTGGAATTATTAAGAAAAACTCCAACTTTCATTGGGGTGAGGAGCATAAGAAATCTTTTAATTTGATTAAATATTGTTTGACAAATGCACCGTTATTATCCTTACCTGATTTTACAAAAACTATCGAGATTAAATGTGATGCATCAGGAATAGGGATTGGAATCATGCTAACACAAGATGGGTGACCCATATAGCCTACTTTAATGAGAAACTAAATGGTGCTGTTCTTAATTACCCAACTTACGACAAGGAAATGTATGCACTAATTTGAGCATTGGAGACATGGCAACACTATCTATGACCTAAGGAGTTCATCATTCACACTGACCATGAGGCATTGAAACATCTCAAGGGGCAAAACAAGTTGAACAAGAGACATGCCAAATGGGTTGAATTCCTAGAATTATTTCCTTATGTGATCAAGTACAAGAAAGGTAAAGAGAATGTTATTGCGGATGCATTGTCACGAAGGTACGCATTACTCAATAACTTAGACTTTAAGTTACTTGGTTTTGCATATCTTAAAGAGCTTATGACAATGATTCTGATTTTTGTGAAGTTTATAAAGCTTGCGAAAAAGGGCCCTTTGAAAGATACTATAAGCATGATGGCTACCTTTTCAAGGAAGGTAAATTATGTATTCCTCAAGGTTCCATTTGAGATGTGCTCGTAAAAGAGGCACATGGTGGAGGTCTCATGGGACATTTTGGAGTGACCAAAATGATAACTATGCTCCATGAACATTTCTTTTGGCCTAATATGAGATGAGATGTTAAGAGGGTTTGCAATCGATTCATTACTTGCAAGAAGGTAAAATTGCGCATTAAACCCCATGGTTTGTACACACCACTACCCATTCCCGAAGCTCCTTGGGTAGACATTTCTATGGATTTTGTGCTAGGCCTTCCTAGAACTAAAAAGAAAAGACTCTGTTTTTGTGGTAGTTGATAGATTTTCTAAAATGGCTCATTTTATACCAAGCCATAAAACTGATGATGCTTTAGATGTAGCTAACTTGCTCTTCAGGGAAGTTGTTCGATTGTATGGAGTACCAAGAACAATTGTATCTGATCGCGATGCTAAATTTCTTAGCCATTTCTGGAGGGCTTTATAGAGTAAACTTGGTACTAAGTTGTTGTTCTCTACAACATGCGACGCACAAACGGATGGCCAAACTGAAGTTGTGAATCAAGTGCTCTCTACGTTGTTAAGAGCAATCATTCGAAAGAACTTGAAAACATGGGAAGAATGCTTGCCGCACATCGAGTTTGCTTACAACCATTCTGTACATTCAGCCACCAAGCATTCACCATTTGAAGTTATTTACGATTTTAATCCTTTAACTCCTTTAGATTTAATTCCCTTACCGTCTAATCAACTTGTGCATGTAGATGGCAAGAAGAAGGCTGAATTCGTGAAAAATCTACACCAAAAAGTGAGGCAGGACATTAAGGAGAGGACCAAGCAGTATGCAAGTAAAGCCAACAAAGGACGTAAACGAATAGTCTTTGAACCCGAAGATTGGGTATGGCTTCACATGCGAAAAGAAAGATTTCTAGCTCAAAGAAGATCCAAGTTGTTACCACGAGACGATGGCCCTTTTCAAGTGCTGGAAAGAATTAATGAAAATTCATACAAATTGGACCATCCAGGTGAGTATTCTGTTAGTGCAAGCTTTATTATTGTTGATATATCCTCTTATGATGTAGGCGACGATTTGAAGACAAATTGCTTAGAAGAGGGAGGGGATAATGCGAGCATGAGTAGTACGAGCTCTAATAATGCGGCATGGACCTTGCGAGCTTGGAAGATGTGAGCACTGATGTTACGAGCATTCATGTTGTGAACATTGGAGCTGCAAACACTGATGTTGCGAACACTCGTGTTGTGAACATGGATGAAGGGCAAGCCTCGCATGATTCAATCGAGCTACCTAGAGGATCAATCACTCAAGCACAAGCAAAGAAATTCAATTAGGCTATCACGGGTTTAATTAAACGAATTTAGGAAGACACTTCATGCATTCCATGCATTTCATACAACCCGTCATGCATTCCATGCAATGTGCTGCACATTCAATTTTAATTTTAATCTAATTAAATTGCTAGAAATAAAGTATTAACCATTTAGTTATTTTAATTCATGTCTTAATTATGTTTTGTGTTATTTTGATAAATCTTTTTAATATGTCCTAACCAGCATGTTTAAGATGATGTAGGGATGTCCATGGCTGGCCAACACAAGCTTTTAATGAACCTACCAACATTAAAAGTGCTTAAATGCTCTCTTCATGCATGGCTGATTAGGTTCGTCAAAGGTCTTAAGGTGTTTAAATGCTCAAAGGCTAATCATGGGAACATGAAAAGTGGTTGTTCAGTTTACTCAAAATCATTAATGCACCACCCACGTTTATTCCAAGTGCTTGGGGAATTTTAGCAGAATTTAAGAGCACTTCTTTCTAGCCAACCAAGCACTAAATTTGGCCAACTACTCCATTGAAGCAGCCACCACATTAACTTAAAGTACATGGGGAATATTGGACGAATTTATGGTGTAATTTTGATTAATTATTTCATGACATTTCAACTGGTCATTTGTAAGCCTTTAAATATGAGGCTTGGAACATTTTGTATCAACTTTTGATGAATTTTAATCTTATTGTGAGTTTGCAAACTCCTTATTCTTATTTGACACAAATTGACTTATCAAGTAACCCTTGTGGCGTCAATCTAATTCTTTTGAACTTATCACTTCTTTGAAGTGTGGCATTCA
The DNA here is from genome assembly GCA_005610355.1 of Gossypioides kirkii. NCBI lineage: Eukaryota > Viridiplantae > Streptophyta > Magnoliopsida > Malvales > Malvaceae > Gossypioides > Gossypioides kirkii. The sequence continues at coordinate 18,924,433 of CP032250.1, forward strand.
CCCTTATATCGATCGGTTCCTATCTTGCTAGATAGAGGGTACGATCCTTACTTGCAATTCATTCTAAGAACTAATATAGGAATCAGGTCAATATTATTTTATAATATTGGTTCATTCTTGAGTCCTTAAATCGAGTTCAAGCCTATCCATCTATATCCTTACATATCCATCCATTCTCTCTAAAGCCTATTATTCTCATTTCTATCCTTCGCCAAATCCATTACAAATGATACTTCTTAATTGAAATCGGGAACTCACGCGACTCGTTATCATCCCTCGAGGATGAGCTCGCATCAATTTGAATACCTAAGGCACAGTGTCGCATCTATATTTGACATGAACACACTTCGAGAAGATTCAGTTATTCTGCATGGGGTAGAAAATATAGGGATTATAGCGAGAATGTCAGAGGATACTCAGAGTAGAGAAGGTGATTGCCAGATAGCTAGTTTTGACTCGAGCTTGCCTCAGATAGTCCACATGGACTGTAGAATAAATCGCGAGGATGAGTTAAAAGGAATATGGAAATCATGGGACGGGACTAAGAAAACGCACTTCCGAGACAAGTATGGTGATGTAGCACAACTTTTGTTCGTTAAACCGGATGATGCCTTGTTGAAGGTCATGGTACATTTCTAGGATCCCACTTATAGGTGTTTTATGTTCAATGAAGTGGATATGGTACCGACTATCAAGGAATATTCTACCCTTCTCCACTATGAATTTAGAGATCCGCTCAGGATATATTGGAAGCAGAACGTTGATTTTTGGGGACCCTTAGCCAATGTGATGGGGTTACCTGTAGATATAGTTAAAGCAAGGTAAAAGATAAAAATGGTACCTGCATTTCCTGGTCTAATATTAGGGATGCTATGGGAAAGGCCGGCGGTAATAGATATTTGGCACTATTACGATTACCATATACGGGTTAATTGTGTTCCCAAAAGCTCTGGGATATGTAAGTGTGGTACTAGCTAATTTTCTGTTTCAAATTGAAAAAGAGGCAAATCCTGCTCTAGTAGTCTTAGTTGAAACCATCATTTCACTAAATTTCATCAGAAGGAAAGGAGACAGACGTTTTTTAGGATGCACACAGTTGTTGTTCGTATGGATGAAAAGTCATTTTAAGTGCCTCTATAAGCGTTTTCGTCAGGTGTTTGTTCCTTCGACCAGGAATATAAAGGAATTTTGGGAAAGTGAGTGGCCTCTAAATCAATCGATTAAGGAGTTGTTTCAGAACCTTAGTACATTGACATACCAAGAAATAGAATAGAGGGCTCCATTGATGATTCGGAGCACGGTACTCATCGACTGCAGTGGTCATTTGTGGGTCCCCTTAATTGGCATATAGGGAGCCGTCAATTATTCCTTGTTGATGGTTCTGAGCTAATACGGGTATGATCAATGTGTACCTGCTACGGCTAGCTTAAACAGAGTGGAAGATTCGATCCAAGACCCGAGATTTTGGAAGAAATTGGAAGAGATACGAATCAAGTGGAGTCAAACCTTGAGCTTACAATCAGGAACCTTTTTCAACCATTCCCCTTCGGAAACGTATATCCAGTGGCGCCTAAAAAGAAGTAAAATCTCTGTGTCAGCACAATTCAAAGGAAAGAGGAAGGTCTCAGATGACATAATTGAGCTAACAGAAAAGATACGCGATTTAGAGATGCGTCTGAGAGGGAGATATGAAGAGGTCAGAAGGTAACGAGAGCATCATCAGGTATATATGTAAAGGAAAAGGAGGAAGAAATCATGAGACAACTACTGTTAGAACAACGTCAATGAGAAATATCTGACTTGTTCACTCAGATTCAGAGGTTTGAGGCAGATCTGAGTCTACCAGCTAATGAACTCGAAAAAGTGCGAGAATAAGAGCGAACCTGAAGGAGGGTGTCTAATGAGAAAATTGCTGAAATAGAGGTGATGGAAGAGGAAATTTGTCATTTGACTAAAGAATTAAAGACAAAAGATAAGAAAAACAAAGAGGTCATGGAAGAATATACAGAGCTTGCAGAGCGTTTTATCGCGGTGGAACTAATGGTAGTAAGCCGACAAGAAGTGTTTGCAACAATGCACAAGGAAGGTCAGGTTTTTGCTCAGCAAGCTAAAGACATATGTGAACAAATTAAAGAACTCAAAAAAGAATCTACCCCTTTTGCGACTAGGAGCGAGTCTACAATGAAACTTTTGGAGGTGGCTCAAGCACATTACCAAAAGATCATCAAGCTCATGAGGAGGAAGAAGAAGAACGACGAGTAGAGATTTGTGCTATGGAAATAGGATCAATTACAATTTTCTTTAATTGTGAATGAAAAATGGAAAAGAGCTTTGTAAGCCGAATAATTTTTGAACCTTCTATGAAAGAAAATGTTTATATTCGAGTATATTTATGATAATGTGCCCCAATTTCAATCATTCATTCATTCATTCATTCATTCACTCATTCGCTCATTTGTTTATTTAGAAACATTATTTGAAAAAAAAGAAAATTATTTATGACAAATCTAAATAATTTTCTAACTTTGGAATAAAAAGGCCATTTGAAAAAGGACCAAGGATAGCTCACCGGTATAATACCCGCTCAAAAGCCAAGAAGATGATGAAAGAAGAATTAGCACGCATGGCCAAACTGGAGGAACAGATGGAAAAGATGATGGATATTATGACTACAATGGTCAAAGGTAAAGCCAAGGTAGGAGAAGGAAACGACACTTTGGACAATCCAATCCCTCTTCGTAGTGATAGAGGGGTATATCACGAAGATTTATCACTTTAGGTTCCAGGTGTGATCATTCAAATCCCAAGAGTAAACGAGTTGCCTGCAAGCAAAGAGTCAAGAGAAGTAGACAAGAGAAAGTCGATTATGGATGAAGAAGCTCATGTATTCAGCCTAATTGAGGAACGTTTGAAAGCCATCGAAGGATTAGACACCTTCGGATATATAGAAGTAGAAGGCTTATGTCTAGTCCTCGATGTGGTCATCCCACCAAAATTCAATGTTCTTGACTTTGAAGAATTCAATGGTAGCAGTTACCATGTTACTCACATCACCATGTACTGTAGGAAAATGGTTGCCTACTCCAAAGATGAGAAGCTGCTAATGCACATATTTCAAGATAGTCTGACCAAATTTGTAGCTCGTTGGTATGTAAAGTTGGACAAGAACCAAATCCGAACTTGGGGAAAGCTCGCATGGGCGTTTATTTCTCAATACAAACATATTAAAGACATGGCCCTGGACCACTTGACTCTACAGAACATGGAAAAGAAGTCAAATGAGAGTTTTAAGGAATACGCACAATGGTGAAGGGATCTGCCATCGTAATTACAAACCCCGTTCACAGAAAAAGAGACCACTGTTCTTTTCGTTGGTACGCTAAAAGGCATATACTACGACAGGATGATAGGAGATGCTTCTAATACTTTCGCGGATATGGTATTATCCGGAGAAATGATAGAGAATGCATTGAAGTTAGGCAAAATAGATGATCTTTTGAGTACAAAGAGAGGTGTTGCTGGGAAGAAAAAAGAAGCAGAAACACAAATAATCGCACCGGGCAGATACCCATACTCTTACTTTCCATACTTGAGCCCAATACCTCTTCGCCCCTAATACCCGGCTGTAAATGCTACCATGTTACAAATCCCCCCATGTTAACTATGCCAACTCGATCTCCACAGACCCAAGCTCTAGTAAGGCCACTGATGGTATTACAAATGATATAGATTTTCTCCCTAAATTTGTGTATTAATTGTCTCTTTTGTGTCATATTTAGTATGCATATTAGACATTTCATACTTAGTTTTTATGTTTTCTAACTCATTGTTGTTTGGTTTAAATTCTTGTTATTTTTACCTCTCTTTGTACTAATGTCATCGCAATCTGCAATATACTACGCCTTAGAATTGTCAGCGCAAGAATTAACCTAGGAGCTTAATTATGGAAGAAGAATGCAGCCACAAGTATAGCTTGGAATTGCGACCAGAGATGTCGACACATTGAAAGCTTTACTTTGTTTGAGTGAATTCAAGCCACAAGCACATCTAGAAGCACCAGCGCAGGAATTTCACACGTTGTCACCGCAATTAAAGATTTCAGATTGCGACCAGAGATGCGACGACAATCTGCAGAGTTATAAAGATCACACCAGATCTGCATGAGTGCATAGCTGGAATTTAACTAACCGTGATAGCTGTAATTAGATCTGGATCTGAGAAGAGATGTCCAGAATTGCAGTGACATTTTGCTGACAAATAGTATCCCTTGCTACCCCATTTTGAGCCTGATGTATCTTCTTTCTGAACCTTAATTAAAGTCATCTATCGAATATCATAGACAAGAAAGATCATGAAGAATGAAAGAAAAATTCTTAATCTTAATCTCCTTCCAAAAAACAAAAAAAAAAGAAGAAATAAGAAAAGCAAAGAAGAAAAAAAAAAGAAAGGAAATAAAAGGAGTAAAGACAAAGAAAAGTGATTGGAAGATGAAAGCAGCAATAAAAAATTCAAAATAATTCCTAATGGTTTTTATACCCTTTCACATAATTTTTTTTAGCATAGAAAACCTTTCTTTGATTGACCTTTGACCCTTAGACCATGTTACAACCCTTAAAAGACCATTTTGATCAAATATGCTTGTTCAAATCAAAAAGTTAATCTTAGGGAAATTGTGACGTTTTGAAGAGCATAAAGAGGGAGATGAACTCTAGGGTGAAAACTCAGAAATGAACAGTCTAGAGAGATCTTTTTTTAAAAAAGGTACGAAATGTGGAGGATAATGAAGATTTTCAGAAGAAATTAATCCTTCGGTACAAGCTCTGAAGATATCTATTTGATCCTATTTTAGCTCTTTCTTTGGCACCCAAACTTCAGCTGACACTATAACCTTGGAACAAGTCCATCTCTGATTGCTCATGACCAATTTAAATTATGGAATTAATCTACTTGGAGAATGTAAGAGTCTATTGGAAGAAGATTTTGTTTAAATCAAGAAAAAAATAAAAAGAAAAAAGAAAAAATAAAGGGAGCAAGAGAAAGAAATTATATTCAAGAATATATACTTTAAGACGCAATTTTGCAAAAGAGCATGGTACAGGGTTCACAGTCGAAACGGTCCAAAGTCAGGAAAAGGAAATTCGGCTTCACGAGAATTAATGAGTTGACTCTCGATGCACAAAATTTATATTTCAAGGGTGGATTTATGAAATCGGTAGTACCAAGTTTCTTAAGTGAATTATAATCTGAGAATTTGATTTACGGGTCATAAAATCATTTTGAAATTTTTAAGGTGATATCCCATGGAATTAGATTTTCATGATCTGTTGTGTGTGGATAGGGATTTGATATTTTTCAACCTAAAAACATGATTCTCAAAATGATGACCTTTTATGAAAAATTCAAGAAAGGAAGAAAGAAAAGCATTCATTGCATTTAGAGGCCAAGGTGTGGAGGTCCATTTACATTTCATTGCATTTAGAGGCCCAATTGTAGAGGTTCATTTACTTATCATTGCATTTAGAGGCCCAGGTGTGGAGGCCCATTTACTTTTCATCGCATTTAGAGGCCCAGGTGTGGAGGTTTATTTACTTTTCATCGTATTTAGAGGCCTAGGTGTGGAGGTCCATTTACTTTTCGTCGCATTTAGAGGCCTAGGTGAGGAGGTCCATTTACTTTTATTGCATTTAGAGGCCCAAGTATGGAGATCCATTTACTTTCCATCGCATTTAAAGGCCCAAGTGTGGAGGTCCATTTACTTTTCATTGCATTTAGAGGCCAAGGTGTGGAGGTCCACTTACTTTTCATCGCATTTAGAGGCCCAAGTGTGGAGGCCCATTTAATTTTCATCGCATTTAAAGGCCTAAGTGTGGAGGTCCATTTACTTTTCATTGCATTTAGAGGCCTAGGCGTAGAGGTCCATTTGTTTTTTTATTGTATATGAAGGTACAAGTGTAAGGTCTATTTGCATTTCTTCTGCATTCTCATTTCGAAGATTTTGTTGTGAGGTCTGAATTTATCTTATTTCACTCTTCATGTTTTGGTGGTTAGGTATTTACGTTTCTAGTTTTGGATGACGTAACATGCTTTGATCTGTTTCAGTTTTAGTGATTGCAAAATCTGTGATTCCTTGTACTGCGATGTTGAGTGGGATTTGATAGTGGTTAGGTGTCTACGTCTTTGTACGTTCCTTGCTACGCAAACCACGAGCAAAGAGGGGCAACTGTAAGCACCTGATTTTGTCTGAGCCTAATTGGAGGCCCATTTGTTCTCTCTTGGGCCCGTTCGAAGCCCACTCAATTTTGGGTCAAATAGAGATCTTTGTTTTTCTTTTCTTTTTCTTTCCTTTTTGGGCATGTCAAGGGCCTAAATTATTATTATCAATATTATTATTATTATTATTAGGGTTTCATGAACCATATCTCCTTTTTTGTCACACATCACAAACATTCAAAATAGTACCAAACTATTAATCAAAAGATCAAATGAAACATAACAAAAAATTAGAAATAAACAAGATTAAAAAACAATATATATGCATGAAATGAAGGAAAAAAAGGGAGGCTTTTCATATTCTGATTTTTTTTTAAAAAAAAGGTAAGAAGAAAAAACAATAAGCATGTTATTTCTTCTTCTCTTCTTCTTTTTTTTTTTTTTTGCAATGGACATGTCATGAAGGATCGGATTTTTTTTACTATTTCGAAATAAAAGTTTTGATTTTTAAGAAAAGTAGTCATTTTTTTTAAAAGAAAGGAAAGTTCAGATTTTTAAAAATAAAAATCTGTTTTTTAGACATTTTAAAAGAAAAAGTTTAAATTTTTAAACAAAATTTGATTTTTTTAACTATTTCAAAATACAAGTTTTTATTTTTAAAAATAAAAATATTTTTTAGGCATTTTAGAAGAAAAAGTTTAAATTTTTAAACAAAGTTAGATTTTTTTAACTATTTCAAAATAAAAGTTTTGATTTTTAAGTAAAGTAGTGATCTTTTTTTAAAAAAAAAAAAGAAGAAAGTTTATATTTTTAAAAATAAAAAAACTGGTTTTAGTCATTTTAAAGAGAAAAGTTTAAATTTTTAAACAAAATTTAATTTTTTTTAACTATTTTGAAATAAAAATTTTGATTTTTAAGAAAAACAGTGATTTTTTTTTAAAAGAGAACTTTAGATTTAAAAAATAAAATAAAATTTCGGCCACCATATGCGGCGACTCCACCACCGAAAGTCGGAGAGCTAGTGGGCTCTCCGGTGGTGGAGCTATGGCCAACATAGAAGGAGAAAGAGAAAGAGTTTTTTTTTTAAATGAGGTTAAAAATGAAAGAATAAAATAGATTTTTCTTATTTATAAGTGTCAAAATGGGTAATTTATTTCCACCCCCATACTTTTTAAATTTATGAAAAATACCCTTTTTTGCAATGTCGCCCTTACTCTCTAGCCTAATTACATCTGTAACCCTTTTGTTTATTAAAACTTTCGATTTAATCCGAAATTTTAAAATTAAAAGCAATTTAATTGGTACATCATTCATCTGTCTTCCACATTTTTTATCTTTTAGTCCCAAAATCAAGCTATGTCATTTTGTTTCCATCTTTAACAAGTTATTTATACTTATATCTCCCTTTTCATTTGTATTTATGCTTTATATATTTTGTACCAATTATGCACTTTATTTTAATGTTTTATATTTATTCACACTTGTATAATTTTTATTTATTTTTATTTTATCCTTATTTATTTTCATGTCTATTTATATTTATTTTTTTACATATTCCCCTTACATATATTTTAATGTTATTTGTTTATGTTATTTTGATTCTTTTATTGTATTATAAATAATGTGTATTATTGTTATTATTATCATCATCATGTTAAAGTTTTATTTCTTTCATTTATTTAAGTTTTCTTTTTATTATTGTCCTTTTTGAAAGAATTTTAGATTTTCATTAAATTTACCCAATTTAATTAATTTTTTTATTTTATTACTATTCATTTTTAAAAAGGGAATTTTAGGCCATTTTTCCATCTATAAGTGTTGACATGAAGTTAGTTAAGCAGGTGTTAAATTTTAATGAAATCATAAGATTTTTACATTTGAATTTAGGTTAGTGTTTAAGATCTTATCTACCATTTACCCTAGAAAAATTATAAATAATATGTAGGATATCTTTTTTTTTATTAAGGTTTTAAACTAATTTTAAATATTGTATAGGATAATTAATATGCAAATATTCTTTAGGACTTTATTCAAGATTAAAACTAAGGATTTTTGTAGATGAATTATAAATCATGAGCAGGTCTTTCAATGTATTTTATTTTAGAAACTCTTTAAGAAAAGCTAATAAATATTATTTAAGGCATATTATTTTAAGATTTTGACGAAATTAAACCTTAGATCAATAATTTTAAAGTAAGACAAATCATAAACCCAACATAAGATACTTTCGTAAGATCTTGATAGGTTCAACGTTATTAATTAAATCTTTTAAAATAATAATAATAAAAGATTGAATAAGTTATGAACGAATTTTAATATTTCTTTTAATTCATTAGTAATTTCTAGGTTTTTTTAGAATTCTAGAATTGAGTTAAGTTTAGGAATTGAAGGTATTTTACTAGAATTATTTAGGTATTCTTTAGAATTCCTGTTAAAAGTGAAAATCTATAATTTAAGTTTCAAATTAGATAAGTTTGGTGATCACATCTTAGTCAAGTTATAAGTAAACCGGAGACATTTTTTTTAGAGTTTTTATTTAAGATTTTTATAAGATATTAGCCTAGATCAAGACATTAATATGCTTAAATAAAAAAAATAGCTCCCAAGACCTCGTAAGACTATCCCCGGATAGGCGTTATGGGGATGCTATAACCTTCCCCACACATAATCGTACTCTCGAACCCGAAATTTGGTGTTCGTAGTATTAATTCTAAACTTTTAGACGATAGGTGGCTAACCAACCTAATCCTAATTGGTCAGTGGCGACTCTACGTTAATTTAGGCCCTCTGTGTCTAGCTTTGCTTTCTAGGTCCCCATACCCTTATGTAGGAAACATTATGACAAACCTAAACTAGATTCGAATTTTATTAGTGTGATTAAATAAAATCAAACTTCTATTAAATAACAAAACAAACATATATGAATTTAAAATTAAATTAATTCTAATTAAATATAATTATAAATGTTCTAACTCATCTTAACCAAATAAACATCAATAATATAGTGAATCACAATATTTATTTACGAAATGCGAAATGCGTCAATTAATAAACTAACCTCAAAACAAGTAATTGGTTGTAGTTAACTGAACGACTTAAAGTAGCAAATTCAAATGACAATGGCAACAATGATCTAAATCAAATCGTAGCAATAACTTGGAGCAAAGCAATTGATAAATTTAAGATGAACAGCTAGCAGAAGTTGAGAAACAGTAAGAAAAACAATATGTTTATTTTTTCAAACAATGACAACCTGCTTGGAAAAGTAGGCTGATTTCTACACCAAATTAGGTTATTGGGCATTTGGGCAACTATCAATGTAAAGCCTCCCCAATTCTTCCCTTGATCAAACTAGTCCTTAAGCTTTTAAAACTCTTAATTTCACTTCATAGGATTAAAACGTGGTGAACTTCGTATTTTCCTAGAATTTTGCAAAATTTAACATAAAAAGTTTGGGAGGTTACACTGGGTGACTTTTTTTATGTAGGTTCATTATTTATACTATTTTCTATATTATTAATAATAGTAAAGATGAAATTAGGTTTAGCGAAATCGTGTTTAGCAATTTTTTATCTATTTATTAACCAAAAATCAGTTTTATATAAAGTTTTTGATTTGTTCACATTGGCAACATAAAAGTTAGGGTTTCAAATTCAACATAAAAATGATCTTTTGAACCTCGAAAATAAAATGGACTTAATTAGGGTTGAACTCAATTTAAAAGAAAATTTGGGCTCGAAAATTATTTTGGGCTATGAATCAAATTAAAAACAGACTTTGGCTTAAGATTTTAAAACTCCTAATTTCACTTTTTTTCAAGTCAATCTTTAACTCAATTTAATACCCAATAATTAATAAAATTCAAAAATAACTAGGTTTAAGGGTGTAAAAAGCCCTCAAACCTTTTGGAAAAAAAAACAATTTAGCCCATGCTTTTTTTTAGTCACTTTAACGGTTAATGATTAAAGTTAATGGTTAAATAGCCTTTTTTATGCATTTTATAATTTTTTATGATTTTAATAAATTTTTACAACATTTTATATTTTTACAATCTTTAAAATTTTTAATAAAATTTAAATATTTTTATTAAAATTTAATTAACTTTTACATTAAAGAGCCTTTTTGATGCATTTGATAGTTCAAGTACTCAATTGAGTGCAAAAAAATTCAGGGGCTTAATTGCTTTTTTTGAAAAAAATTATGAGCTTTTTTTATGCATTTTGAAAGTTCACGTACCCGTTGGTAGCAGTGAGAGCATTTTCTCCAAGATTCATGCGAATTGCGTTCTTGACTTTTCTCGGTGTCCGTTCTCGTGTTTTGATTGAACGGGGTTTTCTTCTTACTGGCGGTGTCCGTTCTCGTGCTTCGATTGAACGATGTGAGGTATGTTGGCGGTGTCCATTGAGATCCTGGGGGATGATTTCTTGTAGGAAGGTGCTGGCTGAGTCAACTCTGGTGGTGGCTCTCGTTTATGTTGGTGTTTTGGTCTTTGTTTTGAGTGGCCTGCGGTGCATTTGTGATCGGTTGGTTTGCATGTCTGGTGGCATTTTTTTGTTTTCTTTTTGTTTGTTTCCTGATTTCTAGTGATCGGTGGATGTTTGTGGGTGGTGTTTCTTGTTTGGTTAAAGGGTTTCTTGTTGGGTTCTTTTGGTATGGCTTATGTTCTGAAGGTTTCTTTAAGAGTTTTGCTTCGACGTGGTTTGTACTTTCGATCCAAGTGTTTTTGTTTTTATCTATTACCTTCATTTTCATTTTAAAGAATTTTGTTTATTGGTCTGATGGTCAGGGTGTTTCACCATCCTAGATGTGGCTCAGGTTCAAGTTACGTTAATTATTTTATTTTTAGAGCTTTGCCCAACTATTGTAATCACAAAAAAAATTAGAAAGTTGATTACAATAACTAAAAGTTCTTTGGTCACTAAACTACATTCAAGATAAATTTACTAATAATTTAATAATATGTGATGTAATTTATTAATTTATTCTTATTTTAAATTATTATTAAATAAAATAAATAATCCAACCAATTAAACTTTTATTTTTTTGCAAACATTGGTTTTTAGTTCACTACCAAACCGGTGGTTTTTTATAAGCTTCAGAAAGGATAAACACGTGCCCGGCTGACAGTGTGAATTTGAGGATAAGTCAAAAAGATTGATAAATTCTATAAAGTGATGGAATATTTCATTTTTTATTTCCTCTTTTTGGTTAATATTTATATTTGTAAAATTTTAAGTGCATGCTTCATTATATAGAATTATTTATCTGTAATTCATTCTAATAATTACAAATTTGATATAAATTAAATTAAATTTTGCGTTAAAATTTTATAAATAAAAAAATAGATTTAAAAGAATTTGATCTGATTCGATTATAAATTTAGTCGTGATTATGATTATTGGATATTGAAAATTTTTTGAAGCACACAAAGCAAAATGATACTTGAAAGAAAAATTTTCACCGAAGATGTTATTAAGTTATAGCCCTCGTTTTTAATTGATTTTTCAACTTCAAAATATTTTAATTATATTTTAAATTATCAAAATTATATCAATTAAGCTATTATATTGCTAAAGTCGTTAAATGACACCTCAAATTTTTTACAATATAATTTAAAAAAATTAAAGAGAAATAATAGGTTAAAAATAAATAAAAATCAAATTTTGTGCATTACATGGGTATATCTATAATTTAAGAAAACAAATATTATCCAACTAAATTTTGTTAAATAAAAAAAATCTATAAATTAAGAATTTAATATCAAACTCGAGGAATTCATAAAGTTGGAAGTTTTCAAAACGAGAGTCATAGTCAAACTAATGAGACCATCGATTAACCAATCTAATCGATTCGTTCAATTCAATTAAATAAATAATTACAAATTTTAAAAGATATTTCAATTAGATTTCTTGATTCAACCATTTTTTTCTTGATAAAATTAATCTAAACTAATTTATGAATCAACCTATTAATAACTCTTTCCAAATTGATATCCCATTCGATTTTCGATTTCAATCAAATTAATTGTGATAAATAGGATTAGAAAATTAAAAATATGTATAGTGAAGTGGATGAGACAATGAGACCCCACCGAATTTTGAAGATATTAAAATTTCAGAAAAGCAATCATGGCTGTTGGAGCTCTAAAATACAAATATAAAAAATAATCAAACGGCTTTTGATGAATCATTATTAAAAACTAAGTCCTTTTACATTTTACTAATCCAATTTCCAGTAATACAATGTGGACGTCAGTACGAGGCACAAAAACGACAAGCTTCGGTGCTTCTTATTACTTTATAATTTTTTTTATATTTAAGAAAATATAAATAAATATCATCATGTAATTACATCAATATATTCAAAAAAATCATTCTTCATCAATAATTTTTAGATTAAATTACATAAATGATCACTCAACTATTAAAATTTTTTTTATTGGGTCACTTGACTTTAAAAAATTATAAAATGATCTTTAACTTTAACTTTTTAATTTTTTTAAGTCTAAAACCGTTAAATACTTAACAGTTGACTTAAGTGGCTGTTAAATTAATGACTTGTTTTTTAAACATTTATTTTTAATATACATCATCCGACTCAATTAATGACAACACAATAATAAACATTTTTTTTAATATACTGGTGTGATTACAGGGTAGTATCTGTTCATACTTTCTTAACCTTTTTGATAACGCACACACCTTGCACACACAGGTGCTAACTCGGATCTTCTAGGATGAATATCATCTTCTTTACCACTGGAGCCACTCGTTGGGTTCATAATAAACAATTTAAATTGTAACAGTCAGTTTTTCAGTGGTATAGGAAACAGTAATTTCGGGATCACAAAACCGACAAAATTTTTTTTCTAATGAGTGTTTAAATTAAATAAATCAATAATAATTTTATATGGAATTTTTGAATTGAAGAATTTTAATTATTGAATTAAAGGTTAGTATAAGTAGTTTGGTTCAAAAATCAAGTGGTTTTAGAAAATAAAGTATGGGGACCTCGTTTCTGAAATTAAGGGTCGTAAATATTTTTATCAAATATTTACAGAGTCTTATTATATGTGAATTGAAGTTTGGTTGGATAATTTTGATGATTAATTTGCTTAATTAAAGAAATAAGAGTAAATTGTAAAAGAGGTAAAAGTTAATTGCTATAGATTAAAAATAGTAAAGGGACCAAAACGGTAATTAAACCATGGTCAAAAGTCCAAGCGGACCATCCACTAACTTTTGGGTTATTTATTCATTTAGTCCTAATTAGTTTAGGACTAAATTGAAAATAAGTTTGTTTAATTGAAATTTAATATAATTGAAGGACCAATTATGAAATTGGACTCTCTTTAAATGGCCTAATAATAGAAATGATGTGAAACTCTTATATTTTGGTAAATTACAATTAAATCCTAATAAAATGGAGATTTACTAATTAGTTTACTTTTAGTATGATCGGGAATGGTGATTTTGAGGTCACGACTTCATTATGTCAGATCATAAATATTAATTATTTAATATTTACGAGGTCATTAGTATTGTATTAAAATTTTATTATGAAATTTAATTGTTTAGATAGTTAATTAAATGAAAAGAATTAAATCGTAAAAGGTGCAAAAGTTGATTTTTTTTCTAATTAAAAGTATTAGTTATCAATTTGAGGTTTATTTAAGACACCTAATTGGTAATTAAACTATCTATATGGTATGTGGACGGTTTTGGCTTCTTATATGGCTAAATTTCATGTAATTTAAATGGGGCAAATAGGTAATTATGCAAGTTAAGTAATTAAATTAAAACAAAAGTTAAATTTTCATCATTTTTCTTTCCTCCTTCTTCTTCTTTAACAAGCCGAATAGCCATTTTTGGGAAGGAAAAAGCTTTGGTTAGTTAGGGTTCATCAAATAGGTAAGTAAACCTTGCCCTTTTTAGTGATTTTTATGTTTTTGAGTCCTATTAGCTTGATCTAGCTAACTCGGGTACTAATTTGTAAAACTGTTAAAAATTTTGGCTTATGCCATTGATGAGTTTAGTTTATTTTTAAGTGTAATGATAAAATATTAAGCTTGGTTGTTAAATATGACTATTTTGTAAAGTAATTTTTAGTAATTTTCATGTTAAAGGACTAAAATATAAAAGTAGTAAAAGTACAAGGAATTGTTGTTAAATAAAATAAATATGGGAAGTATTGGATTGCTATAATATTCGGCTGAACTTGTTTTTAAGGAAAAATGATTAATTTGCAAGTTTTGAGCTAAATGACTAAATTGAATAAAAGTAAAAAGTTAAGGGTAATTTTGTGAAAATACCAAAAAGGCTTAAAAATGATTAAAAATTCACGTTGATTTAAATAATTGAATGAAATTATTGTAATAGATCAAGATCATGTCTCGATCGTGAAAAAAAGAAAATTATGGATTTGCCTCTAAAGTTCACTTTAATTTCAATTTCGTCCTGTAAGTTCGTAATGTTAAATTCTTATTAATAATTGCTTATATTGGCTTTCTAATGATTGTTTGAAATGAGAAACGACGATTGAAAATGTGAAAGATGGAAACGACGAGATGAGGATTTCTCAGCCTTGTGCCAAAGATAGAAAATAGTTTGATGGCTAAGATCCTGCATTTGTTATGGATTCTCTACAGCATCGTGAGTCACCGTAAGGTGAATAGAATCCAAGAATGGATTACAAGCCCTACGATGGCTGAGATTTATGCTTGTTTGCATATTCTCATTAGCTTAGTGTGAGCAACATCATAGGGAACAGATATACCGTATCAATGGCTAAGACTAACATCGTATACTGGTAACAAGCATGACCTTTGGGTCAACAGGGAGAAAAATGAGCATCATGACCTTTGGGTCAACAGGGAGTAAAATGAGCATCATGACCTTCGGGTCAATAGGGAGTAAAATGATGAAGTACAGTTCTGATTTGGCTTGACTGATTTACGGATTTGTTCAACACATGTTATTCGATAAATTGATAAACCTCGCGCACTTATTAGGTTATGAAAGCTTACCAGTGAATTTTTTGTTGTTTGTAGATTCTATTTTGCTGCTTGAAGATTGGATCACTTCGAAGAAATCACACTATCTCAGGAGCTTGTTCGGTAGTATTTACATCACTTGGTTATATGGCATATACTAGGATGATGTTACTTTTGAAATGCTTAATTTTGGTTCGTTGGTTCTTTGTTGAACTAAACTTGCATGCTTGCTTGATGTTGTAACTAAGTAAATGTGTTTGTAATAAATTGACATGTGAATTTAAAAGTCTTGTATTGAATGATGGTAGATAAACTTGAGGACTTGTGTAATTAATTGAATTCTGCATACTTATTTCGGTAGAACCCCTGCATGTATCGGTAGAAGTACAAGGCAGGAGAGAGGCTGTTTATTGACTTGAGTTGTATCGGTAGTTGAATAATAAGTATAGGTAGTTTTACCCATAGGAGTATCGGTAGTTTATGTACTTGTATCAATAGAAGCTGCAGGGTAGGACATCTTAGCTCTTTGGAGTTTTTAATATCGGTAAAAGCATGATTTGTTTCGGTAGAAGCTTCACTTGTATCGATAGAAGTCTACACTGTTTCATGAATTGTTTACTGACTTGATAATTACCGATATTTATCCAACAAGTACCGGTAGAAGTATCCAAAAATCATGGAAATGACTTTTTTGCCCTTGTTGAGTTATGATTATAATTAATTGATGATTTATGACATGATATTAAAAGATGAATAGTGATAAATGAATAGAAAGACACTGAGACCCTAATCGACGATGGTTTCTGGGTTTTGGGTGTTACAGAGATGAAAAATGGATGTCTTGATATGTGAACGAATGTGTAAGATTAAATGAAATTAGTATTCTAAATTGCAAGTTGGTAAATGTATATATTATGATTGAATTAGTTGTAAAAAAAAACTCGTAAAGTTCTATAAACCTTGAGACCTTAAACCGAAGATGATTACGGTTTTTGGTTGTTACATAAATACACATTTATGTTTTATATTTTTTTCACAAGCATAAACGTGTGATAAGATTTGTAATATTTTAAAATAAAATTCTTAATACCTTGAATAATTAATGTTATTTTCATTTTTAATCGATTAATTAGATAAATTGATTTTTTTTACAAAAAGCCTTTAACCTTATAGTGAATTTGAGATTTACGGTGTTGATAGCGCAGGAAGGAAGGTTGAGCAATTGGCTGACATTCCCCAACCGACAGTTTGTTTTTAATTTTGATTGTATTGCAAGTAAAATACATTTTCCTAACAACAGAAGAACAACTCCCTCTTCCCTTTATTTATGTTCCAGAATTATCCCAAGCTTCAACTGTTCCACAACTGCCAACCTTGTGCTATTAAACAATTCCTTAGATTCTTCTGTTTTTTATCCTTTCCCTTCATGCTGGACCATTCTAAACAAATAGAGTTCAATACTGAGGAACACATTACCAGTTTATTATATTCGTTTTGAAATATTGTTGTCCAAATTTTACATTTGGTCATTAAATTTTAAAGTGTTTTAATTAAATTTTCAGAACAATCTGATTATTATGTCAACATATTTAAGTAATAGGCTTTTATACCATTATTTTTCACTTTTGATTCTTTTACTATTTTTCATTCAATTCACCGTTCGTTTTACTTTCACTCTGTTAAAAGAAGACCCACATGTTCATGTGTTTGCACTTTTGGTCCTTATATTATAATGAAATTCTCACTTTATACTATTATCTACATGTTTGGATTTGTTTAGCTTACATAACCATGTAAAAAAAAAAATTGACGAAAATGATCACCGAAAAAACATTAAAAGATTCATAAATACAAATTTCACTATAGTACAAAAGCCATAATAAATATTAAGCCTAAGCCTAAAATATATGAATCAAATTGTAATCTATCATACACTTATCATTTGATCTATGGGTTTAAAATATGCTCAACCATAAATTTGAGATACAAAATTGTAATCTAACAAGTGTTCATAATTTAATCCATGTGCTTGAAATTCGTCTATAACGTTTAATTAGTAATTTTTTTTGAATATATTGGTGCGATTATATAATAGTATCTGTTCATACTTTTTTAATTTTTTGATAACGCACACAAATTTTGCACACACAAGTGTTCAAACCCTGGTCTCATAGAATGAACATCATCCTATTTTCTATTGAAACTACTCATTGAGTTCAACGTTCAACTAATAACTAAACTTACGAAAGACTTAATTGATACAATATTAATTTTTTGCTCGATATTTATTTTGAAAAATCAATTTAAATTTTGACTCATGATTTAGCATTTTTTTAAAAAAATTATTATATTATATTTTTTAATAGAGAAGATTATTTTGTTGTTTTACATTTTCCTTGTTTTGGGCGACAGATAAAAAAGAAAATAAAAGAAGGAAAACACTACCACTGACAGTATGTACGTATCAGAATCAAAATATATACATATGCCAACTACTAGTTGGACAAAAACGTCATTCACAAGGAAATTTAAATTTACCTACAAATAACATAAGATTAGGGGTGAGATAAATTAGGCTAAAAATTGCAATTAGAATATCTTTTTTTGTTTATGCTTAAAGAATTGACATCTGGTGGTCCATCTCAATAACCAAACAAAAACATAATAAGGAAAATTGGGATATTTCTTTTAAGTCCATCAATCAAACCAAAACTGTGGGTAACAAACAGAGCTTAAAGTAGTAAAAATAAAATAAAACAGAGGTTTTCAGGCCACACACTGAACCCAGAGAACAATTCAATCCAAAAACAAAATAGATTCTTAGGGTTTGAGGAAATTTTAACCAGAAACAGTTAGAATATATAGGGGTACAATTGAAGCAAATATTCACATCACTGTTTAATGATACCCTAACGCATGAACACAAAGAGCTCGGGTCATTAAATCATTCTCCAAATTGTTATTTAATTTGCTTTGGATTTGATTTTTTTTTTAAATTTTTAAACTTTTTTGGTGTGGAGTTGGGGTGGGGGGATTAATAGGAGGTGGAATGATTGTAGACGAGATTTCTGGAACGTAATGATCTGGTGTTTACAGCGGCGTAGGATGAGAGGAGGGAGGCGCGATCGTAAATGATTCAATGATCGCAAAGGAAAACGATGAAATGGGCATCATTGCTTAAGGACATCAAGGAAAAGGTCGGTTTACCTCCTCAATCTTCTACTGCTGCTTCCATTGCTACCACTGTTTCTGCTTCTTCTTCTTCGTCTTCTCCTCCTCCTCCTCCTCCTCCTCCTTCCGATCGTGATGCCAATGCTTCCTCAACTCCTTACGACTTCTCTTATTCCTCTTCTTCCAGGTTTGATTTATTATTTTCATCTTTTTGAATAATTTATTTTGTTTTTTTATCTGTTTTCATTTTCATCAGCTAATGATGATAAACTTATGAGGTGAACTGGTAGAATCTTAGTTATTTGCTTTGAATCATAGTTATTTGCTTTACTTATTTTCATTTTTTAAAAAACAATTCTGTTTGCTTTACTTGCCGTTGATTGCTTTTAACGTTTATCTCCAATGTATTTCGGGCAATTAGAAGTATGATTTCAGTTATGGCGTGTGCTTTATTAATTTATTTAGTTTCTGATAATGTAAGCCTAGGCTCCGATGAGATTTTCAAGTATTTTGTTGCTTTTTCTACAAGGAAGAAGATTTGAAGATATAAATTTTGTTGGAAGAGTTTTTTTTGGTACTGTTAGATGTATTATTATGCATGGAGGAACCTAATTTTAAGGTGCTAGTGATAGCCTTGTGGTATCTAAGTATTGTTGATTGTAGGCTAGTACTGTATCTGCTAGGGCAACTATTACTCCATTAATAAAGTTGGTGATCGAGCTAACTCATGCAAGTTCTGGTAGCTCTGATTAGCTGCTTCTCCTAAAAGATCAAAAGAGACCGAAAACATATGATGAAACAGAAAGGAAAAATAGGAAAATGATGAGCTAGAAATCATCTTATTGAAATTCTTGGAGCTACATACGATGGGTTCTATTAGAAAAATGAATAGCTAGGTGTATTTTTACTGAGGATTGGACCAAACTTGTGGTGAAGGTCTTATTAATGTAATGGGAGGACTATAGGAATTTAGCTGGCAATTATAGAATATAGGATGAGTGCCTGAATAGGATAAATGCCACCTCTCTATTTACTAGTTGGGGGATTTTTTTCTCATTCTTTTTTTTAATTCTCGGGAATCTGAAGTTTTGTTGTGCCTTTGCTTTATTTCTGCTTTTGAAAAAGGTTCACTTACTCCTGAAGTCCATTTGTAAACTCCATTCCCTGGCATTTTGAGAAGAGTTGACACTTCTGGTGTGAGATCTAAATGATAGGTGAATTTGAAATTAGTCTTAGGTGTGAGCTTGCATTTACATTTTGGAGTAGTGTGGATGTTTGGTTTGTCAATGCATGGACGTTTATTTACTGAAATTTTAAGTTTAAGCAGTAATAGAACAGAATGTTAATATCATCTATCACAGGGATCAAAGATGTCGGGATGCTCTTTAGTCACAAAAAAGGTCCTGCAATTTGTCCTTTCTCTCTCTAAAAAAATGTTTTGCTTTAGAATCTATTTATAACGGAGCAGGATCCTTTTTTTTGCTACTGCATCCTGTTCTCTTTAAAATTGGGAGTTTAATAGTTTACTGGTAATATGCCTTTTTGTTAGTCCCATTATACCAATTTGTAGTGTATGAGTTTATGTAAAATATTTGGTGTTCAAGATTTGGTTTAACTTTCAATTGTTGGGCTACTTTTTCTTTTGTTGTTTTTAGGTGTGCAGCATATAGTCATATAATTATACTTGTAAATTCCTCTCTATTTGATTGTGATTTAAGTGGATACATTTGTTTCTTATGTTTTCTTGTGTCTATTTATTGAATTACATTTTTAAATTAAAAAACTGAGATAATGTGCCTTCTTTTTCAGATTCCACTTCTTTTGCTCTATTGATGTGACATTCCTTCCAAATTGACTTTACCTTTTTTCCCCCTTGTTACAGCAGAGACAAACATGAATTGGAATTGGACTTTAATAGATTTTGGGAAGAGTTCTGCTCATCCAATTCTGAAAAGGTTCGTTCTCCTTGATATTCTAATTCCTAGCAGTCTTTTATGTACCATTACAAATTCCCTTATGTTTGTATTGTCTTTGCAGGAGAAAGAAATGGCCTTGAGTTTGACTGTAGATGCCTTTTGTAGATTAGTCAAGCTGCACGCTAACGTAGCTCAATTAGTCACCCAGTATGAATGCTCATTGTCTTGTCTATTCTCTTATATCGCATGGTTTATTTTGTATAAAGTAGTTCTCAACAATTTTTGCTGTTTTCTGATCATTGGGCAAAACTTTCCCTTGCACATTCACGTTGTTAAACACTGTTGCCACGCTTGCTTTGCTCTCTCCAGTGTTCATCAACTTGTTTGAGTTGTTAAGAAACTTTACTTCAGTACCATTATAACCTTACATGTTCCATCATAAACTATTTGATGTGGAGTTAGCCGTACTCGGCAAAGTTTGGGCATCTAAATTCATGCTCCTGTTATTTATGTTGCACTGCATCTTCTGATATTTGGTCATACTTCTTGATTTGTTCTTGTTGTGACTTGATCTGGTTGCAATTAGAATAGTTTTGTTTTTCTATTATCTTACTTGATTTATGCTGGCTTTATTTATTAGCTAAGATCCATTCTAGGAAGTATAGTTGAACATTTGATTATCCAAACTATATAGACTGTGGCCTTTTAGTTAATACAGTTTTCTCCTTCCAAAAACTTCTCATCAAGATATTTATAATTAAAGTTAGTTCTTTGTAAGATTTGAAATTTTCATTTGCTTCAGCTTCAGATCCATAAATAAATCATCAATTAATGATTTTCTTTGTATAATTTGAATAATATTAATCAATTTTGCGTTTCTACTTAGTGAATAGTTTTTTTATTTCTGTATATACTGTTTTCCTGGTTAGTTATTAGCCCCGTACTGCACATCTCTAGTAGCATGAATTGATTGTCTTTATTCTTAATTCAAATAGTATTGCTGCTTTCTGACTTTCTCCAACTGTGAGCATGTTGACCGATATTTAGAGGTTTAATTCATTACAGGTTAGTAGAAACACATATCTTCTCCTTCGTTGTGGGAAGAGCGTTTGTAACAAATGTTGAAAAGTTAAAAATTAGCAGCAAAATAAGATCTTTGACTGTATCAAAAGTAATACAGTTTTTATCTGAAGTCACCAAGGTTTGGCTCTGGGATCCAAGTGCTTTATATCTCAATGTATATTATCCATATTGTTTTCCGGGTTTCTCTTTTGGAATTAGCTCTTGTACGCTGATCTGCAGGATGGCATCAGTACCGGTTCAAATTTGTTGACAGCTGTTGAAGTCCTTGTGTCTGGGGTATATTTCTTTCATTTTTAATAACATAATTTGATACTGTAGTTGGAACCTTGTCATTAAATTTATTGCTTGCGAGAAGCTTGTGTCATTTCGACCTGAAGTTAGATAGTCCAACCTCTAATGATTATTGAATTATGTTGTAAAATAACTAACCTATTCACTTTGATCTTTTGAAGTAATATGATTGATTTGGATGAGTGTTTGTTATAATTTTGCATCACACTTGATATCCCAAATTCTGTTCTTTATATTTAAACTGTTAACTGTTATTATCATTTCTGTTGTTTGCAGCCGTTTGATAAACAAGCTCTCCTTGATTCTGGGATATTTTGCTGTCTCGTTCAAATTCTGAACGCACTTTTGAGTCTTGATGAGGCTAATCAGAAGCCAAAAATTACTGATCCTGAGGAATCATTGCCAGCTGAAAAGGATTCAGCTGCTGATGGACAAGCCTGCCGACTTGAGGTGGTTATTTTATGAATATTTACAGCACTATCTGTTCACAAGTTGAATATTTGGAACAGAGGTGGCTTGGATAAAGTCTTTTGGTTTGACTGTAAACTTATTGCTATTCATTCAGGTAGAAGGAAGCATTGTGCATATTATGAAAGCATTAGCTGGTCATCCTTCAGCAGCACAGAGTTTAATCGAGGATGACTCGCTGATGTTGCTGTTTCAGACTGTTGCCGATGGATCTTTAACCGCTTTCTCATGGTATAAGGAAGGTCTTGTTTCAGTGCACGTCATACAACTTCATAGACATGCTATGCAGGTAAGCTTTTGTGTTTTAATATAAATGTTCATAACCATAAAGAGGTCCGTAAGAGCTTCATTTGCCAAATTTTAACCGTTATAATTTGCTTGTCTCATCAGATCCTTGGACTGCTTTTGGTCAATGATAATGGAGGCACGGCCCAATACATACACAAACTTCATTTGGTATGCCTTTGTGGAAAATTTTAAAAGCATATCTGAAGAACATAGGTTGCTTGCTGCATGCTGTGTCTTTTCTTTCTTCTTCTTTAACTATAGTCTCCTCTGCTTTAGAGAATCTTTAGTCATTGGATCACATTCTTGTCTGTACATTTATGGCTTGTTTACAGTTGATTATGGGTCAAACAGTGAAGAATTATACAGGCAGCAAGATATGAACTATTCACCAACTTGGGTATTTACTAGAGCAATTTAGGCAAAAAATTGGAAAGCAGTGAATTCCATGATTTAAGTGAAGGTAGAATCTCTGTATTGACTAAGAGTGGAATCGTTGAGGCAACTTTTTTTGGGAGTTACTGCAGGATGCTTCCTTAAGTCTCTTTGTCTGGACATCAACTAAAGTGCAGTGACAATGGTCAACTCATTTGACAGGCTTCTTCACTCTTTTTGAGTTTTAAGTTTTTTTGTTGGCTTATTTTTGTGTAACTGTTTCTAAGACATTGATTTATCAGACAGAAAGATCTTGGTAAGCAAAGAACAATGTTGATTTGTGTCTAATCACGTTATCTTTGATGTTAGTCCATCTAAAGACAAAAACATAAGGAAGCCAGAAGGATTTAAACCTTCATTACCTGTTTGAATTTATCTTTTTTCTTAGGATCATACAGTTAGAGTGCTATTTCTTCCTCTTATTCTATTTACTTTCTGAATCTTTAGTACATAATTTCAATATTGTTGATTGCTTACAATACATGTCATTCTCTTATTGCCTACTTTTTGTTTAATTGCTGCGTCTTGTTGTGTGACTTCTATTAAATATTATTATGAAGGATTTTTTTATTGTAATGTCTTATATGATGGTTTTGAGAATAGTTCATCCTTTACTTATGCTCTGCATTTTAACTAAGCGGAATAGAAAAGCTTTTGCTAAGATGCAGTGGGTGACTTGTGAGAGTTTGAGATTTTTGTTTTTGACAAGCCTTAATGCAGTCTGTTTTGTGTCTTCTCTCTCTCTCTCTCTCTCGCTTTCTGCGTTATGTGGATTCTGTTGAGAATCTTTGATAGCATTAAATAGTATCTTTAGAGATTATAGCTGATTTTTACAGATTCTAATTAAGAGATATTATTTCCTTAGTTGATTCAATGCTACATGTATATATAGTTGGACATATTTCTAAGAAATATATACTTTTAGAGAGTTTTTTCCTCAATACATTAGAGTATTCATCTCTAATTTCATCATGATTCATCTTTAATGTCAACAGATTCCTTTTTTATAACTATAGACACAAACAGTTCATATTCATCTCACCTGGGTTAGGGCCACCGTAATAGTGTAGTCTTAATATTTTAGACACTAGCGAAGGCATGTCTTTGGAAGCCTTATTTTTAGCTTTGGTCTGTGATGACATCTCTTATTCTCACAATGCAACCAAGTTTTAACAGTTAAACTTTGTTTTCTTTCAGCAATCTTCTTATTTATCTTTTTCTCAGCTATATATTTGTTCTATTACTTGTTTCCTTGTCATTATTAAATATGTCCTATATACGCTTCACATCCTTTTGTGCAGATAAAGGTTCTTCTAATGGCTGTCAAAGATTTTAATCCAGATTGTGGGGACCCTGCCTACACTGTTGGCATTGTGGACTTGTTACTTGAATGTGTGGAGTTGTCATATAGACCAGGTAATTGGTTCGTGATTTTCCCTAGTTGAGTTCTTTAACAAGAGTATGATTACAGATTTTGTTTATCATAAAGTTCTTTGATCTTGGATCCTGTGTTTAATGATTCTTATTTGAGATTTTTCTTTGTCATGAGTTATTGTTGATATCATGCAACTTTGATTTGTAGAGGCTGGTGATCTCAGTCTTAGGGAAGATATACATAATGCCTATGGTTATCACTTCCTTGTTCAGTTTGCTCTAGTTCTTTCCTCCATCGCACAGAATCAAGGCATTGAATCTATTTATTTGAAGCACCAGGCTGACAAAGATAGTGGATCAAATAGTGCTCAAGTTTTTGAGGACAGAGCAGAAAAGGATTCCATAGGAAAGGAGGACTCTTCTTCTGAAAATGTCTCACCCACTTTGAGTAGGCTACTTGATATTCTTGTTAACCTAGCTCAAACAGGTCCTCCTGATGACAAAAAATCCAAATACTCTCACACCAAGGCCGGTGGCCATGGCAGAACCCGAACTTTATCTACAGACAGTCTTAGTGATGAAATTTGGGAACAGGCAAATACTAAAGTTAAAGACCTTGAAGCTGTCCAGATGTTGCAAGATATTTTTCTCAAGGCAGAGAGCAGGGATCTGCAGGCAGAAATATTAAACAGAATGTTTAAAATATTTTCAACTCATCTTGAAAACTATAAGTTGTGTCAGCAAGTGAGGACTGTTCCTCTCTTGATCTTAAACATGGCTGGATTTCCTTCATCATTGCAAGAGAAAATCTTGAAAATTCTTGAATATGCTGTGACTGTAGTGAATTGTGTTCCTGAACAGGAACTGTTGTCTCTATGTTGCTTATTACAGCAACCAATTACATCAGAGTTAAAGCTCACCATCCTTTCTTTTTTCGTAAAGCTCTTATCCTTTGATCAACTATACAAGAAAGTCCTTAGAGAAGTAGGTGTGCTGGAAGTCTTGCTGGATGGTTTGAAGCAACATAAGTTTCTTTTAGGACAAAACCAAAATGATGGTAATGCTAATCAGTTGGAGGAAAAATCCAGTTCTAGCAGCTTGAAGAAACACTTCAACAGAGAGGGTCTTATTGTTACTTCGCCCAAGTTTGTGGAATCTGGTTCAGGGAAGTTTCCTATTTTTGAAGCTGAGGATACAATCGCAATTGCATGGGACTGTATGTTTTCCTTAGTGAAGGATGCTGAAGCTAGCCAAGCTGCATTCCGATCTGCCAATGGTCTGACCACTGTTCTCCCCTTCCTGGTGTCCAATGTTCATCGTGCTGGGGTCCTCCGAACATTGTCATGTTTGATCACTGAAGATAATGTGCAGGTTTGTTAAGATGCATGTTTTCCTGTTTGATAAATCTAAATTTTGATAGATTTTACATGCAAGAATGTTGTTTCTCCCCTGTTTGCCTTTCTCCCCTACCATAATGAGAATCTGTGATCTTCACTTCCAATTGGTGTAATGGTAAATGTCCTTGTTCCCTTGCATGCCTGCCTGTACAGCTGTTAACACCAGTTGGATACTCTTTACTTTCCAGGGTCATCCTGAAGAATTAGGAGCCCTTATTGAAGTTCTAAAGAGTGGAATGGTTACAAGTTTTTCAGGACATCAATACAAGCTTCAAAGTGATGCAAAATGTGATACAATGGGAGCATTGTGGCGCATTCTGGGAGTAAATAGTAAAGCTCAGAGAGTCTTTGGTGAAGCCAGTGGATTTTCTCTTCTGCTGACCACCCTCCACAGTTTTCAGGGTCATGAAGGACACTCAGAAGAATCTTCTTTGTTAGATCACATCAAAGTGTTCAAATATTTATTGCGCCTTATGACAGCTGGAGTGTGTGGTAATGCCATTAATAGAACAAAGTTGCATGCTATCATATCATCACAAACCTTTAATGATCTTCTCTCTGAGTCTCAGTTGCTGTGTGTGGATTATGAGAAGCAAGTGATTCAGCTTTTGTTGGAACTTGCTCTTGAAATTCTCCTTCCACCTTTTGTAACACCGGAGAGTGCCACATCAGCAGATATGGCTGAAAATAAGTTCACTAGTTTTTTGGTTAATCCTGATAAGGAACGAGTACACAATGCTGGTGCCATTAGAGCTCTGATCCGTTCATTGTTGCTTTTGACTCCTAAGGTGCAATTAGAAGTGCTGCATCTTATTGAGAAGCTTGCTCGTTCTGGCCCCTTCAATCTGGAAAATCTCACCTCTGTTGGTGAGATAGAATCTTCTATTGCCTTTATAGTCTTGATTACTAGACATTGGCTTCTTACGATTTGCTTTTCCAATGTATTTAGGTTCTGTGGAACTTTTACTGGAGACAATTCACCCCTTCCTTTCAGGCTCCTCACTCTTACTGTCTTCTGCTTTGAAGATAGTTGAGGTTCTAGGGGCATATAGGTAGGCTTTGTGTTCATGTCTAGGAATCATTATATTTACTCAAATTATTTGATTTTTCTGTCTTCTGTTATTTCTCAAACGAGGCTTGTATTTCTGGTAATAGATTGTCTGCATCAGAACTCCGAACACTTTTAAGATATATTCTACAAACGAGGCTGATGAAATCCAGTCATACAGTTGTTGATACGATGGATAGGTTAATTCTCATGGAAGATATGGTTTTGGAAAATGTTTCTTTGGCTCCATTTGTTCAAATGGAGATGAGCAAGGTTGGGCATGGTTCTTTTCAGGTGTCCCTGGGAGAAAGATCTTGGCCGCCTGCTGCTGGTTATTCATTTGTCTGTTGGTTTCAGTTTAAAAACTTCCTTAAAACACAAGCAAAAGAAATTGAGCCTACCAAATCAGGTCTTCCCAAGAAGAAAACTAGCTTAAATGGGCAGCATCATGATCAGCATGTTCTCTGGATATTTTCTGTTGATGCAGCTGATGATGACAGCACTTTCTATGCTGAACTTTATCTTCAAGAGGATGGTGTTCTTACCCTTGCGACTAGCAACTCTTGCTCCTTATCATTTTCCGGATTAGAACTGGAGGAAGGCCAGTGGCATCATCTTGCTATTGTTCATAGCAAACCAAATGCTCTTGCTGGATTATTCCAAGCTAGTGTTGCTTATGTTTATCTTGATGGGAAGCTAATGCAAACGGGAAAACTAGGATATTCACCCTCTCCCATGGGAAAACCTTTGCAGGTAAATATTGGGACTCCAGTTACGTCTGCAAGGGTTAGAGACTTGACCTGGAGACTCCGCTCTTGCTATCTTTTTGAGGAAGTGCTCACGCCAGGGTGTATATGTTTCATGTACATCCTTGGTAGGGGGTATAGAGGGATTTTCCAAGATGCAGATCTTCTTCGTTTTGTCCCCTACCAGGCTTGTGGGGATGGTAGCATGGCTATCTTAGACTCCTTAGATGCTGACTTGTCTGTACCTCCTGGAACACAGAAGCTTGACAGTGCAAGTAAACAGGGAGACCTTAAGGCAGATGGAAGTGGTATTGTTTGGGATCTCGATAGATTAGGAAACCTTTCGTTCCAGATCTCAGGTAAAAAGCTCATATTTGCATTTGATGGAACTTGTACGGAGGCTGTTCGAGCATCTGGGACATCTTACATGCTCAATCTGGTTGATCCCCTGTCAGCTGCTGCTTCTCCCATTGGAGGTGAGTGCCAATTTTTCACTTTACATGTAATCGTTGTGAAAATTAGTTATCTTAATTACTCTTTTTTGCTATCTATGCAGGTATACCACGGTTTGGACGACTTCTTGGGGATATCTATATCTGTAGGCAATTTGTTATTGGTGATACCATCCGCTCTGTTGGTGGGATGTCTGTCATTTTGGCCCTTGTTGAGGCAGCTGAGAGTAGGGATATGCTCCATATGGCCTTGTCCCTTCTTTCTTGTGCACTTCATCACAACCCTCAAAACATAAAAGACATGCAAACATACAGAGGATACCATTTGCTAGCTCTATTTCTGCGTCAAAGGATGTCATTATTTGATATGCAATGTCTTGATATATTTTTACAGATAGCTGCATGTGAAGCTTCATTTTTCGAACCAAGTAAATTGGAATGTATTCAAACTTTTGCATTACCTACTGACACAATTCATGAAACTAGCTTTGAGGATCTTAAAACAACTTCAGGTGGAAATCAATTTGACATGGATGATTTTTCTTCCTTAAAGGATTCATTCAGTCATACTTCAGAGCTAGAAAATGCTGATATGCCAGCTGAAACTTCAAATTGCATTGTCTTGTCAAATGCAAATATGGTAGAACATGTTTTGCTGGACTGGACACTGTGGGTAACTTCCCCAGTTCCCATTCAAATTGCACTGTTAAATTTTCTAGAGCAACTTGTGTCTGTTCATTGGTATAAGAATCACAACATTACAATTCTTCGTCAAATCAACCTTGTTCAACATTTATTGGTGACTTTGCAGCGTGGTGATGTTGAAGTTCCTGTTTTGGAAAAATTAGTTGCAGTCCTTGGGGTTATATTGGAAGATGGGTTCCTGGCATCTGAGCTTGAAAACGTGATTAGGTTTGTTATTATGTCATTTGATCCACCAGAGATGAAACCACATCATCAAATAATGCGTGAGCCCATGGGAAAGCACGTTATAGTTAGGAATTTGCTTCTGGAGATGCTTCTGGATCTTCAAGTTACCATCAAATCAGAAGACATGCTTGAACAGTGGCATAGAATTGTTTCTTCTAAATTATTAACTTATCTTCTTGATGATGCTGTTCATCCTAGTAGTATGAGATGGATCATGACTCTCCTTGGTGTACGTCTGGCTTCTTCTCCCA
The DNA here is from genome assembly GCA_005610355.1 of Gossypioides kirkii. Lineage (NCBI taxonomy): Eukaryota > Viridiplantae > Streptophyta > Magnoliopsida > Malvales > Malvaceae > Gossypioides > Gossypioides kirkii. The sequence continues at coordinate 18,953,482 of CP032250.1, forward strand.
CTTTTGCTCTTAAATTTCGCACTAGTGGAGGTTATCAAGGCCTAATGCGTGTGCTTCCTAGTTTTTATGATTCTCCTGATATATATTATATTTTATTCTGCCTCATATTTGGGAAGCCGGTTTATCCGAGATTGCCAGAAGTTCGTATGCTGGACTTCCATGCACTCGTGCCGAGTGATGGGGGTCATGTGGAGTTGAAATTTATAGAACTATTGGAATCTATAATTGCTATGGCAAAATCCACCTTTGATAGGTTGAGCATGCAGTCAATAATTGCTTGCCAAATGGGAAATTTTTTCCAACTTATGGCAGAATTGGTGGAGGAAAATGCAGACATGACTGCGGAGCTTCAGGGTGAAGCTCTCATGCACAAGACATATGCCGCACGCCTAATGGGTGGGGATGCATCTGCTCCTGCTGCTACAACTTCAGTTTTGAGATTCATGGTTGATTTGGCAAAGATGTGTCCTGCTTTTTCTACTGTTTGCAGACGAACAGAATTTCTAGAATGTTGTGTTGACCTCTATTTTTCTTGTGTTAGGTTTGTCTTGAGATAGATTCTCATTATATGCTGCTAATTTTCTACATTTTGATTCGCATTTTAATTGTATTTCTCATTATAATGCTATATGTTCTGTAATATGGCTTATAAGTAATATTGTTCTATTTGTATGTTGGCTCGCAGGTCTGGTCACTCAGTGAAGATGGCAAGAGAGCGTTCAAAAGAGACAGAAGAGAAGAATTTGAATGATTGTGATGATGCTAGTTCGCAAAATGCGCACTCTAGATTCCCTACGGAGCAGGAACAGTCTGACAAAACTTCTATTATTGCTGGAAGCTTCCCTCAAGCTTCAACTTCTAAAGAAATGCTTGTCTCTTCAAATTCCAGTGCTGAAGATAAAGAAGAGATGAAACCTAATACATCCCAAGAGGAATCGAAGAAATCATTGCAGGAAGATGTCCAAGTTACTCAGAGCAAAGATGGTGATAGTGTCAATAAGGTTACTGCCTCAAGCACAAATGAGTTCACTTGCCATAATACCAAAGACAATCTGGCTATTCAACCACCAGATTCACAGAGTTCTGTACCTCTTGCTAGTCCAGATTCTCTTATTTGCTCTGAGAAATTAAATTCCAAAAGCCACCTCGCTCCTTCTCCTTCTCCCATTATTGCTTTGACTTCGTGGTTAAGTTCAACTCCAAACCATAATCCCATGGAGCCTTCTACGTCTACAAGTGTTGATCAATCCTCTGACTTGAAGTCTGGTTCTCCAGGGTCAACAACTACAAATACTGCCTTTCCAGTTATTCCACAGCTGCTTCTGGAAATGGATGATTCTGGCTATGGTGGTGGCCCTTGTTCAGCTGGGGCAGCTGCTATGTTGGACTTTATAGCTGAAGTATTGGCTAACCTTTTAACAGAGCAAATAAAAGCAGCACAATTTGTGGAGAGTGTCCTGGAAATGGTTCCACTATATGTTGAAGCTGAATCTATGTTGGTTTTTCAAGGTTTATTTTTAAGCAGACTAATGAACTTCATTGAAAGGCGTATCTTGCATGACGATGAAGAAGAAGAGAAAAAGTTAGATAAGACCAAATGGTCCTCAAACTTAGATGCATTATGCTGGATGATTGTTGATCGTGTTTACATGGGCGCTTTCCCTCAACCTACTGGTGTATTGAAAACTCTAGAATTCTTGTTATCAATGTTGCAATTAGCAAACAAAGATGGTCGAATTGAAGACACAGCTCCTACTGGCAAGGGTCTTTTGTCTATTACAAGAGGTGGCAGACAACTTGAGGCTTATGTACATTCAATTCTTAAGAATACAAATAGGATGATATTGTACTGCTTCCTACCATCATTCCTGATTAGCATAGGGGAAGAAGATCTCGTTTCCTCCTTGGGTCTACTAACAGAACCTACGGAAAGATCACTCACAAACTCTTCACAAGATGATCCAGGAATTGATATCAGCAAGGTTTTGCAGTTGTTAGTTGCTCACCGACAAATAATATTCTGTCCAACCAATCTTGATATTGATCTACATTGTTGTCTTTGTGTAAATTTAATTAATCTTATTCGTGACCAAAGGCGAAATGTACAGAACTTGGCAATTGATGTTGTCAAGTATTTACTAGTTCATCGAAAATCTTCTCTGGAAGACTTGCTCATCTCTAAACCTAACAAAGGACAGCGCCTAGATGTACTGCATGGTGGTTTTGACAAATTGTTGATTGGAAACTTATCTTCTTTCTTTGACTGGCTTCGGACATCTGAAGAGATGGTAAATAAAGTACTGGAGCAATGTGCAGCCATAATGTGGGTGCAGTATGTTTCTGGCTCAGAAAAATTTCTTGGAGTGAGAATCAAAGGCATGGAGGGCCGTCGTAAGAGGGAAATGGCAAGAAGATCACGAGATACTTCAAAGTTTGAACAAAAACACTGGGAGCAAGCGACTGAAAGGAGATACGCGGTGGAGGGGCTTCGTGATACAATGTCTACCGAGTTGAGAGTTGTCCGTCAGGATAAGTATGGGTGGGTTCTCCATGCTGAGAGCGAATGGCAAACCCATCTCCAACAACTTGTACATGAACGAGGAATATTCCCAATCCGTAAACTCTCTTCTTCTAAAGATCCTAAATGGCAACTTTGCCCCATTGAGGGTCCATACAGGATGCGCAAAAAGCTTGAGTGCTGTAAATTAAGAATTAACAGTATCCAAAATGTTCTTGATGGGCAGTTGGAATTAAGTGAGACGGAGCTTTCCAAGGTAAAATATGAGGATGGTCCAGATGTTTCTAATTCTGGTTCCAAAGCTATTTTCAATCTTTTGAATGAAATTGAACTATATGATGAATCATTGTATAAAGGATCAGATGACGTGAAGGATGTAACTTCTGTTAAAAATGGTTGGAATGATGACAAAGCTAGCAGTGTAACTGAAGCTAGTCTTCACTCAGCCCTTGATTATGGTGCAAAATCTAGTGCAGTTTCTGTTCCTATGTTGGAAAGCATACCAGGAAGATCTGAAGCTGAATTTCCTGGGCTGTCACCTTCTGTTAAGATTGATGAAATCAAAGTTACCGAGGATAAATTAGATAAGGAGCTGCAAAATGATAGTGAATATTTAATCAGACCTTATTTAGAACAACAGGAAAAGATTCGATTCAGATATAACTGTGAGCGAGTAGTTGGTCTGGACAAACATGATGGTATATTTCTGATTGGGGAACTTTGTTTATATGTAATAGAGAACTTTTACATTGATGATACTGGCTGCATATGTGAGAAGGAATGTGAAGATGAGCTCTCTGTTATTGATCAGGCATTGGGTGTTAAGAAGGATGTTACTGGCAGTATGGATTGCCTATCAAAAGCAACTTCATCCTGGGGCACAACACCAAAGGCATTGGTAGGGGGAAGGGCCTGGGCCTACAATGGTGGTGCATGGGGAAAGGAGAAAGTGGTTGCCAGTGGTAATTTACCTCACCCTTGGCGTATGTGGAAGCTTGATAGCATTCATGAGATTTTGAAGCGTGATTACCAGCTACGTCCTGTTGCTGTTGAGTTGTTTAGCATGGACGGATATAATGATCTCCTGGTGTTTCACAAAAGAGAAAGAGATGAAGTATACAAAAATCTGGTTGCCGTGAATCTGCCAAGGAACAGCATGTATGTAATCTAGCACTCATCTATTCTCTTTTAGTTCTGTTGTTAAGGTAGCTTTATGGTGTGGTATTAGCTACTTCTTGAAAATGAAGGGCGATATAAAGGTACAGAAAAGGCTGTATCCATTAGCCTTTCTGTTTATCCCAAGCATCTATCTTTTCCAATGACAACTGTGCCTTGCTGAGCTAATGCTTCATTACTTTAAGTGCTTGTCTTTCTTCCTTTATCTTCTGGATCTTGAAAAAGATTGTTTACTTTGTAGTTCTTTTCCTTGCATCAGGTTGGACACAACAATTTCAGGATCAACAAAACAGGAAATCAATGAGAGTGGTCGTCTCTTTAAAATAACAGCTAAATCTTTCTCAAAGAGATGGCAAAGTGGAGAAATCAGCAATTTCCAGTACCTCATGCATCTCAATACCTTGGCAGGACGTGGATATAGTGATCTTACTCAATACCCAGTCTTCCCATGGGTTCTTGCTAATTATGAGAGTGAAAATCTGGACTTGTTAGATCCCAAAACCTTCCGCAAACTTGAAAAACCAATGGGCTGTCAGACACCAGAAGGGGAAGAGGAATTTAAGACCAGGTCAATCCCAATATTTATTTAAGATCATACTATTATCTGAATGATCATATTGGTGTATTTGTGCTACTTTCTTTAAGGTCTTTAAAATGCATGTATTAGGTTGTGTATCTATGCTATGCTTTACCATTGCCTTTCTCTTTTATTTTTCAGGTATGAGAGTTGGGATGACCCAGAGGTCCCAAAATTTCATTATGGTTCTCACTATTCTAGTGCTGGCATTGTTCTCTTTTATCTCCTTCGCTTGCCTCCATTCAGTGCGGAAAACCAGAAGCTACAGGGCGGCCAGTTCGATCATGCTGATCGTCTTTTCAGTAGCATAAGAGACACTTGGTTGAGTGCTGCTGGGAAGGGTAACACATCAGATGTGAAAGAACTGATCCCAGAATTCTTCTACATGCCTGAGTTTTTGGAAAATCGCTTCAGTCTTGACTTGGGTGAGAAACAGTCAGGGGAAAAGGTCTGCCTTGGTTAAATTTTTTTAAAGTTGTATAGTATGATTATAAACTCTTCTTTGTAATTTGCCAAATTTTCTGGTTCGTTAAGACTTACAAACTTCTCATTTTCTCTTGTTTCATATTTCCCTAGGTTGGTGACGTTCACCTTCCTCCTTGGGCTAAAGGAAGTGCTAGGGAGTTCATTCGGATGCATAGAGAGGCCTTAGAATCCTATTTTGTTTCAGAAAATCTTCACCATTGGATAGACCTCATTTTTGGATATAAACAAAGGGGGAAGGTAGGTATTGGCATTCTCTTGAAGCACTTTTTCAACACTCAAACACACATGAGAAAGATGTTGAAAATTCTCAAGTTTTCCCTATATTGTTATTACAATTGACAGGCTGCTGAAAAAGCTGCTAATGTTTTCTACCACTACACATATGAAGGGAGTGTGGACATAGACGCAGTTACAGATCCTTCAATGAAAGCTTCTATTCTAGCTCAGATCAATCATTTTGGACAGACGCCTAAGCAACTATTCCTGAAACCGCATGTGAAAAGGCGGTCTGATAGAAAGCTTCCTCCTCATCCACTGAAGAATTCAACTCTTCTTGTTCCACACGAAATACGGAAAAGCTCTTATTCCATTACTCAGATCGTCACTTTCCAAGAGAAAATTCTTATTGGCAAGGCAAACACTGAGCTTAAACCTCGAATGTATGCCAAATATGTCGCATGGGGTTTCCCTGATCTCAGCTTGAGATTTTTGAGTTTTGACCAAGATCGACTCCTTTCAACACATGAGAATCTTCATTTAGGAAACCAGACTCAGTGTGCTTGTTTTAGCCATGATGGTCACATTTTGGTCACTGGCGTTGAGGATGGTCTAGTTTATGTTTGGAAAATCAGCGAGGAGCATCCGCGTGCCTCCAGTCGTTTGATGTTAGAGAAAGTTCTTTGTGCTCACAGATCCAAAATCACATGTCTTCATGTCAATCAGCCTTATATGTTGATTGTGAGCGGATCAGATGACTGCACCGTTATCATATGGGACCTCAGCTCCTTACAATTCATTAGGCAGCTTCCCGAATTCCCAACATCAGTTTCTGCTGTCTATGTGAATGATTTAACTGGTGAAATTATGACTGCTGCTGGAACTCTATTTGCTGTTTGGAGCATCAATGGATGCTGTCTAGCAGTAATTAGCACATCCCAGGTGCCATCTGATTATATAATCTCTGTGACAAGTTCAACCTTCTCTGATTGGCTGGACACAAACTGGTATGTAACAGGTCATCACGATGGGGCTGTTAAGGTCTGGCATATGGTTCACTGTACTGACATAGAGACGATAAGTAATTCGACTATCGTTGGAACCACAGGAGGGTTGCCTTTGGACAAGTCACCAGAATACAGATTGCTCCTCCACAAGGTATTGACGTTTCATAAGCATCCTGTTACTTCCCTTTTCTTAACTACTGACTTGAAGCAGTTGATGAGTGGTGATTCTGGTGGCCATTTGCTGTCGTGGACGTTACCGCCCTGAAAGATCTTGCAAATCAGGTGTGCTAATTTAAAAAAAAAAAAAAACTATTGAATGATTTTGGTTAAAGTATCATGGAGGCTCCTATACTAATAGTCAGACTGCATTTTGCCCTCTCTACTAAAAAAATGGCAAATTTATCCTTGTACATTAAATCAAATAGCAAATTGATGATTTCTGTTAAAAACTTTAGCCATTATAAAAACTAGCATGACTAACAAAATAACCTAACCACATATACCTCATATTGACGTATATGGATTAGTTTTTAATAATAGAAATGGTTGAAAATATTGAAAGAAGGAACAATTTGTTTTTTTTATCTAACATATAGATAATTCAACATTTAATATAAGGACGTTCATGATACTTTTGTTGATGATTTTCATCTATACTATCAGTTCCTGATTTTATCGATTGTGTTAAAAACACCTTACCTTTTAACGGATTCCGATTTCTTGTAGCAGAAATACAGATTCTTTCTTCATGATAGCATGAAAAGCCAAGAAGCAAAGACAACAAAAGCAGCTTGGATAGAATTTATAGAGATTATAAAGGTAAAATCTCTTGAAACCTTCCCATATTTACAAGCATTGAGGCTTTTTTTATTACAATGCATTTGCATGGTGGCTTCAACTCTCTCCATTTTGAACGTGGTAATGACAGGCTATACACTTTTCTCGTATGTTTTTTTAAAGTGGAGGATATATGGCTTTTGAAAAACATAGCCTCTACTGGGTTTGGCATGTACATAGAGATGGATTTTGCTAACTGTTTGTAATCAAGTTGTATAGCTGAAAAAGAAAAAGTGCATCGCACCCAAAATCAATTTTGCTTTGATGAATGAGCTTTTGATGAATACCCAAAATCAATTTTGCTAATAATGAGTGTTATAAAAATCATGTTAAATACAGTATAATTATTTCGACGTACGGAGCATTATTTTCTAAGAAAATAAAAACTAAAGCGCAAAAAACATCCATAACAATGGTCACTAATATGCCTGCAAAGCTCAAGTGCTTAAAAAAGTGTATTTGTGAAAAGCATGCAGATGGAACCTACTCGGGTCATAATCTGGAAGAAAATGAGAAAGTTAAGATGCTATACGGGCACAGTCAAAGGTTGGCCATTGCTTATATTCTGCTGAAACAACCCATGTTTCGAATACATTTCACCATTTCGATATCTTCGCACCGCTCTCTTTTCGTTAAGTCCATTGATTTCCAACCAATCAGGGACTGCCACCAGCGGGTTTTTTACTTGTTGGAAGCAGTGATGGCGCACCCAATTCGTGCACCTTTCTTGCATTGAGAGATGTATGGATCGGATGATGGCTCGTTGGAAGTTTCGGCCGGGATTGGACCACGGAGTAATGCGAGGGGGTGCTTGAATTTTATGGTGGTCGAAGAAGCAGAATATTCCTCCAGGTTCTGGGGTAATGAAGGGTCCATACATTAAAAGACCGATCGAGAAAAACACGAGAAAATTGAAGGTCCTTGAGTGATACCAAAAATATTGAACGAAAGAAAAATACCAAAATTGTAAAGTCAAATAGTTATAGATTTTATAACTTAATCAACATACCAAATTGATAATTGTTGATGGTAAATACTTGTAATCTTCGTGAATGGATTGAAGATTTTCAAATGAAAAGAGTAGCAATACTTAATTTTTTAACTTTTTAAGTAGAATTCAAATAGTGATTCTAGTGAAAAAGAAGATGTATATTGGTCAGTTAAAACATCTCTTGCATTTGTTTGAATAAGTTTTTGTTTTCACTCTCTTCTTTTTCACTTTCTTTCTCAACCTCACTTTCTTTTTCTATAAGGATACGTTCATCACCCACTTTTTCTTTTTTTTTTTCTTCATTCTTGATTTCTTTTTCAATCTTGATCTCTTTTCTCACACTTTTATTTTTCTCTCGCTCTCTTTTTCTTCAACTTCTTTTTTTTTCTTTCAATCTCTCGTATTTTTCTTTCATTTTCTCTCATTATCAACTCTTGTTTTTCTTTTCTCTCAATTTCTTTTTGTCTCAGATTTTCTTTACAAGATGTGGTTGAAATGAAAGAATCATAATGGGTAGACTTTCGTTAGGTATGAATGGATTGATTTACATACAAAACACAATCACCTCTTCGTGATGAAAACTCCATGGATGAATAATTTGGTGTACTTGAAAAGATACTTGTACCTTCACGTTTGTTACCTCGAAAGGCTTCAAACTTGTGGTTCTCTTTATTTAAACCTGAATTCCTTGGAGAATAGGAATCACGACGTGGCTATCTTTTAATGAATCGTTAGTCGATTGCCTCCAAAACATTCCTTCCACTTGATCAAGTTGTTCCCTCGTTTTTCAACTACTATCCATTAACCTTCTCAACTCCCGAGTTAAGGCTTCTATTTGCAAGATAGAAGCTCGCCCTCATCCTCGTTCGTTGTTCACTTGGTCTCCTTCTGACATGTTTAAACAAGAGATTAAAATAAAACGAAAATTAAGATTTGAAATCTCACCAAACCAAATCCTCACGAATAACTCAGAATGAAATTTCGCTCCACATGTGTTTCACTCCAAAATCTTTGGCTTTTAAACTCTCGGATGCTCATACCAAAGTCGTGCCTTTTTCCACTCGTAATTTCCTATCGTAGGCTCTTAAGAGAACTAAATGAACTCTTAAAAGTTTGACAAGTTCGGTTAGGAACCGAGTGAGAAACAATTCTCACGTAAATAAATTTTTAATTCAAAGACAAAAAGTTGTTTACAAAATGACAAACTATTTAGACCAAACGATGTGATTTCTCGAGCATGGAATGTTCGAAAAATTGCTTGAAGGAATGGATCGCCTTGAATGCTTTAAGGAACTGAAGCTATAAAAGAACTCGTAAAAGTTTGACAAGTTCGAAAGTTCGTTCAAGAACCAAGAGTGAAACAATTCTCACGTGAATAAGTTTTTAATTCAAAGACCAAAAGTTGTTTACAAAATGACAAACTATTTAAACCAAACGATGTGATTTCCCGAGAATGGAATGTTCGAAAAATTGCTAGAAGAATACTTTATGGAACCAAAGTTATAAAAGAACTCTTAAAAGTTTGACAAGTTCGGAAGTTCGACCAAGAACCAAGTAAAAACAATTCTCACGTAAATAAGTTTTTAATTCAAAGACCAAAAGTTGTTTACAAAATGACAAACTATTTAGATCAAATTATGCAATTTCCCGATCATGGAATGTTCGTAAAATTCCTCGAAAGGATGGATCGTCTTGAATACTTTATGGAATCGAAGTTATAAAAGAACTCTTAAAAGTTTGACAAGTTCGAAAGTTCAGCCAAGAACCGAGTGAGCAACAATTCTCACGTAAATAAGTTTTTAGTTCAAAGATCGAAAGTTGTTTATTAAATGACAAACTATTTAGACCAAACGATGCGACTTCTCGACAATAGAATGTTTGAAAAATTGCTAGAAGAAATGGATAGTCTTGAATACTTTATGGAACCGAAGTTATAAAAGAACTCGTAAAAATTTGACAAGTTTGGAAGTTCGGCCAAGAACCAAGAGAGAAACAATTCTCACGTAAATGAGTTTTTAATTTAAAGACCAAAACTTGTTTACAAAATGAAAAACTATTTAGAGCTAATAATTGGATTTCCCGAGCCTAAATGTTCAAAAAATTGCTAGAAGAAATGGATCATCTTGAATACTTTAAGTAACTGAAGTTATAAAAGAACTCGTAAAAGTTTGACAAGTTCGGAAGTTCGGCCAAGAACCAAGAGAGAAACAATCACACATAAATAAGATTTTAATTCAAAGACCATAAGTTGTTTACAAAATTACAAATAATTTAGACCAAATGATGCGATTTCCCAAGCATTAAATGTTCGGAAAATTTCTTGAAAGAATGGATCGTCGAAAACTTTAAGGAACCAAAGTTATAAAACAACACGTAAAAGTTTGACAAGTTTGGAAGTTCAACCAAGAACCAAGAGAGAAACAATTATCACATAAATAAGTTTTTAATTCAACGACCAAAAGTTGTTTACAAAATGATAAAACTTTTTAGACCAAATTATGCGATTTCCCAAGCATGGAATGTTCGTAAAATTGCTAGAAGGAATGGATCGTCTTGAATACTTTAAGGAACTGAAGTTATAAAAGAATTAGTAAAAGTTTGACAAGTTCGGAAGTTCGTCCAAGAACCAAGAGAGAAACAATTCTTACGTAAATAAGTTTTTAAATCAAAGTCCAAAAGTTGTTTACAAAATGACAAACTATTTAGACTAAATGATGCGTTTTCCTGAGCATGGAATGTTCAAAAAATTACTCGAAGGAATGAATCGTCTTGAATACTGTAAGGGACCGAAGTTATAAATGAACTCGTAAAAGTTTGACAAGTCCAAAAGTTCCTCCAAGAACCAATAGAGAAACAATTCTCATGTAAATAAGTTTTTAATTCAAAGACAAAAAAGTTGTTTACAAAATGACAAACAATTTAGACCAAATGATGCAATTTCGCGAACATGGAATGTTCGAAAAATTGCTCGAAGGAATCTATCGTCTTAAAAATACTTTAAGGAACCGAAGTTATAAAATAACTCGTAAAAGTTTGACAAGCTCGGAAGTACGTCCAAGAACCAAGAGAGAAACAATTCTCTTGGAAATAAGCTTTTAGTTCAAAGACCGAAAGTTGTTTACGAAATAACAAACTATTTAGACCAAACAATGCGATTTCTCGAGAATAGAATGTTCGGAAAATTTCACAAGAAATGGATAGTCTTGAATACTTTAAGGAATCGAAGTTATAAAAGAACTCATAAAAGTTTGACAAGTTTGGAAGTTCGACCAAGAACCAAGAGAGAAACAATTCTCACGTAAATAAGTTTTTAATTTAAAGACCAAAACTTGTTTACAAAACGACAAACTATTTAGACCTAATAATTCGATTTCCCAAGACTTGAATGTTCAAAAAATTGCTAGAATGAATGGATGCGATTTCCCAAGACTTTAAGTAACCGGAGTTACAAAAGAACTTGTAAAAGTTTGACAGGTTCGAAAGTTTGGCCAAGAACCAAGAGAGAAACAGTTCACACATAAACCATAAGTTGTTGACAAAATTACAAATAATTGAGACCAAATGATGTGATTTCCCAAGCATTGAATGTTTGAAAAATTTCTCGAAAGAATGGATCGTCTTGAAAACTTTAAGGAATCGAAGTTATAAAAGAACACGTAAAAGTTTGACAAGTTTGGAAGTTCAGCCAAGAACCAAGAGAGAAACAATTCTCATGTAAATAAGTTTTTAATTCAAAGACAAAAAGTTGTTTACAAAATGACAAACTATTTAGACCAAATGATGCGATCTCCCGAAGCATGGAATGTTCGTAAAATTGCTCAAAGGAATGGATCGTCTTGAATACTTTAAGTAACCGAAATTATAATAGAATTTGTAAAAGTTTGACAAGTTCGAAAGTTCATCCAAGAACCAAGAGAAACAATTCTTACGTAAATAAGTTTTTAATTCAAAGTCCAAAAGTTGTTTACAAAATGACAAACTATTTAGACCAAATGATGTGCTTTCCTAATCATGGAATGTTCGAAAAATGTCTCAAAGGAATCGACTATCTTGAATACTTTAAGGAACCAAAGTTATGAAAGAACTCGTAAAAGTTTAACAAGTTCGAAAGTACGTCCAAGAACCAAGGGAGAAACAATTCTCATGTTAATAAGTTTTTAGTTCAAAGACTGAAAGTTGTTTACGAAATGTCAAACTATTTAGACTAAACAATGCGATTTCCCGAGAATAGAATGTTCAGAAAATTGATAGAAGAAATGGATCATCTTGAATACTTTATGGAACTGAAGTTATAATAGAACTCATAAAAGTTTGAAAAGTTTGGAAGTTCGGCCAAGAACCAAGAGAGAAACAATTTTTACGTAAATAAGTTTTTAATTTATAGACCAAAAGTTGTTTACAAAATGACAAACTATTTAGACCAAATGATGCGATTTCCCGAGAATAGAATGTTCAAAAAAATTATAGAAGAAATGGATAGTCTTGAATACTTTATGGAACTAAAGTTATAATAGAACTCGTGAAAGTTTGAAAAGTTTGGAAGTTCAGCCAAGAACCAAGAGAGAAACAATTCTCACGTAAATAAGTTTTTAATTATAGACCAAAAGTTGTTTACAAAATGACAAACTATTTAGACCTAATAATTCGATTACCTGAGCCTTGAATGTTCAAAATATTGCTAGAAGAAATGGATCGTCTTGAATACTATAAGTAACCTAAGTTATAAAAGAACTCGTAAAAGTTTGGCAAGTTCGAAAGTGCATCCAAGAACCAAGAGAGAAACAATTCTCATGTAAATAAGTTTTTAGCTTAAAGACCGAAAGTTGTTTATGAAATGACGAACTATTTAGACCAAATGATACGATTTCCCAATCATTGAATGTTCAAAAAATTTCTCGGAAGAATGGATAATTTTGAAAACTTTAAGGAACCGAAGTTATAAAAGAACACATAAAAGCTTGACAAGTTTGGAAGCTCAGCCAAGAGCTAAGAGAGAAACAATTCTCACGTAAATAAGTTCTTAATTCAAAGGCCAAAAGTTGTTTGCAAAATGATAAAACTTTTTAGACCAAATTATGCGATTTCCCGAGCATGGAATGTTCGTAAAATTGCTCGAAGGAATGGATCATCTTGAATACTTTAAGGAACCGAAGTTATAAAAGAATTCATAAAAGTTTGACAAGTTCGGAAGTTCGTCCAAGAACCAAGAGAGAAACAATTTTTACGTAAATAAGTTTTTAATTCAAAGTCCAAAAGTTGTTTACAAAATGACAGACTATTTAGACCAAATGATACGCTTTCTCGAGCATGGAATGTTCGAAAAGTTGCTCGAAGGAATGAATCGTCTTGAATACTTTAAGGAACCGAAGTTATAAAAGAACACGTAAAATTTTAACAAGTCCAGAAGTTCCTCCAAGAACCAAGAGAGAAACAATTCTCACGTAAATAAGTTTTTAATTCAAAGACAAAAAGTTGTTTACAAAATGGCAAAATATTTAGACCAAATGATGTGATTTCCCGAGCCTTGGTTGTTCAAAAAATTGCTAGAAGAAATGAATTGTCTTGAATACTTTAAGGAACCGAAGTTATAAATGAACTCGTAATAGTTTGACAAGTTCAAAAGTACGTCTAAGAACCAAGAGAGAAACAATTCTCATGTAAATAATTTTTTAGTTTAAAGAACTCGCATTGTGTGTGTTCGCAACCTGAGTGCTCGCAACTCCAGTGTTTGCACTACTCGTGCTCACATCATCCCCTCCCTCTTCAAAGTGATTTGACCTCAAATCGTCGCCTACATCATAAGGGGATAGATCAACAACATTAAAGCTCGCACTAATAGTATACTCACCTGGAAGGTCCAATTTGTACAAATTTTCATTAATTCTTTCCAGTACTTGGAAAGGGCCATCGCCTTGTGGTAACAACTTGGATCTTCTTTAAGCTGGAAACCTTTCTTTTCGCATGTGAAGCCAAACCCAATCTCTGGGTTCAAAGACTATTCGTTTACGTCCCTGTTGGCTTTACTTGCATATTGCTTGGTTCTCTCCTCAATGTTTTCCCTCACTTTTTGGTGTAGATTTTTCACGAAATCAGCCTTCTTTTTGCCATCTACATGCAATAATTGATTAGAAGGTAAGGGAATTAAATCTAAAGGAGTTACAGGATTAAAACCATAAACAACTTCAAATGGTGAATGCTTGGTGGCCGAATGTACAAAACGGTTGTAAGCAAACTCGATGTGCGGCAAGCATTCTTCCCATGTTTTCAAATTCTTTTGAATGATTGTTCTTAACAAGGTAGAGAGCACTCGATTCACAACTTTAGTTTGGCCATCCATTTTTGGGTGCCATGCTGTAAAAATGGCTAAGAAATTTAGCATCGCGATCGGATACAATTGTTCTTGGTACTCCATGTAATCGAACCACTTCCCTGAAAAATAGATTAGCTACATTTGAAGCATCATCAGTTTTGTGGCAAGGAATAAAATGAACCATTTTAAAAAATCAATCCTTCAATTCATCACCTTTCAAGCTTTGTAAGAACAATTTAACTCCTGGATCCAAAACAAAGTGTTGCCTTACCATTTTATCACAATGTACAAACTTCTCTTTTGATATCAATGGTGACACATAGATCAATCGGATGCATTTCATGAAGTTAAGTGCTGTAAAAATTCGATGCTTGATTCCCTTTAATGATATAAAACAACAACCTCTGGGATTGAAAACATGATTTGGATCACTTATTTTGGAATGAATCAAATGTCGTTCTTTCAAGCGAAAATCATACATGCTAAACAAAGAGAAATCAAGCAAATGCATGTTCAACCAAACAAGACTCTCAAGCTTCTTTCGAAAGAATGCGTAAATTCACAAACGTTTCAAATTACGCAACATGAATTTCTCATAGCTATCAACCTTAAACAATTCAAGTTTATTAGCATGTGAAAACTCATTGTTAAAAATAGAAAACCAATGAAAAGGAGCACAACAATGAATACTTTTTAAATCAAAATCAATGAAAAACTTGTCATCGAGAATCAAAAAATGCCATTTCGATTTAATTTCAAAAAGCATCATATCTTGCTTACCTTTATGAACTTGATGGACAATCACTTTGGATTTAAACACTCGATTTCGATCCACCACATCTTCATGAAGCAAGTGTGTTTCTTTCAAGCTCAAGTCACACATACCAAACAAAGAAGGATTAATCTCATGCAAATCCAAATAATCAAAACCCTTAAACTTTCTTTGAATAGACATGTTGATCAATGCGGTTTTACCACAAGGACTTAAATAACTCACATAACAATTAGAATCAAACAAGCTAAGCATTTTATGTGGAAATTATTTATCAATCTCTTCAACTGAATTGTGTAGGCATTTAGTTAAACCAAAATCACCAGTGGATGTTTCAATTTGCGAGCTAAGGTCACAAAGACTAGCATAAGGCATGTTATGAGGAAAACATTTTGAGACAAATGGTTCAACAATATTCAAAGAATAATGACAAGATGAAATATTATTAAGAGGTCTTTTGAGAGCAAAATCATCAACAAACTTACCAATAACATTTAAAGAACACCAACTTGATTGAATCTCAAAAACATCTTTACCCGGCTTTTCTTTCACAACTTGAAGAATGTTTCCACTCTCCAACTTACCTTTTTCGTCTAATTGGAATTGCCTCTTGTTTGGTGAATAATGAAGTGAAAATTCTGAGGATGGAATTTTAGGAACCTGTAGCAACGGATCTTCATAAGATAATAATGAGTCATGGTTAGTTCAGAAGTTGCTCGAAGGAATGGATCATCTTGAATACTTTAAGGAACAAAAGTTATTCAAGAACTCGTAAAAGTTTGACAAGTTCGGAAGTTCGGCCAAGAACCAAGAGACAAATAATTCTCACGTAAATAAGTTTTTAATTCAAAGACAAAGTTATTTACAAAATGACAAACTATTTGGACCAAATGATGCGATTTCCCGAGCATGGAATGTTCGAAAAATTGCTCGAAGGAATGGATCGTCTTGAATACTTTAAGGAACCTAAGTAACAAAAGAACTCGTAACAGTTTGACAAGTTCGGAAGTTCATCCAAGAACCAAGAGAAAAACCATTCTCACATAAATAAGTTTTTAATTTAAAGACCAAAAGTTGTATACAAAATGACAAACTATTTGGACCAAATGATGCGATATCCAGAGCATGGAAAGTTCAAAAAATTGCTCGAAAGAGAGGATCATCTTGAATACTTTACGGAATCAAAGTTATTAAAGAACTCATAAAAGTTTGACAAGTTCGGAACTTCGGCCAAGAACCAAGAGACAAACAATTCTCATGTAAATAAGTTTTTAATTCATAGACCAAAAGTTGTTTAAAAGATGACAAACTATTTGGACCAAATGATGCGAATGTTCAGAAAATTGCTTGAAGGAATGGATCGTCTTGAATACTTTAAAGAATCGAAGTTATTCAAGAACTCATAAAAGTTTGACAAGGTTGGAAGTTCAGCCAGGAACCAAAAGATAAACAATTCTCACGTAAATAAGTTTTAAATTCAAAGACCAAAAGTTTTTTACAAAATGACAAACTATTTGGACCAAATGATGCGATTTCTCGAGCATTAAAAGTTCAGAAAATTGCATGAAGGAATAGATTGTCTTGAATACTTTAAGGAACCAAAGTTATTCAAGAACTCCTAAAAGTTTGCAAAGTTTGGAAATTTGTCCATGAACCAAGAGAGAAACAATTCTCACATAAATAAGTTTTTAATGCAAAGACAAAAAGTTATTTACAAAATGGTAAACTATTTGGACCAAATGATGCAATTTCTCGAGCATGGAATGTTTGAAAAAATGCTCGAAGGAATGGATCGTCTTGAATACTTTAAGGAACCTAAGTAACAAAAGAACTCGTAACAGTTTGACAAGTTCGGAAGTTCATCCAAGAACCAAGAGAAAAACCATTCTCACATAAATAAGTTTTTAATTTAAAGACCAAAAGTTGTATACAAAATGATAAACAATTTGGACCAAATGATGCGATATCCCAAACATGGAAAGTTCAAAAAATTGCTCGAAGGAGAGGATCATCTTGAATACTTTAAGGAACCGAAGTTATTCAAGAACTTATAAAAGTTTGACAAGTTCGGAACTTCGGCCAAGAACCAAGAGACTAACAATTCTCACGTAAATAAATTCATAGACCAAAAGTTGTTTAAAAGATGACAAGCTATTTGGACCAAATGATGTGAATGTTCAGAAAATTGCTCGAAGGAATGGATCGTCTTGAATACTTTAAGGAATCGAAGTTAGTCAAGAACTCATAAAAGTTTGACAAGTTTGGAAGTTCAGCCAGGAACCAAAAGATAAACAATTCTCACGTAAATAAGTTTTAAACTCAAAGAACAAAAGTTGTTTACAAAATGACAAACTATTTGGACTAAATGATGCGATTTCTCGAGCATTAAATGTTCGAAAAATTGCATGAAGGAATAGATTGTCTTGAATACTTTAAGGAACCAAAGTTATTCAAGAACTCGTAAAATTTTGACAAGTTCGAAAATTCGTCCAAGAACTAAGAGAGAAATAATTCTCACGTAAATAGGTTTTTAATTCAAACACCAAAAGTTGTTTACAAAATGATAAACTATTTGGTCCAAATGATGCGATTTCCTGAGCATGGAATGTTCAAAAAATTACTCGGAAGGAATGGATCATCTTGAATACTTTAAGGAACCGAAGTTACATAAGAATTCGTAAAAGTTTGACAAGGTCAAAAGTTCATCCAAAAACCAAGAGAGAAACCATTCTCATGTAAATAAGTTTTTAATTTAAAGACCAAATGTTGTTTACAAAATGACAAACTATTTGGACCAAATGATGTGATTTCCCGAGCATGGAATGCTCGAAAAATTGCTCGAAGGAATGGATCGTCTTGAATACCTTATGGAACCGAAGTTATAAAAGAACTTGTAAAAGTTTGACAAGTTCGAAAGTCTATCCAAGAACCAAGAGAGAAATAATTCTCACGTAAATAAGTTTTTAATTCAAACACCAAAAGTTGTTTACAAAATAAAAAACTATTTGGACCAAATGATGCGATTTCTTGAGCATGGAATGTTCTGAAAATTGCTCGAAGGAATGGATCATCTTGAATACTTTAAGGAACCAAAGTTATAAAATAACTTGTAAAAGTTTGACAAGTTCGAAAGTTTGTCCAAGAACCAAGAGACAAATAATTCTCACGTAAATAAGTTTTTAATTCAAAGACCAAAAGTTCTTTACAAATGACAAACTATTTGGACCAAATGATGCAATTTCCTGGGCATGGAATGTTCGCAAAAAATTACTCGAAGGAATGAATCGTCTTGAATATTAAGGAATCGAAGTTATAAAAGAACTCGTAAAAGTTTAACAAGTTCGAAAGTTCATCCAAAAACCAAGAGAGAAACCATTCTCAAGTAAATAACTTTTTAATTTAAATACAAAAGTTGTTTACAAAATAAAAAACTATTTGGACCAAATGATGTGATTTCCCAATCATGGAATGTTCGAAAAATTGTTCGAAGGAACGGATCGTCTTGAATACTTTAAGGAATTAAAGTTATAAAAGAATTGATGCAAGCATCAAAGTTGATGGGCTGACTTTACCTCAAGGCCCAATTACAAGGTCGAAGGCAAGGAAGATGGAGGCAAGATTAAACGGATTTGTGGAAGAATTCATCAAAAAGGCCTTGGTCGCACATACGAGCCAAAAAGAAAACCAAGATTCACTTTCTTGCTTTCAAGAAAATCAAGAAACCAAATCTTAGTCTAATTATGCCGTTTGGGGAGATTTCAAAAATCAAGAAAACCAAGAATCCAAATCTTGGAAATCTTTGTCCAAGAAATCGAATCTTGAAGATGACATCCAATGGATAATGTGTTCGAGCGAAAGCGGATCGATCTTGGAAGGAAACCATGTACAAAATCAAAATTGGCCCATTTACTCGTCACTAAGCCCAACTTAAAGTTTTGGACACCATTTGGAAGCTGATAAGAACATGCATTGCAAATCAGGTCCCACAGAGCCCAAATCGAATTTATCTTAGTTTTCCAAGTAAAAAATAGGCCTAAGCACAAGCCATTTAAGCCTTAGCCAAAATTCCATATTAAATTATTGTTTTAGTTTTATTTATTAGTTAATTAGTTATTTGATTATTCTGCTAAGTTGTAATTAGTTATTTATTTGCTTTAAACTCCTAAGTTTGATTAGGAGTCTGACTTTGGGGGTTATTTAAAGGCCTTAGTCACCCCTCATTATGTGATTCAATTTTAATTCATTTATTGATTAATCAAGTTCTCTTTGAGTTTTAAGAAATTCTCTTTGGTCTTGTTTATTTTAGAAGTTGCTTTGGTAGTCTCTTTGATTGCAGGAGTAGTCTTCACCTTTCTTCTTGCCTTGATCTTCTTCTTGGAGGGGAGAATTAGAGCCGTTAGCAAGTTGTTGTGGATTTCTTTATGGATTCAAGGTTTCTGAGGACATCTTTCAGACACTATCGTCACCTTTCCATCTTTTATTCTCTTTGAAAATTTTGTTTTGTTATTTCTTGATTATTTGATTCTAATTTTGTTTGATTACGTTCCAGGTCCTAGAACCACCAAGATTCGTCTTTTCCCACCCCAAATCAGCAAGATTCATCATGAAATTAGGGGATCTTGGTCATTTACATTGTTTGGAATCTTTAATTGCAAAATAGTTTTCTTTTGAGCTTAAAAATTTGTTTAACAAATCTGTTTTAAGCTTAAAATTCATCCGTTGGCACCCAAATTCGAACTACATCTTAATATTTATTATTTAGAGTTTCTTTATTGATTTTGTCTTGTTTAGTTCTAGCCAATTTATTTTCCTTCAGATCTGACTTGTTTCTTTGTTTTTCAATGTGTTTCAGATCCAACAAGCAAACAAGCCATCTCTAAACATCTAGAGCCCTAAGACAAATTCGTAACAAGATGACTTATGATTCTGTTCCGTTCATGTTTTTATCAAGTGGTATCAGATTTCAGGCGTTTGTGAGTGTTTAGCCTTGAAAAAGAAAGAACCAAAGGTTCGAACAAGAAAAGAAAAGAAAATATATCCTCACACAAAATCGAATCTATTGAGTTTAATTCAGTTTGCACTTCTTTTGAAACACTCTAAACGAAGTCTGTCTCGTTGCATCTATACTCATATTCAGGTTTGGGTTTATTTTCTTTTACTCTTAGGTTAAGTATTCATTTGTTTTAAGCTTTTCTTCTTCTTTTACACAATCTAACACTTTCTCTTTTTCTTGTGTTAGTAGGATGAAAAAGTTGCCTTCTCCTTCCTTCGAGCAACCTAATTCTATTGGAGTCCAGCCTTTGTTTGGATTCATAGAGCTCTTAGGTTCTTTGATTAGTGATTACACTATGATTTAAAAGTGACGTGTTGATCTGACTTCTATTAAAACATTCATAAGAGTTTTTCTAGCCTCAATGAGAACTTTATTTTCTTTTTTTTAGTAGATAATGGTGAGATTTGTTTTTATTTTTGAGTGTTGTGGATTTCAGGATGGTTACCACTCGTAGCAACAAAGGAAGTGAGGAAACACGTGAGCAAGTACCAGATACATTAGAGGCTTTGGCAGGTTCCATCGCAAAGCTAGAAGAAAATATGAATGAGCACTTGGCCCAAATACGAGAACAACAAGCCAAACAATAGGCTGATCTTTTTGCTCAATTAACACGATCCATAGAGAAACTAACTACTCAAGTTGAGCATCGACACATTCGTAATGCTGATGGTGATGAGTTTGAGGTTGACCAACCTCACGATCATGATACTCGTAGAAATCGATGTGGTGATGATCCTCATGCATGTCCTATTCGTAGAGACCCTCGTGAGTTGGATGAAAACTTTGGTTACCATGATTATAGACAGCCCTCCTTGGCTAAACTGAAGTTTTCCATTCCACAATTTCATGGAAAAAATGATCCAGATGCTTATTGTGATTGGGAAGCAAAAATGGAGAATCTATTTCAGTACTTTACGTGTCCAGATAATGAGAAAGTTTCCATGGAAACTTTAGAATTTTTTGATTATGCCTTGCATTGGTGGACTCAACTGGGACTCAGTTGTCGCCGAAACTATGAGGGTGTGACTGATACATGGGAGGAACTCAAGATAGTGATGCACAAACATTTTGTCCCTCCTCACTATTATAGGGGGCTCAAAATAAAACTCCGAAATTTGATGCAAGGTAATCGATCCGTTGATGACTACTTCAAAGAAATGGAGACCCTAATGCAGCGAGCTAGTATTGAAGAAGATGATGAGTCTACCATGGTTCAGTTTGTTGAGGGGTTGAATAAACCAATTGCAAACATATTGCGATTGCAAACCTATATCGACCTTGAGGAAGCCGGTCAAAAAACCACGGAGATTGAACAACAATTGCACGAACAAGGTCCTCGATCTTTCTCCTCAAGTCAGTATTACAAAGGTAACAATTCCAATGCTTCTTTTAAGAATTCTAAACTGCCTTTTACTTAATAATTTTGGTCGAAGTGGTGATCAGACATCGTCCAATTCAAGGCCTGATGGACAGAAACAAACCGATTCGAAAAGTGGTGCCCCAATCAAAATGCTAGTCCCTCCTAAACAAAATAATCCGAATAGTTCGGCCCCAAAGAGAACCCGTGACATTGAGTGCATCAAATGCAAAGGGCATGACCATTATAGTCGTGATTGCCATAATACGAGATTACTTGTGGTTCGAGAAAATGGTGAATACTCTTTGGATTCCAACGATCCCTATAAGACTGAATTTATGGAGAATGTTCAACATGGGGGAGATGTCTATGAGGAGGAATTGTTGGCTCCACAAGTTGAAGGGGAGGATTTTGACACTTCCCATTGTCTAGTAGTAAGACTCACTCTTAATGTAAGTGTGAAGGAAGATTAGGAAAATCAGCGAACAAACATCTTCCATTAGAGATGCTCGGTTAAAGGGAAGCTATGTTCATTCATCGTGGATAGTGGGAGTTATGCGAATGTGATTAGCAGCTTCCTAGTTGATTCCCTTGGCTTGTTGTATTCAAGACACCATAGGCCATATCGACTTTAATGGCTTAATGATGGCACCGAATGATACGAGTCGCAAGGACCAAATTCAAGCTTAGGAATGTGATGGGATCAAAGTTTCTCAAGGCCCAATAATGAGGTCAAAGGCCAAGAAAATTTGAGCAAGATTGAACGGGACCATCCAAGACTTCGTTACCAAGGCCCTAGATGTGCACACGGTCGAAAAAGAAGATCAAGATTCACTTTCTTGTTTTCAAGAAAAACAAGAAACCGAATCTTGGTCCAATTTTTCCATTCCAAACAATTTCAAGAATCAAGAAAATCAAGATTTCAAATCTTGGAAATCTTGGTCCAAGAAACCGAAGCGGCCAATTTTCAAGTTGGGGAAATCAGCAGGCTTGCGATGACTTTTTGGATGGGATCTAGGAATTTATTGGTTGAGATGTCTGTGTGGATTTTGACTCGATTTTAAGTTCAGGAGCTCAAGTTATGATCGTTTTAATAAAGACTGTGCAAGCATAATTTCTGGACGTGATTATGACGAGAATTACGAGTTTCGGGCTTTTAATTCGAGTTTAAATCATATTGGGTTCAGTTTTTAGGTTTAATTTTGATTATATATGAGGCCAATATTGTATTATCAGCTCTTATTATTTTATTGTTATTTTTTATTCCGATTTTTTAATAATTAATAAGTAGTTTAAGTTTTTAGGAGTTTTATGTCAACAAGAAAGTTTCTTGTTTAGATTAGTTAGAGTTCTAGTTTAATTAAGAGTTTTATTTAGATTTATTTAGCTTGCCTATATATAGGCCTTGGAATTGTAAACAAGACACTTGATTTTGATTATTGTGAGGTAATAATAATTCTCTTTGAGTTTTTCTTCAAGAATTGCTCTTGAGTTTTTTTTAGAAGTTGTTTTAACAATCTTTCAGGATGTGAGAATCATCTTCAAGATTTTTCTTGCCAAGATCTCTTTCATCGAGGGGAAATTAGAGCCATTGAAGGGAGTTGTGGATTCTTATTGTTTCCAAGGTTTCTTAGGACGTTATCTTCTTTTTTCTATCTTTAATCTATCGTTCTAGTTTGATCTAGTTTATTTCTTATTGTTTAGGGTTACTGATTTAGTTGATTTTTGTTCTTGGTTGAAATTTCTTCAAGAGGGACGTTCTCCTACCTTGATCCATCAAGAAACACATAAAAAATTAGGAGATCCAATCTTTTTTTGCTGTTTCAATCATTCTTGCCCAAACAATTTGCTTTTATCTTTTAAATCACTTCTAACGAATCTGTTTGTGTTTTTATTTTCCAGATCTGGTTGGGACGTTTTCTTGAGGTCCAAGGAACCCTAATTTCGTTCTCTATTGGATCCATTACCAGCCATTCATCTTTCTTTTGTTTGATTATTCTTCTTGTCAATTAATCTGTCTTTCTTTGTTTTCATTTCAGATTACATTTGTCTAGAGCTTTAGGGTAGATCCGTGACTTGACAACTTTACGATCCTCTTCCGTATTCGTTTCGTATCATTTGGTATCAGATTTTGGGCGTTTTGGGTGTTCTTCGTTGCTTTCTACACTGATTTCCATTACTAATAGCCAATTAGCAGTTTTTACCAGTAAATTTTTTGGAAAAAAATAATTTTGAGTGGGTAAACATTTTTCAATTGATCTAAAATTTTATATATTGATTCTTGGCACCATATTACAGTATAAAAAAATATGTTCCACAAAAAAAGTGATAAAAAAAGTAGAGAAAAATACGAGAAAAATAAAAAAATAAAAAAATATTTCGTGGGTTGAATTTTGTGCCAAAAATTTCCAGATCAAAATCACATTATTTTTAGAGACTCCAATTTAAATTTCGTGATTTTTGGACATCAGGAACACCTCGAACGAAGTTTGTCAAGTTGCTTCACAGTTTTTGGGTTTTCGGGTTTCTGCAATTTTATTGATTCTTAGTTTTAGGTTTTCATTTTGTTTTTGATTTTTATTGTTTCTTTACTCATTCTAACACTTTCTTATTTCTTGTGTTAGTAGGTTAACGAACGTTGCACCTTCCTTCCTACGTGCAACACAATTCTTTGGTGTCTAGCTAACTTTGGACTCATAGTGCTATTAGGATTACTTTGTTAGTTTGATTCTAATACATCCTGATTGATTGACATAAATACTTCTAAAGGACTCACAATATTAATTCTTACCTCATTGAGAATTTAATTTTTCTTTTTGAGTGGATAACAGTGAGGTTTGTTTAATTTTTTTCTTTTTGAGTACTGTGTTTTTTTCCCAAATTTGTCACAATGTCTCATAGTAGAAAAGGGAGTGATGACCAGAGTGACAAACCGCTAGTTAACATCAAAAATCTTGCTGGTGTCGCAACAAAGTTAGATCTCAATGCCATCACTAATAAGTTTGAAACCATGTTCAATCAGTTGAACAATACCTTAAATTAGTTGCGAACTGCGCAAAAGACTCAATGTTGGGGTGCTAATGATGATGATGGGTTTGAACAACCTCGTGCTTATAGACATCAAGCTAGACGTGTACCTCGTGTGGATGAAGATCCTTTGGTTCCCAATAATCGCGGACAGCCTTTGTTGGCAAAGCCGAAGTTCACAATTCCTCAATTTCGTGGAAAGAATGATCTCGAAGCATACTATGAGTGAGAATAAAAAATAGAGCTTATGTTTCATTACTATAATTGCCCAGAAGATGAGAAAGTTCCATTGGCAACCCTTGAGTTGTCAGACGATACGTTGAGTTGGTGGACTCAACTTGGTAGAAGTCGCCAATGAAACTACGAGAGAGAAATTACCACATGGGATGAGTTGAAACAAGTTATACAAAAACGCTTTATCCCAACACATTATTATAGGGAGGTCAAAACCAAACTTCGATGATTTGATCAAGGAAGTAGATCAATTGATAAGTACTTCACGAAGAGATGGCCAAAAGAAAGGAGGATTCCAAGTGATCTCGAGCAATGTTATTGGTGTAGTTCAAAAGATCATGAGAGTTTTCGATGTCCGATTCAATATTCAACTAGAGAAGAAAGTAAGTATGACTTTGTGCCTTTTGTTGACTCTTACTTTAGTGAAAAAAAGATTTGTTGTGATGGCGAACTTTGTGAATCGAAAAAGGATGATAATAAGAAATTTTCCCTTGAATCTATAAATGAAGTAGAAAACGTCATGTTCTCCTACTGAGATGCCTTGTACTGAATTGAATGTTCAAAATACTTGTGAGGGGGATATGGGAAGTGAGGAAAAAATATGTGAAAAGGCCAAGAGAAAAGAGATCTTTAGTGATAAAAGTCTACTTGATGGTCCAAATTTGGTGAGTGATAATCCATATGAGGTAAAATTGGAGAGTTCTCAAGAGGAAAAAGAAAATGAAAAACAAGAAGATACCCATACAAAAGTGAGGAATGATTATGTTTTAACTAACCATAACTCGAATTTGTTTTGTGGTGTTTCCTTGTTACAGGATTTTAAAGATCCATTGGCAGACTCCCAGTTATATTACTCTATTATCAATCGATACTTTTACTTGTGGGAGAGAGCTAAAGATTCAAGGATGAATCTTCTTGAGGAAGTGAGGAATGATACGAGTCTCAAGGACCAAATTCAAGCTTATGAATGTGATGGGATCAAAGTTTCTCAAGGCCCAATAATGAGGTCGAACGACAAGCAAATTCGAGATTCACTTTCTTGTTTTCAAGAAAAACAAGAAACCGAATCTTGGTCCAATTTTTCGATTCCAAACAATTTCAAGAATCAAGAAAATCAAGATTTCAAATCTTGGAAATCTTGGTCCAACAAACCAAAGCTGCCAATTTTTTAAGTTGGGGAAATCAGCAAGCTTGCAATGACTTTTTGGATGGGGTCCAGGAATTTATGGGTTGAGATGTCTGTGTGGATTTTGAAGATCTATCTCTTATCTTTGAACCGGACTTTGAATTACTCGATTTTAAGTTCAGGAGCTCAAGTTATGATCGTTTTAATAAAGACTGCGCAAGCATAATTTCTAGACGTGATTATGACGGGAATTACGAGTTTTGGGCTTTTAATTCGAGTTTAAATCATATTGGGTTCGGTTTTTAGGTTTAATTTTGATTATATATGATCCCAATATTGTATTGTCAGCTCTTATTATTTTATTGTTATTTTTTATTCTGATTTTTTAATAATTATTAAGTAGTTTAAGTTTTTAGGAGTTTTATGTCAACAAGAAAGTTTCTTGTTTAGATTAGTTAGAGTTCTAGTTTAATTAAGAGATTTATTTAGATTTATTTAGCTTGCCTATATATAGGCCTTGGGATTGTAAACAAGACACTTGATTTTGATTATTTTGAGTTAATAACTTCTAACGAATTTGTTTGTGTTTTTATTTTCCAGATCTGGTTGGAACGTTTTCTTGAGGTCCAAGGACGGTTGCTTTCATCTTTCTTTCGTTTTCTATTGGATCCGTTACCAGCCATTCATCTTTCTTTCGTTTGATTATTCTTCTTGTCAATTAATCTGTCTTTCTTTGTTTTCGTTTCAGATTACATTTGTCTAGAGCTTTAGGGTAGATCCGCGACTTGAAAACTTTACGATCCTCTTCAGCATTCGTTTTGTATCACCGAAGTTAAGGTAAATAGACAAACTTTGGTTTCTTTTAAAATTGGGAACTATGGGGATGAAATTTGGTGTGATGTGGTGCCCATGCAAGCTGCCTATTTGTTATTTGGCCGTCCATGGAAATATGATAGAGATGTGCAACACATGGCAAGCTAAATATATATTCCCTCATCTTCAAAGGGAAAAAGTTCACTCTAATACCGTTGACACCCAAAGAAGTTCATATCGAACAACTCCAAATGCTAAGATTTTGTGAGGGGGTTAAGGGTAAGAATATTGAAAAGACTGAGAGTAAAGAGGCCAGTAGTAACAAAAGTCAATCGAAAGGCCCACTGGTGAGGGAATCCTCTTGTGGTAAAAAGAGCACACAAATTTTATATGCGAGTGTAAAAGATGTGAGGAGAGCTCTTTTCACTAAACAACCTTGTGCCCTTGTGAGATTTAGGTTGAATCTATTGTCTTTATCTAACATAACATGTTCGTTGCCTAGTGTTTTCTCTGCTGTTTTATAGGATTATGAGGATGTTTTCGGTAAGCCTCCCAAAGGTTTACCACCCTTAAGAGGAATTGAGCTCCAAATCGATTTAATACCCGATGCTAGCATACCAAATCGACCAGCTTATCGAAGTAATCCCGAGGAGACAAAGGAATTGTAACGGAAAGTGGAGGATCTTTTAGCTAAAGGGTATGTACGAGAAAGCCTAAGTCCTTATGTCGTTCCTGTTTTATTAGTGCCTAAGAAAGACGGTACGTTTCGCATGTGTGTTGATTGCCGCCCAATCAACAAAATTACGGTAAAGTATAGACATCCTATTCCTAGACTTGCTGATATGCTTGATGAGTTGCATAGATCTTCTATCTTTACTAAAATCGACTTAAAAAGTGGGTATCATCAAATTCGCATACGGGATGGGGACGAATGGAAAACAGCCTTTAAAATGAAATTTGGATTGTATGAGTGGTTAGTAATGCCTTTTGGGTTAACTAATGCACCTAGTACTTTCATGCGCTTAATGAATCATATTTTAAGGCCTTTTTTGGGTAAATTTGTTATTGTTTACTTTGATTACATTCTGATTTACTCTTGAATGGCCATGTTCAGCATGTTAAATCTATTTTGGACATTCTACAAACTGAAAAATTGTATGCCAACCTTGATAAATGCACATTTTGCTATGATAAGCTAATCTTTTTGAGTTTTATAGTTAGTGCACAAGGTATTCATGTCGATGAGGACAAAATAAAGGCAATCAAGGAGTGGCCTACTCCTAAATCAATTATTGAAGTAAGTGAAAGATTTTCTTCTATCGCTACCCCATTAACCGAAATAATTAAGAAATCTGTGGGTTTCAACTAGGGTACACCTCAAGCAAAGGCTTTTCAAAGCTTAAAAGATAAGTTGTGTTCTGCTTTGGTTCTTAAATTACCTGATTTTACTAACACTTTTGAGCTAGAATGTGACGCTTCAGGTATTGGGATAGGTGCGGTCTTGATGCAAGACAGGAGGTCGATTGCTTATTTTAGTGAAAAGTTAAATGGAGCGCAACTGAATTATTCGACCTATGACAAGAAGCTACTTGCTTTGTTTCGAGCTCTTTAGGTTTTGCAACACTACTTGCTGCCAAATGAGTTTGTAATTCACACCGATCATGAGTCCCTTAAGTACAAAATGGGTAAGGATAATGTTGTCGCTGATGCTTTATCTTGACGATATTCTTTAATAACTACTATGAATGCTAGAGTCTTAGGATTTGAGAATTTTAAAGATTTGTACTTAAATGATACTGATTTTGGACATATCTTTTCTAATTGTGTGAATGGGGCCTATGATAAGTTTTCTCTTGTGGAAGGTTTTTAATTCTGCATGGATAGGTTATGTATACCACAATGCTCCATGAGGGAACTCTTAGTTCGAGAGGCACATAATGGAGGACTTATTGGACACTTTGGAATTGTGAAAACATTAGACATTCTATAAGAACACTTCTTTTGGCCACACATGAAGAAGGATGTTGAAAAGGTATGTTCTAGATGTATAGCTTGTCGACAAGCACAATCTAAGGTAATGTCTCATGGCCTTTATACTCCTTTGCCGATTCCTTCTTCTCTATGGGTTGATCTATCCATGGATTTTATTCTTGGGTTGCCACGAACTAAAAAGGGTCGAGATAATATCTTTGTTGTTGTTGATAGGTTTTCAAAGATGGCTCACTGCATAGCTTGTCACAAAACTGATAAAGCTACACATGTGGCTGATTTATTCTTTAAGGTGCGCGTACATGGAATACCTCGCACCATTGTTTCTGATAGAGATGTGAAGTTCCTAAGCCATTTTTGGAAGGTACTGTGGGGTAAGATTGGCACAAAACTCCTTTATTCGACTACTTGTCAAATCTTAAGAGCTTTACGTAGAGTCGTGGTGGGTAAAAATCTCAAAACATGGGAAGAATGTTTACCTTTTGTCGAATTCGCATATAATCGATCTATGCATTCTACAACTGATTATTCTCCCTTTGAAATTGTTTATGGTTTTAATCCACTTACTGTACATGATCTTGTGCCATTACCTTTAGATAATATTTACAGCTTAGATGGCGAATAGAAGGCTGAGTTGGTAAAATCCATACATGAGAAAGTTCGACAACGAATTGCCAAAACAAATGAAGTCACTGCCAACAAAGACAATAAGGGGGGCAAGCAAGTTATTTTTGAACCCGGTGATTCGGTTTGGGTCCATATGTGCAAAGAGAGATTTTCCAAACGATGAAAATCGAAATTAGATTGAAGGGGTGATGGACTGTTTCAAGTTCTCAAGCGGATCAAGGACAACACCTACCAAATAGATCTGCCTGGTGAGTTTAATGTGAGTATTACTTTTAGTGTTGTTGATCTCTCTCCCTTTGATGTTTCAGATTCGAGAACGAATCTTTTCGAGGAAGGGGGAATGGTGCAAGCATCAAAGTTGATTATGTGAGCTAATCCTCGTTGAGTGATTACGAGTCGCGTGAGTTCCCGATCGAAATTAAGAAGTATCGTTCATAATGGCTTTGTGAAGGTTGGAAACGAAAATGAAAGGCTTTGGAATGGTGGATGAATTGGATATGCAATGGATATAGTTGGATAGGCTTGAATTTGGTTTTAAGGACTCAAGAACGAACCAATATTATAAAGGAATATTGACCCAATCCTTATATTAGTACTTAGAACGAAAATAAGAAGAACCGTGACCCTCTATCTATAGAGAGGAACCAATCAGTATAAGGGTGAACGCCACACTTCAAAGAAGTGATAAGTTCCAAAGAATCAGATTGATGCCACAAGGGTTACTTGATAAGTCAATTTGAGTCAAATAAGAACAAGGAGTTTACAAACTCACAAAAAGATTAATATTCATCAAAAGTTTTTTTACAAAATGTTCCAAGCCTCATTTTTAAAGGCTTACAAACGACCGGCTGAAAAGTCACGAAATAATTAATCAAAATTACACCATAAATTCATTCAATATTCCCCATGCACTTTAAGTTAATGTGGTGGCTGCTTTAATGGAGTAGTTGGCCGAAATTTGTGCTTGGTTGGCTAGGAAGAAGTGTGTTTAAATTCTGGTGAAATTCCCCAAGTACTTGGATTAAATGTGGGCAATGCATTAATGATTTTGAATAACCAGAATAGCCACTTTTCGTGTTCCCATGATCAGCCTTTGAGCATTTAAGTACCTTGAGACCTTTGATGAACCCAATCAGCCATGCATGAAGTGAACATTGAATTCCCTTGCTGATCACGAAATGCCCTTTTGGAGAGGTGTTTTCATCACTTTAAATGTTGGTAGATGCATTGAAAGCTTGTGTTGGCTAATCATTGACATCCCTACATCATATTAAACATGCTGGTTAGGACATATTAAATGGGTAGAAATATTTGACTAAAACTAACAACTAACTTAGGACATATTTAAAGACTTATCAAAATAACACAAAACATAATTAAAACATGGATTAAAATAACTAAATGGTTACTACTTTATTTTCCAGCAATTTAATTAGATTAAAAATTAAAATTGAATGTGCAGCACATTGCATGGAATGCCTGACGGGTTGTATGAAATGCATGGAATGTATGAAAGGTCTTCCCAAATTCGTTTTATTAAACCCGTGACAGCGTGATTGAATTTCTTCGCTTGTGCTCGCGTGATTGGTCCTCTAGGTAGCTCGGTTGAATCATGCAAGGCTCGCCCATCCTCCGTGCTCGCAACGAGAGTGTTCGCAGCATCAGTGTTCGCGCTATGAGTATCCGCGACATGAGTGTTCGCAGCTCCAGTGTTCACATCTTCTAAGCTCGCAAGGTCTATGCTCGCATTATTAGAGCTCACACTACTTGTGCTCGCATCCCTCTTCAAAGCGATTTGTCCTCAAATCGTCGCCTACATCATAAGGGGATAAATCAGCGACATTAAAGCTTGCAGTAATAGAATACTCAACTGGAAGGTCCAATTTGTATGAATTTTCATTAATTCTTTCTAGCACTTGAAAAGGCCCGTCGCCTCAAGGTAACAACTTGGATCTTCTTTGAGCTGGAAATCTTTCTTTTCTCATGTGAAGCCATACCCAATCTCCGGGTTCAAAGACTACTTATTTACGTCCTTTGTTGGCTTTACTTGCATACTGCTTGGTCCTCCCCTCAATGTTTTCCCTCACTTTTTGGTGTAGATTTTTCACAAAATCAGTCTTCTTTTTGCCATCTACATGCACAAGTTGATTAGAAGGTAAGGGAATTAAATCTAAAGGAGTTAAAGGATTAAAATCGTAAACAACTTCAAATGGTGAATGCTTGGTGGCAAAATGTACAGAACGATTGTAAGTAAACTCGATGTGCGACAAGCATTCTTCCCATGTTTTCAAGTTCTTTCGAATGATCGCTCTTAACAAGGTAGAGAGCACTCGATTCACAACTTCAGTTTGGCCATCAGTTTGTGGGTGGCATGTCGTAGAAAACAACTTAATACCAAGTTTGCTCCATAAGGTCCTCCAAAAATGGCTAAGAAATTTAGCATCGCGATCGAATACAATTGTTCTTGGTACTCCATGCAATCGAACAACTTCTCTGAAAAACAAATTAGCTACATTTAAAGCATCATCAGTTTTGTGGCATGGTATAAAATGAGCCATTTTATAAAATCTATCAACTACCACAAAAACATAGTCTTTTCGATTTTTAGCTCTAGGAAGGCCTAATACAAAGTCCATAGCAATGTCTACCCAAGGTGCTTCGGGAATGGGCAGTGGCATGTACAGACCATGGGGTTTAATGCGTGATTTTGCCTTCTTGCAAGTAATGCATCGATTGCAAACCCTCTCGACATCTCGTCTCATCTTAGGCCAAAAGAAATGTTCATGCTTATAGTATCTTTCAAAAGGCCCCTTTTCACACGCTTTATAAACTTCACAAAAATCATAATCATTTTCATATAGCTCTTTAAGATATGCAAAACCAAGTAACTTAGAATCTAAGCTATTAAGTAATGCATACCTTCGTAACAGTGCATCCGCAATAACATTCTCTTTACCTTTCTTGTACTTGATCACATAAGGAAATGATTCTAGGAATTCAACCCATTTGGCATGTCTCTCATTCAGCTTGTTTTGCCCCTTGAGATGTTTCAATGCCTCATGGTCAGTGTGAATGACGAATTCATTAGGCCATAAATAGTGTCTCCAATGCTCGGATTAGAGCATACATTTGCTTGTTGTAAGTTGGGTAATTGAGAATAGCACCATTTAATTTCTCACTAAATTAGGCTATGGGTCGCCCATCTTGTGTTAGCACGGCTTCAATCCCTATTCCTGATGATCACATTCAATCTCGAAAGACTTTGTAAAATCAGGTAAGGACAACAACGGTGCATTAGTCAAACAATCTTTAATCAGATTAAAGGATTTCTCTTGCTCCTCACCCCAATCAGGTAAGGATTTCTCTTGATAATTCCAGTTAAAGGAGTAGCTAATGTGGTAAAATTAGGAATAAACCTTCGATAGAAACTAACAAGACCATGAAAACTTTTTACTTGGCTTATGCTAGTAGGACGTGGCCACTCTCAGATTGTTGTTGCCTTTTCTTGGTCAACTTCGAGACCTTCAGAGCTAAACACAAATCCTAGAAAAACAAGCTTATTAGTACAAAAGGAACACTTCTTAAGATTTGCAAATAAAGTCTCCTTCCTTAGTACCTCCAAAACAGATTTCAAATGATGTATATGTTCTTCCAAATACTTACTATAAATCAAGATATCATCAAAATATACTACACAGAATTTACCAATGAAGGATCGAAGAACATGATTCATTAACGGCATAAAGGTGATGGGTGCGTTAGTTAGGCCAAAGGGCATAACCAACCACTCATACAAATCGTGTTTGGTTTTGAAAGCAATCTTCCATTCGTCTCCTTCTCTCATTCATATTTGATGATAACCGCTCTTGAGATCAACTTTGGAGAAAATGCGAGCTCCACTTAGCTCGTCCAACATATCATCTAGGCACGGGATCGGGTGTCGATACTTGATGGAAATTTTATTGACAACGCGATAGTCAATGCACATGCACCAAGAGCCATCCTTCTTAGGTACCAATAGCACAGGCACGACACATGGACTTAAGCTCTCTCGAACATACTCTTTTTCCATTAGCTCGGTAACTTACCTTTGTAGCTCTTTAGTATCTTCGGGGTTGGTTCGATAAGCTGGTCGAATCAGAATAGTGGCTCCGGGAATAAAATCTATTTGATGTTCAATGCCTCTAATGGGCGGCAATCCACTTGGGACATCTTCCAGAAACACACCCTCAAATTCCTACAGCAAAGATACAATAGAAGAAGGAAGAGAGTTATCTAAATTATTAGTACTAAACAAACTTTCCTTGTACATAAGCACAAGCAAAGGTTGCTTTAAAAGCATGGACTTTCTGATTTCTCTCTCTTTTGCAATAACACACAAATTTTCCATCTCATTTTCTTCTTTTCTCTCATTCTTCTCTCGTGCTTTTACCTCATGCTCTCTGTTTTCTTTTGTTTTTGTTTTGCTCTTTCCTCTCTTCTTTTGCATTTTCTGATTTTTCTCGCACTCATCTTTTTCTCTTTCTTTCAATTTTTCAAACGAATTTTGTAACTTGAGCTGATCTTCATACACTTGTTTGGGAGTAAGTGGTGCCAAAGTAAAGTTCTTTCCTTGGTGTTTGAAAGTATATCGGTCGGTGTAACCATCATGCACTACTCGGAGATCAAATTTCCATGATCTCCCCTACAGCAAGTGACTAGTGTGCATTGGCACTACATTGCAAAGAACTTCATCACAATACTTGTCAATCGAAAAAGTGATAACAGCTTGCTTAGTAACTTTGAGTTCTCCACCGTCATTAAGCCATTGAAGCTTGAAAGGGAGTGGATGCTTGGTGGTCGGTAGGCCAAGTTTTTCTACCAACAAGCAGCTATGAACGTTAGTGCAACTACCACCATCAATAATAACACTACATACCTTTCTTGGACATGGTAGTGAGTATGAAAAATGTTTTCACGTGTTGCTGCTCACTCTCCATAGTTTGGATGCTCATGCTTTGTTTAATGACAAGGATTTCCCCTTTTACAGCATACTCCAAGTCATTTTCCTCATCAGTAGGTGATTTAGGCTCATCTTCTTTTTTAGGTTCGGATTCAATCTCACCATTGTCCCTTATTAACATGGAATTTTGGTTTGGACATTAGTTCACCATGTGACCCCTCCCAAGGCATTTGAAACATTTGATGTCTTGGGATCAATTTGGTACAGCCTCGTTCTTTCCCTTGCTTGGATCTACACTCGGCTTGTTGGGCTTGGATGTCCCAATACTGTCTTTAGATCGAAAAGTGGTATCCTTTTTGTAGGTTCCTTGCCCTCACTTTGGTGTAAAAATAGAATTAGAAAGGGGTCGGGTGGTACCTTTTCTTTTCAATTGCTTCTCCACTTTAAGTGTCATGTGAACCATGTCAACAACTTCAACATAGTGTTGTAGCTCAACTACATTGGCGATGTCTCGGTTAAGGCCGGCTAAGAATCTTGCCATGGTAACCTCTCGATCTTCCTTAACATTAGCACGTATCATGACTATCTCCATCTCCTTGTAGTAATCTTCCACACTACGATTGCCTTGATTGAGATTTTGTAGCCTTTGATACAACTCTCGATGATAGTGAGCGGGTACTAATCTCTTTCGCATGATATCTTTCATTTCAGCCCATGAAGACAGGGGTCATTCACCATTTCGTCTCCTACTCAAAGTTACCTGATCCCACAAAATGATAGCATAATCAAAGAATTCGATGGTAGCAACTTTTACCTTTTATTTTTTGAGTAGTTATGGCATTCAAATACGAGTTTTATTTTCTTTTCCCACTCTAAATAAGCTTTGGGGTCCGTTTTCCCTTGGAATGGAGGGATTGTCATCTTGATGTTGCTAAGATTATCATCTATCCTTGGACCTCTATTTCGTAGACCTAGACATCTCAAACTGCGATTGGAGGATTCATCACTCTCCATTTCACTTGGTTCATAGTAATCCTCTTGATTTGGTCTTAGAGGACTCTCTCTCTCTCCTTTGTTCTTGAGGTGAACATCCCCTTTGAGATCTTGCCTCTAATTGATCTAGCATTGGCTCTAATCGACGTTGTAACAATCTGTCTATCTCTCGTATAAGAGCTTGATATGCTAAATCGGGTACACCACCACTAGTAGCATTATTTCTTTTAGGACTTCGAGACATGGTGTTTTCTTTAAAATACAAAAGATTAGTAACAAAAGATTTTGATTGAAAGTAAATAAGTACCTGACCAAATACAAAACCTCACGAGCCACTCAGAATGAAATCTCTCCACTCGTGTTTACACTCGATGTTGGCTTTTAATCATCTCTAAGGCTCTTTCACTCTTGCCTTTTACCACTCTTTTGCTTGCTCGAAGTTCTTATGTGACTTCCTTAGATTTACCAATAAACCTTGTAGTATCGGTTTCAAATAAGTCGTAAGGTAGGAATGATAATTAGGTGATAGGGAAGGCTTCCAAACAAAGATAGAAGTGTGGCTAAAGTTTTTATGGTAAAAAAAATACTTGTCATCGGGAAATTACACACTTTCAACTAGCTCTTTTTTTTCTCCTCCTTTTTTTTATACAAATTTCGAATCTCCCTTTGTATTTTGAACTTGGGATTCAAATCTGCTGTATTTTCTCTTTTTTTTGAATTTTCTTTCTTTTTTTTGATTTTTTTAGAATGCTAATCCCGGGAGAGATAAGAACGTCGAATACTTACTTAATTTAACTATCTCTGATACCAAATGTTATGCCTACATGGAATACCTTGCACCATTGTTTCTGATAGATATGTGAAGTTCCTAAGCCATTTTTGGAAGGTACTATGGGGTAGGGTTAGCACAAAACTCCTTTATTCGACTACTTGTCATCCCCAAATCGATGGACAAACCAAAGTGGTAAATTGAATCTTAGGAGCTTTACTTGGAGCCGTGGTGGGTAAGAATCTCAAAACGTGGGACAAATGTTTACCTTTTGTCAAATTTGCATATAATCGATCTATCTATTCTACAACTGGTTATTCTCCCCTTTGAAATTGTTTATTATTTTAATCCACTTACTGTACTTGATCTTGTGCCATTACCTTTAGATAATATTTGCAGCTTAGATGGCGAACAGAAGGTTGAGTTTTTGTGAGGGGGGTTAAGGGTAAGAATATTGAAAAGACTGAGAGTAAAGAGTCTAGTAGTAATAAAAGTCAATCGAAAGGCCCACTGATGAGTGAATAGTTTTATGGTAAAAAGAGCACACAAAATTTATATGCGAGTGTAAAAGATGTGAGGAGAGATCTTGTCACTAAACAACCTTGTGTCCTTGTGAGATTTAGGTCGAATCTATCATCTTTATCTAACATAACATGTTTGTTGCCTAGTGTTTTCTCTGCTGTTTTACAGGATTATGAGGACGTTTTCGGTGAGCCTCCCAAAGGTTTACCATGCTTATGAGGAATTGAGCACCTAATCAATTTAATTCCCGATGCCGGCATAACAAATCGACCAGCTTATCGAAGCAATCTCGAGGAGACAAAGGAATTGCAACAATAAGTGAAGGATCTTTTAGCTAAAGGGTATGTACGAGAAAGCCTAAGTCCTTGTGCTGTTCCTATTTTATTAGTGCCTAAGAAAGACGATACGTTTTGCATGCGTGTTGATTGCCTCCCAATCAACAAAATTACGGTAAAGTATAGACATCCTATTCCTAGACTTGATGATATGCTTGATAAGTTGCATGGATATTCTATCTTTACCAAAATCGACTTAAAAAGTAGGTATCATCAAATTCGCATGTGGGAAGGGGACGGATGGAAAACAACCTTTAAAATGAAATTTGGATTGTATGAGTGGATAGTAATGCCTTTCGGGTTAACTAATGCACCTAGTACTTTCATGCGCTTAATGAATCATATTTTAAGGCCTTATTTGGGTAAATTAGTTGTTGTTTACTTTGATGACATTCTGATTTACTCAACTTTTTTGAATGGCCATGTTCAGCATGTTAAATCTATTTTGGACATTCTACAGACTGAAAATTATATGCCAACCTTGATAAATGCACATTTTGCCGTGATAAGCTAATCTTTTTGGGTTTTATAGTTAGTGCACAAGGTATTCATGTCGATGAGGACAAAGTAAAGGCAATCAAGGAGTGATCTACTCCTAAATCAGTTACTAAAGTAAGATCTTTCCATGGTTTAGCTAGTTTTTATCGCAGTTTTGTGAAAGTTTTTTCTTCTATTGCTACCCCATTAACCAAAATAATTAAGAAGGATTTTAAACCTTAAAAGACAAGTTGTGTTCTGCTCTGGTTCTTAAATTACCTGATTTTTCGAACACTTTTGAGCTAGAATGTGACACTTCAGGTATTGGGATAGGTGCGATCTTGATGCAAGACAAGAGGCCGATTGCATATTTCAGTGAAGAGTGAAATGGAGCAAACTAAATTATTCGACCTATGACAAGGAACTACTTGCTTTGTTTCGAGCTCTTCAGGTTTGGCAACACTACTTGCTGCCAAATGAGTTCGTAATTCACACCGATCATGAGTCCGTTAAATGGCTAAAGGGACAAGGTAAATTAAGTAAGAGACGTGCTAGGTGGGTTGAATTTATTGAAACATTCCCATATGTCATTAAGAACAAAATGGGTAAGGATAATGTTGTCGCTGATGCTTTATCTCGACTATATTCTTTAATAACTACTATGAATGCTAGAGTCTTAGGATTTAAGCATGTGAAAGATTTGTACTTAAATGATACTGATTTTGGACATATCTTTGCTAATTGTGGGAATGGGGCCTATGATAAGTTTTATCTTGTGGAAGGTTTTTTATTTTGCATGGACAAGTTATGTATACCAATGCTCCATGAGGGAACTCTTGGTTCGAGAGGCACATAGTGGAGGACTTATGGGACACTTTGGAATTGTGAAAACATTAGGCATTCTACAAGAACACTTCTTTTGGCTACACATGAAGAAGGATGTCAAAAAGTTATGTTCTAGATGTATAACTTGTCAACAAGCAAAATCTAAGGTAATGCCTCATGGCCTTTATACTCCTTTTCTGATTCCTTCTTCTCCATGGCTTGATCTATCCATGGATTTTATTCTTGGGTTGCCACGAACTAAAAAGAGTTGAGATAGTATCTTTGTTGTTGTTGATAGGTTTTCAAAGATGGCTCACTTCATAGCTTGTCACAAAACTGATGATGCTACACATGTGGTTGATTTATTCTTTAAAGAGGTGGTGCACCTACATGGAATACCTCGCACCATTATTTCTGATAGAGATGTGAAGTTCCTAAGCCATTTTTTGGAAGGTACCGTGGGGTAAGATTGGCACAAAACCCCTTTATTTGACTACTTGTCATCCCCAAACTGATAGACAAACTGAAGTGGTAAATCGAATCTTAAGAGCTTTACTTAAAGCCATGGTGGGTAAGAATCTCAAAACATGGGAAGAATGTTTACTTTTTGTCGAATTCGCATATAATCGATCTATCCATTCTACAACTAGTTATTCTCCCTTGGAAATTGTTTATGGTTTTAATCCACTTACCGTACTTGATCTTGTGCCATTACCTTTAGATAATATTTGCAGCTTAGATGGTGAACAGAAAGCTGAATTAGTAAAATCCATATATGAGAAAGCTCAACAACAAATTGCCAAAACAAATGAAGTCACTGCCAAAACAAGCAATTTGTTTTTGAACCCAATGATTGGGTTTGGGTCCATATGCGTAAAGAGAGATTTCCCAAACAACGGAAATCAAAATTAGACTGTAGGGGTGATGGACCGTTTCAAGTTCTCAAGCGAATCAATGACAACGCCTACCAAATAGATTTGCCTGGTGAGTTTAATATGAGTACTATTTTCAATGTTGTTGATTTCTCTCCCTTTGATGTTTCAGATTCGAGGATGAATCTTTTCGAGGAAGGGGGAATGATGCAAGCATCAAAGTTGATGGGCCGACTTTACCTCAAGGCCCAATTACAAGGTCAAAGGCAAGGAAGATGAAGCCAAGATTAAACAGATTTGTGCAAGAATTCATCACAAAGGCCTTGGACGCACATCAATCCAAAAATATAACCAAGATTCACTTTCTTGTTTTCAAGAAAATCAAGAAACCAAATCTTGGTCTAATTGTGCTGTTTGGGGAGATTTCAGAAATTAAGAAAACCAAGAATCCAAATCTTGGAATTCTTGGTCCAAGAAATCGAATCTTGAAGCTGACATCCGATGGATAATGTGTTCGAGCGTAAGAGGATCGATCTTAGAAGGAAACCATGTTCATTGGCCCATTTACACGTCACTAAGCCCAACTTAAAGTTTTGGACACCATTTGGAAGCTGAGAAGAACATGCATTGCAAATCAGGCCCCACAGAGCCCAAATCGAATTTATCTTAGTTTTCCAAGTAAAAATTTGGCCCAAACACAAGCCATTTAAGCCTTACCGAAATTCCATATTAAATTATTGTTTTAGTTTTATTTATTAGTTAATTAGTTATTTTATTATTCTGCTAAGTTGTAATCAGTTATTTATTTGACTTTAAACTCCTAAGCTTGATTAAGAGTCTGACTTTGGGGGTTATTTAAAGGCCTTAGCCACCCCTCATTATGTGATTCAGTTTTTATTCTTTTATTGTTTAATCAAGTTCTCTTTGAGTTTTAAGAAATTCTCTTAGGTCTTGTTTATCTTAGAAGTTGCTTTGGTAGTCTCTTTGATTGCAAGAGTAGTCTTCACCTTTCTTCTTGTCTTGATCTTCTTCTTGGAGGGGAGAATTAGATCCGTTAGTAGGCGGTTGTGGATCTCTTTGTGAATTTAAGGCTACCGAGGACATCTTTCAGACACAATCGTCACCTTTCCATCTTTTATTCTCTTTGAAAATTCTGTTTTGTTATTTCTTGATTATTTGATTCTAATTTTGTTTGATTTCGTTCCAAGTCCTAGAACCACCAAGATTCATCTTTTCCCATTCCAAATCAGCAGGATTCATCATAAAATAGGGGTTCTTGGTCGTTTACATTGTTTGGAATCTTTAATTACAAAATAGTTTTCTTTTGAGCTTAAAAATTTGTTTAACAAATATGATTTGTTTCCCCTTTCAGATCTGATTTTGGATGAAATTCTCCACTTAAACTAGGGTTCTATGAGTTCAAGAAACCCTAAAATTCATCCTTCGGTGCCCATATTCGAACTACATCTTAGTATTTATTATTTGGGGTTTCTTTATTGATTTTGTCTTGTTTAGTTCCAGCCAATTTACTTTTCCTTTAGATATGACTTATTTCTTTGTTTTTCAATGTGTTTCAAATCCAACAAACAAACAAGCCATCTCTAAACGTTTAGAGCCCTAAGACAAATCTGTAATGAGACGGCTTACGATTCTATTCCGTGCGTTTTTTTATCATTACCTTCCTAAAAAAAGATGATTCCATGTGGTTGACAAAGGTAAGTTTGAAAATGACATCAATCCACAAGATACAGAAGGTACAAAAGGTAAGAAATTTATTGATATTCAATCAATTCAGTGTTCTTTTAATATTATTGAAAAATCTTTCGCTGATTATGTTCTCTAAAGATTTCTCTACAATGATCCGTCTTGTTATTCTTTGAATCTTGTTGATGGGTTCGTTTCAAATAAGGATTCAAAAAGTTTTTCTCATGACTTGTTTCCTGTTGGTTCAAGTGACATTAAATCACAAGATGATATAACCATTGATGTCTTTGGTCCAACTAGAGGTCTGCAAAATTTGATTATTATGTGTGATAAAGAATTTTCACGTAAAAAGCTTAATTTACTAGATTTTGATTATTATGAGAATTCTCTAAATCAATGTGAGAAAGTTTTGTGGATATCTCTGCCTATTCAAAGGAATTATAAGAGTTTTGAATGTTGGAACATGCCTATGCCTAAATCTTCTCTAATTAACATGTGTGAATTGTTGTTCAAAGAAAAACTTTTGTTGCCTCCTGAGATAAGTAATCAAAATCATGTGTTCAATCCCAGAGATTGTTCGTCTATATTATTGAAGGAAACTGAGCATCGAAATTTTATTTTGAGTCATTTTGAAAAGGTAAGGCAAACTTATGTCTTTGATCTTGGTGTTGGTTTTCACGTTCAAACTTTGAAAAGGGTTCTAGAAAAATATTATGTGCTTATACTTCCTAATGTCACTAATTTGTTTCACTCATGTGTAGGTGACAACTTGAAATTGAACCGTTCTAAAGAGGGAGGGTTTGCAAAATAGCTTTCGTTCTTTTCAAACTATGTTTGATTTCCAAGTTTTTGGAAGCGACTTTGTCAAGTTCATGACCAAAAGGGTTGTGACTATGAAAGATTTTTAGCGAGCAAATGGCCCGATTTGAGGACAAATCATTTTCAAGAGGGAGGGTATGATGTGAGCCCTATGCTATTGGTACCTAAGAAGGATGGCTCTTGGCGCATGTGCATTGACTATCGCTCGGTCAATAAAATTACCATCAAGTATTGACACCTATCCCGTGCCTAGATGATATGCTGGATGAGCTAAGTGGTGCTCGTATTTTCTCTAAAGTTGACCTCAAGAGTGGTTATCATCAAATATGAATGAGAGGAGACTAATGGAAGACTACTTTCAAAACCAAACACGGTTTGTATGAGTGGTTGGTTATGCCCTTTGGCCTAACTAATGCACCCAGCACCTTTATGCGGTTAATGAATCATGTTCTTCGATCCTTCATTGATAAATTCTGTGTAATATATTTTGATGATATCTTGATTTATAGTAAGTCTTTGAAAGAACATATACATCATTTGAAATCTGTTTTGGAGGTACTAAGGAAGGAGACTTTATTTGCAAATCTTAAGAAGTGTTCCTTTTGTACTAATAAGCTTGTTTTTCTAGGATTTGTGGTTAGCTCTAAGGTCTCGAAGTCGACCAAGAAAAGGTAACAGCCATTCGAGAGTGGCCACGTCTTACTAGCATAAGCCAAGTAAGAAGTTTTCATGGTCTTGCTAGTTTCTATCGAAGGTTTGTTCCTAATTTTAGCACATTAGCTGCTCCTTTAACTAGAATTATC
The DNA here is from genome assembly GCA_005610355.1 of Gossypioides kirkii. Lineage (NCBI taxonomy): Eukaryota > Viridiplantae > Streptophyta > Magnoliopsida > Malvales > Malvaceae > Gossypioides > Gossypioides kirkii. The sequence continues at coordinate 18,995,659 of CP032250.1, forward strand.
AAGAAAAACTCCAACTTTCATTGGGGTGAGGAGCAAGAGAAATCCTTTAATCTGATTAAAGATTGTTTGACTAATGCACCGTTGTTGTCCTTACCTAATTTTACAAAGACTTTCGAGATTGAATGTGATGCATCAGGGATAGGGATTGGAGTTGTGCTAAAACAAGATGGGTGACCCATAGCCTACTTTAGTGATAAATTAAATGGTGTTGTTCTCAATTACCCAACTTATGACAAGGAAATGTATGCTCTAATCCGAGCATTGGAGACATGGCAACACTATTTGTGGCCTAAGGAATTCGTCATTCACACTGACCATGAGGCATTGAAACATCTCAAAAGGCAAAACAAGTTGAACAAGAGACATGTCGAATGGGTTGAATTCCTAGAATCATTTCCTTATGTGATCAAGTACAAGAAAGGTAAAGAGAATGTTGTTGCGGATGCAATGTCATGAAGGTACGCATTACTCAATTGCTTCGATTCTAAGTTACTTGGTTTTGCATATCTTAAAGAGTTATATCAAAATGATTCTGATTTTTGTGAAGTTTATAAAGCATGTGAAAAGGGGCCTTTTGAAAGATACTATAAGCATGATGGCTACCTTTTTAAGGAAGGTAAGTTATGTATTCCTCAAGGGTCCATTCGAGATGTGCTTGTAAAAGAGGCGCATGGTGGAGGTCTCATGGGACATTTTGGAGTGGCCAAAACGTTAGCTATGCTACATGAAAACTTCTTTTGGCCTAAGATGAGACGAGATGTCGAGAGGGTTTGCAATCGATGCATTACTTGCAAGAGGCAAAATCATGCATTAAACTGCATGGTTTTGTTCTCTATTGGATCATTTACCAGCTATTCTTCTTTCTTGTGTTTTCATTTTCGTTTGATTATTCTTCTTGTCAGCTAATCTGTCTTCTTTGTTTTCGTTTTAGATTACATTTGTCTAGTGCTTTACGGCAGATCCGCAACTTGACAACTTTACGATCCTCGTCCGCTTTCGTTTCGTATCAAACTCTATTTTTATGGTAGTTGTTAGATTTTCTAAAATGGCTCATTTTATACCATGCCATAAAACTGATGATGCTTTGAATGTAGCTAACTTGTTTTTTACAGAACTTGTTAGATTGCATAGAGTAAACCCTAAATCTTAAACCCTAAACCCACAAACTGATGGCCAAACTAAAGTTGTGAATCGAGTGCTTTCTACCTTGTTAAGAGCGATCATTCAAAAGATATGGGAAGAATGCTTGCCGCACATCGAGTTTGCTTACAACCGTTCTATTCATTCGGCCACCAAGCATTCACCATTTGAAGTTGTTTAAGGTTTTAATCCTTTAACTCCTTTAGATTTAATTCCCTTACCTTCTAATCAACTTGTGCATGTAGATGGTAAAAAGAAGGCTGATTTTGTGAAAAATCTACACCACAAAGTGAGGGAAAACATTGAGGAGAGGACCAAACAGTATGCAACTAAAGCCAACAAAGGACGTAAACAAGTAGTCTTTGAACCCAGAGATTGGGTATTGCTTCACATGCGAAAAGAAAGATTTCTAGCTCAAAGAAGATCAAGTTGTTACCACGAGGCGATGGCCTTTTTCAAGTGCTGGAAAGAATTAATGAAAATTCATACAAATTGGACCTTCCAGGTGAGTATTCTGTTAGTGCAAGCTTTAATGTTGTTGATCTATCCCTTTATGATGTAGGTGACAATTTGAGGACAAATCACTTTGATGAGGGAGAGGATGATGCAAGCACGAGTAGTATGAACACAAATAATGCGAACACAGACCTGCAAGCTTGGAAGATGCGAGCACTAGTGTTGTGAGCACTCATGTTGCAAACACACACAATGCAAACATTGATGTTGCGAACACTCGTGTTGTGAGCATGGAGGATGGGCGAGCCTCGCACGATTCAATCGAGCTACCTAGAGGACCAATCACGCGAGCACAAGCCAAGAAATTTAATCAGGCTGCCACGAGTTTAATTAAACGAATTTGGGAAGACACTTCATGCATTCCATGCATTTCATATAACTCGTCATGTATTCCATGCAATGTGCTGCACATTCAATTTTAATTTTAATCTAATTAAATTGCTAGAAAATAAAGTATTAACAATTTAGTTATTTTAATCCATGTTTTAATTATATTTTGTGTTATTTTGATAAGTTTTTAAATATGTCCTAAGTTAGTTGTTAGTTTTAGTCAAATATTGCTGCCCATTTAATATGTCCTAACCAGCATGTTTAATATGATGCAGGGATGTCAATGGTTGGCCAACACAAGCTTTTAATGCACCTACTAATATTTAAAGTGCTGAAAATACCTCTCCAAAAGGGCATTTCGTGATCAGCAAAGAAATTCAATGTTCTCTTCATGCATGGATGATTGGGTTCATCAAAGGTCTCAATGTACTTAAATGCTCAAAGGCTGATCATGGGAACATGGAAAGAGGTTGTTCA